>JAPQVY010000068.1:32987582-33587582 GCA_028535165.1 Quercus tomentella | reverse complement strand
AGTCCTCTGACTTTCAATTTTGTTCAATTCAATTCTCCTATTAGTCTCTCTCATGTCATTAAATTTCAACCTTATCCAATACAAAACCATTTCACTTTAGGGGGTTCTTAACAACTTAAATTTAACACAGACTAACGGAATGACTCCATTTTGAGCAAAGTTTTTTCTTAATAAAAAATTAAACGAAGTTGAAAATTTAGAGAACAGAATTTAATGAAAGTGCAATCAGAAAACTTAATTGAATTTTAGGCAAATTTAGAGGGTGTAATTTGTAATTTAAACTTCTTTTTTTTTTTTTTTTGTGTGACTGGATTGTTCAAGCCGACATTTTTAATTTTTGATCTGCCTTGTATCGTGTTAAATTGTTCATGGCTTGAATCCAGAACCAAAAAGAATATCAATGGTGCAATCTTTTAAAAAATGTAATATTAACGATGATAGTGAAGTTTGGATAAGTTTTTGCCTCTGATGTGGAAGGCTTCGAAGCATCCATCTATTGAAGCCCTCTTTGACTATTAAACATGGGGATATTGTTGTGTGTATATATATATATATATATATATATATATATATATATATATATTGATAGGTTATAATAATGATGTTTCAGTTTGGAGAATATTGTTTCATAAAGTAAAAATTCAAGTTTTGGAATTTTCTAAGAGAAATTCGAAATTAAAGATTTTCGATTGGTCGAAATTTTTGCTCGATCGATCGAAGTAATGAGGAAAATTATTCTGGAGTCTCGGCTTGGTTCGATCGATTCTCGATTCCTGTTTGATCGATCGAAAATAGCCTTCGATCGATGCTCGATTCCTTTCGATCGATTGAGACTTATAAAACTAAATTTTCTACAAAATTTTCTGATAACTGTTCTGAATGTTTGAAAAGGTTTCAAGCCTTATGAACAGTTTTATGAAACATTTTAACTATCCATACGTGCCTTTTGGTGAAATAAAACCCTATGGGTATAAATAGAGGCATATGTTCACTTGAAAGATATATTTTCTCTCCCAAAAAGTTAGTTACAAAGAAATACAAGAAATCTTGTGGTCATTCTCCATAATTGCCGTCTGTAGAATCCAACAACTTGATTGTATCCTGGAGACAAATTTGCAGTAACCCTTTAGCAATAAGAGTGTGAGGGCAAATATTGTCCAAGGATAACAAATTTGTGCCTCCAAGTTATCTATTTTTTATTTTGTCTTTTGTGTTAACCTTGTTCTTCTATTATTACTTTGTGTATTATCCTCAACAGATATAACTATACCATTCTCACCTCTTAATGGTTGATGATGCATAGTCACAGGAAAGTTTGAAACCAATTTATTCAAAAGGCCCAAGAAGATCAATTTTTAGGCTGGGATGTAATGAATATTATGAACATTTATATATGCTTAGTCCAGGAATAAATGTTAAACAAAGTTTTCGTAGTTAAGAATATGCTATCACTGTCCAAGAGAGCCTGTGAATTAATTTGAAAAGTAAAGTCTTGAAGATTCTCAAATTGAATAAAATTAAAAACATAAAGGATATACAAAATGAATACTCATAAGTTTCAACAAAAGCCAAAATGGTACATTGTTGTTGCAAAAAGAAAACAGAGAACACTAACAAAAGAAGAAACATGAAAATGAGAACAGTTTGGCTAGTGAGAATCATCAACCCATCAAATATGAATTTTCAATTGAAATTTCTTACCAATTTTTAAACATAAAAAAATGAAACTGTTAACTTAATAGTACAAAAAGACTTTTGACAAATTCTATATCAAACAATAGAAGAAAATGTAGTCAAACGAAACTTTTCATTTTGATTATTAATAATTCCCTCGTAGCAAATTAAAATTTGTTTGACTATAGTAATAGCAAGTGGCTCGGAAATTCTTGAATTGTTGCAAAGTCAAACATTCTTATTCAAATAAATCGTGATAAGGTAGCCGGTGAGAGCTGATTGTTAAACAAGAATCATTCATTTAGATACTTCAATATATCCCTTTCAAGCTGATGGGGAAAATGATACAAAAAAATAGAGTTTGGGATGGGATTTTGATTAGGAAATTGTCATATAGACTTGTAGGTCCACCTAAGCATAATTATCCTTTGGATTATGTCATTTACACCTCGTGATGATTAGTTGTGATAAAGTAATAAATGAAAGATAAGCATAAGCTTTAGCTGAAATCTTGGCCACAAGCTACAACTGCTGAGCGAGGACAAGATTATAAGAGAAAACGTGAAAGAAAAAAAAAAAAAAAAAAAAAAATGCCCCTACAAATTTCATTCCGAGCTTATGAGGAAGTGTGTGAATACCATTAGCGGTTTTTTTTTTTTTTTTTTGGAAATTAATAATATTATTATTCACAGTGTACTATACGAGGGTTTTCTTTTTTCAAGGTATATGGTAGTTTCATGAATTACTTCTAAAATATAAACTTCATATTTTATTAGTATATAACTCGTGCATATATATAGTACAATTAAAAATAATCATACCCTCTCCTTGTGTGTGTGTTAAAAATATTTAGTATTCTCAAAAGAAAAAATAGTGAGTTAATCCCATATTGGAAAATGAGTGTGAGTAAAAGAAGTTTAAAACTTGTGCTGTGTATCCAAGAGTTATGCCATTTTGGATATACACTACTGTAAGTTTTTAAAAAAAATAGTGAGTTAGTCCCACATTAGAAAATGAGTGTGAGTAAAAAAGGTTTGAAGTCTGTGTTGTATATCTAAGAGTTAGACTCTCCTTTTATTTTAACTAGCCTCAAAATTGGAACTCTAATTTGGAATTATGATTTGAGTTTCTCTCAGCTTCTCCTGTTATTATATATATATAGATGAGAAATTACCACATTACCCACTAATTAAATAAAATGTAGAAATTAAAACTCATTACCACTAGCCATTGTATATTTAAAATAAAAGGAAATATGCAGTTGAAAAAGTACATGAACTAAGCCAAACCCTTAAAAAGGTGGACACTAAGTTACGAGTCTTGTAACTCAATTGATTAGCATCTCCTGATATTTTAGGATGCAATCCCTCTCGCTCGTTAACTATCAACTTATCAAAATAAAAATACTGGACACTAAAAATTGTATTATCCTTATAAATTATTTTTGAGATTTAAAAGTACATAGCATTTTATTTAATATGTGATTAAGTTGAAATATCAGGTTCCAATTTATCTTAATTAGTTTAATTGGTTTTTTTTTTTTTCCTCGAGAATCATCTTAGTTTAATATGTGATTGAGTTAAAATATATTACAATTTACCTTGCTCTCAAAAAAGAAAAAAGAAAAAGACAGTTAAAAAATACAGCATAAATACTATTTTGTTTATAATAGATCAAAATTGTATAAATAATCTTTAAATTTTCATACATTAATTTAGCAAAAGATCAAAGTATTGATTAAGCAAACCCCAAAAAAAAAAGAAAAAAAAGTAGTCCTTGAGCAACAACATCAGTGATTGCAAAATCTTGCAAAATACAAAAAGTAGTTCATTTTACACATTTTGATCAAAAAAACCTCACATCAGTGGATGTAAAATTGTGCATAAATGCAAAAATGTTACAGTAACCGTGCATATATGCATGGTTACTATAGCTTTGCATTTAATATTTTACTAATTTTTTCTCTCTCCTTCACCTCACTCTCCCTTTTTCTCTCTGGTGCTTCTTAGTCTCGCCTCTCTCTCTTTTTATCTCTGGTCCCTCACTCTCACTCACCGATCTTCGAAGCAAGCCGCCATTGATCTCCGAGGAAGCAAGTCATGCCACTAATCTCCAAAGCAAGCTCAGTCTCGTCGTGCCACCACTGATCGCCGCTAAAGCTTTGTTTGATCAGTGGTTTTTGGGGTTCTGATCCTTTTTAATTTTTTGTTTGATCAGTTTTGGGATTTTCTGTTTGATCAGTGGGTTTTGGGGTTTTGATCTTTTTAATTCTTAGTTTGATCAGTGGGTTTTGGGGTGATGTGCTTGATGATGATGGCTGATGATGGTGGCTGATGCTGATGCTTGATGATGGTGGGTTGATGATGGTGGCGGGGTGGGTTGATAGTGGGTGTGGATTGATCGTTGATGGTGGGTGAAGATGAATATTTTATTGAATAAATGTATAGAATAAACAAACTGATGTGAGTGTTTTGTAAAAATGGAGATGTAAAATAGAAAAAGTAGGTTTTTTTGCAAAATTTACAAAAATTTTGCATCCATTGATGCGGATGCTATGTTCCAAAAAGTGATTAAAAAAAAGAGAAAAAAAAGGAGTCACAATAGAGTATTGATTACTGTTCATAGGTAATCTCTATTTTCCAATTTTGAAGTAATTACAGATATAATAATTAATGTAAAATTTTTAGCAACGTGCATAGCATGACATTTGAAAATTACCAATATTTTTATATTTAATTTTTAGAAGAAAAAAAAATTTTAATCAAAGTATCTATCAAGTTTGATAAAATTCCCTCTATCAAATCCCCTATTGTGTAAAATTAATAATAACTATTAGAACATTATAAGTTGTCTCAAATATATATATATATATATTGTAAGGATTAGAATTAGACCCTCAGCCCAATGAAAATGGATGATGGCCCAACAAGCCCAAAACAATATATTTTTGTTAGAGAGTGGATTTTACAGATAAAATACTCAATAAATCAAGTATGGGCCATAATAGATTGGATTTGTGCTAGAAAGATAAGAAAACACAATTTGAAGGGAATAACACTCCTCGGTCAAGTCCGAGGATGAAGTGATCTTATATTTACTCAAGCTTTTTCTAAGTACAATGAGTTCTTTCTTTCTCTCTCAGATTACATGCCCCATTTTTCACGGGAGCCATTTCCTTATATAGTCCTATTCTTTTCAATCCCAGCCTTCCATTTGTTGATCATGTAGGCGATCTTTTGGATGCTTGTCCCATCAGAAACCTCCTAGAAGCTTTGTGAGTAGCTGTGAATTGAGATATCCTTGCTCAAGGGTTATTTCCACCTAAATGCGGCTAGTTGGTTAGGTGCAAAACATTTAATGTGGTGGTAGCAACCTTATTTTCAGATATTTCTTGGTTTACTGTGGACTCCTTTATCTGAAGCTTATCCTCAGAAGTATAGGTTGCCTTTTGCACGGTATTCTCTAGGAGACCGGGGTCCAACCTTCCACAACGCCTCCCGAGGAAGTTTGGATCCTCAGGAGACACCATTTGTTCGTCATTACTTGTCCTTGTCCTCAACCCATTGACCCACACACTTATCTTACTATTCGACCATCCTCGGACATGGCCCACGGCTCAATACTCCTACTCGGCTCATTTATCTCCACATATATATATTGTAAAAAGGTTGGCTTAATTTCGATTCATCCCTTTAGCCAAATTAGAGCTTTGTGACTTTTTGTGATGGTTTTCAGATTCTTTTAGATTATTTGGGTAGAGTAAAACCAGCTTCTTGTGGATAAGTTTATTACTAATAAAAGAATCAACTGAGAGATGACTTTTTAGCTTATTGCTAAATTATAAATTTCATTCTCTAACTTTGCCTAAAATTCAATTTAGTCCCCTAATTTTTAAGTTTGTTCGATTTAATTCTCATGTTAGTCTCCATCAAAATTCCGCTGTCAATTTTCAATTTTGTCCAATACAAAACTACATTGTTTTAGGGGTCCTTAAAAACTCAATTTTGATGGAGACAAATAAGAAAACTCAATTTTAAACAAAGTTGTTTCTAAAAAAAAGAAAAAATGAACAAAGTTTAAAGTTAGAAGATTGAATTAAATGAAAGTGAAGTTAGAGGACTAAATTGAATTTTAGAAAGATCTAGAGCGTGCAATTTGTAATTTAGTTTTTTTTTTTTCTTGGCCGGACTATTCAAGCCGAGATTTAAATTTTTATTCTGCCACGTTTCATGTTAAATTGTTCATGGCATGAATCCATAACCAAAAAGAATTTTCAAGGGTGCAATTCTAGAAAATGAGTGTAATATTAATGATGATAGTGACGTCTGGATAAGTTTTTTACTCTAATGTGGTAGGCTCCGAAGCATCCAGCTCTTGAAGCTCTCTTTTCAATTTAGCTGTAGAGAAAATTTAGGTTGAAACTTCTGCTACAAGTTTTGGTATTACTGATATGTCATCACTGTCCAAGAGAACTTGTGAATTAATTTAAAAATTAAAATTTCGAAGATTCTCAAATTGAATAAAAATGAAAACTTAAAGAATATACAAAATCAATACTCTTTTGTTTCAGTATGATGATCCTCTATGTTTAGTTCATTAGTTTAGTGGATTTTGATTCGCTAAACTGGTAAAATATTTTGTTTCATCGTATAAAGAATTTGAATTCAAACCAAACTTACTATTAAAAAAAAAGTTCATTAGTTTCAGAAGGATCCTATGTATTTGCATCTTTGCTAACGCTTAATTATTTTTGCCTTTTCATTATTTGTTGAGAGAGAAAACAATTAATTTTATTCATGCATGGATACAAAAGCCAAAATGATACATTGTTGTTGGAAAAGAAAAAAGAGAACACTAACAAAAGAAGAAACATGAAATGAGAACAGTTTGGCTTAGTGAGAAATGAGAATTGTCAACCCATCAAGTATGAATTTTTAATTGAAATTTCTTACCAATTCCCAAACATAAAAAAATGAAACTGTTAATAGTACTAAAAGCCTTTTGACAAGTTCTATCTCAAACAGTAGAGGAAAATGTAGTCAAATGGAACTTTTCATTTTGATTATTATTAATTCCCTATGTTAAATATTAGCATTGATACATCATGTTGAATATGCTAGTATGGATCCGGAAGCGAAAGTATAAAGTATAGAACATAGTAACACACGGGAGTTACGTGGTTCAGCCTAATGGCCTACATCCACGGAGGAAACCCTGAAGGGCTACATCAATAATATATTAGAGTGTAATACAAATCCTGTGTTACAATGAATTATAACATGTGTATATATAGTAGACTAAACCCTAAACTAATAGACTTCTAGTACAAGTAGGAAACTTAGCTTGCACACAAAGTAGAATTAGGCTTGGGCTTATGCTAATGGGCTAATATATCTCTAACACCCCCTCTCAAACTCAAGATGGAAGTTTGATGAAATCTTGAGATTTGATAAGGTTGAGAAGATCTCTTGAATGAAGTTTGGCTCTGTGACGGTAGTTTGAGGAAGGCAATGGTCTTGTAGTGTTGATGCGACTTCTAACGGTGGCATGACTATACCGGAGAGTTTTGACGGCAGCAGTAGGAAGCCAAAGAAGATGTACGCAGCGAAAAAAAACACCGAAGAAGATAAAGATTGCTCTTAAATATACTGCAAGGACAGAAAACCATGGCCTCAAGAAGGTGGCTCTGATACCATGTTAAATATAAGTATTGATACATCATGTTGAATATGCTAGTATGGATGCGGAAGCGAAAGTATAAAGTATAGAACATAGTAACACACGGGAGTTACGTGGTTCAGCCTAACGGCCTACATCCACGGAGGAAACCCTGAAGGGCTACATCAATAATATATTAGAGTGTAATACAAATCCTGTATTACAATGAATTATAACATGTGTATATATAGTAGACTAAACCCTAAACTAATAGACTTCTAGTACAAGTAGGAAACTTAGCTTGCACACAAAGTAGAATTAGGCTTGGGCTTATGCTAATGGGCTAATACATCTCTAACACCCTAGTAGCAAATTAAAATTTGTCTGACTTTTAGTAATAGCAAGTGGCTCGGAAATTAAGTCAAACATTCTTATTCGAATAAACCATGATAATTGATAAGGTAGTTGGTGGGAGCTGGTTGCTAAACAAGAATCATTCATTTAGATACTTCAATCAATGATGGGGAAATGATAAAAAAAAAAAATAGAGTTTGGGATGAGATTTTGGTTAGGAAATTGTCCAGCTAAACATAATTATCCTTTAGAACATAGTCTGCTATTGACTAATAAATTTAGATTATGTCATTTAAACATCGTCATCATTGATAAAGTCATAATGTTACTATCATGAAAGATAAGCTTCAGCTTGTTTTTTGTTTTTTCTAAATTTTTGGTCATAATAACGGGTGCTCTTAAAGCAATTGCTAACAAATTATTTTAGAAAAATTTTGACACCATTTTTATAAAATAAAAAACCGTCAAAATAATTATTAATTGCTTTTTTTTATTTTTTATAAAAAAATTTAAAAAATATTTTCTAAACCAATACCTTAAAGCATTCGTTAACATTTTTTTTTTTCTTTATTTGAGAAACAGATGAGCTTTAGCAAAAATGCTGGCCACTTCTCAAAGAAGACATGATTAATGAAAAACGTGGGGAAAAAAACCAATAAAACGTGCTCTCATTAACTCAATTTTTGCTTCTAACGTCTTTTTTGTTTTTTTGTTTTTTTCCAGATTGATAAATACAATTCCGAATTTCCAATACGTAAAGAAATAATCCACATATGTTATTTTCAACCATTAATGAAAAGAAAAAAAATAATAATATCCTTATACTTTCCTCTAAATACCATTAGCATAATAGCATGTGTTTTTCTTTTTTCTTTTTTTTTAATATATATATTTTGTGTGTGTGTGTGGGGAAATTAATAACATTCTTATCATACTATCCTCGAATGCATGAAAACAAGCCTAACAGGAAGACTGGGTTTGAAAACTGGGGTTTTTTTTTTTTTTTTTTTTTTTTTTTGAGAATCGACTGGGTTTAAAATGGATTTTGGGCCAAACATTTTATAAGTGGATTTAGGCCTGCTGAGTGGGTCTATATATATTCAGGATTGATGAGTTTCGCCCCAATTGGCTGGCAGTCAATCATGGCTTGAACAAATCAAAGTGAATCATTAATAATCTTGGTTTGCCAGAATTTTACATGAGCACGCATGAGTCAAGTGGTTTAAGAAAATTGTGGGTTTCTTGGGCAATTAGAAGAAAGGCATGACTTAAATGTTTGATTAACTAGTTACAAATCCAAGAGATGAGTGAGAAAATGTAATATAATATTTTATAATGGAGTATAATATAAATTTTGTAGGTTAAAAAGCGCATGTATTATTTAAAAGTATTGACTATTAATTACCAAAAGAAAAAAAAAAAATATAAACTGAATTATTTATCGAGTTAAAAAATCATAGCTCCTCTTGTATAAAAATAATAACAACTATTAGAACACTTAAGTTGCCACAATTTATTTATTTATTTTTTTGAAAAAAGTTGGCTTATTTTGATTCATCCCTAGAATTTTTTGAGTCTTTGCAAATTGTTTACAGATTCCTTTAGATTATTTGGGTAGAGCAAACTAAGCTTCTTGCGGATAGATTTTTATTAATAAAAGAATGAGTTGAAAGATGATTTTTTATTTTATTTTTGGCTAAATTACAATTTGCATCTTCTAATTTTCCCTAAAATTCAATTCAGCTCTCCAACTTTCAAAATTTTTTTTTAATTTAGTCCTCCCATTAGTCATAATCAGAATTGCACCGTTAACTTTCAACTTTGTGCAATACAAAACTACATCAATTTGGGGGTCCTTAATGGCTCAAACATTAGATCCAACTCTAGTACTAAGGATCTACAACTTTGTAAGGATATATGGTTATGCATTAGCCTCTTGCAATAAACCACGTAAAGAAAGGCCATTTTCTTACACAAAAGCCTGAGTCAATCTTCAAATTTTTTTGTGAACCATTTCAAAAGCCCTAATATAAGTTTGACGTTCCTTTTGAGAGTAAAATCTTTCAAACTAAAATTCTTGTCTAAGTCAAGTCTTGATCCTTTTCTCCCGCAATAAAAAAACACACTTAAAAGATGCCCGAATGCAAGGGCTAGTCGAATTTCATAAACCAGTAAGGTCATGAAAAATGATTGGAATACCAAATACTAACATAGTTCATCTTGTTGTGATTTAAACATGGGGATTCCCTTACATACCCTATTCCTTCTTTCCCATTCTTGTTCTTTTAATTTTACTGGAAGATAATGCCCAAGAAATGGAATTTACTTAATGTGCCATCTTGCATTTTGATACACAAAAGAGCTTACACAACGAAGATGGTGGCCATGAGTCTTAGGAAGATACCACCACCTATATGAAGCAATTAGAGGAAAAAGTCAGTGACATTCACTCCAAAAAATTGACACTTTTTTGGGTAATAGCAAACTATAAAATGTCTCAAAACTTTTTTGAAGGCAGATTCTTTAGTTCAAGTCACAGAACTTAAAGTTCAGAACTTGAGGGGAGTGTTGAAGCTGGAGTGATCAATAAACGATTAGTGTTTTTAGCCTTTCTTCAAGAATCTATCTTTTTACAATAATACGACTAAAAGCACAATGTATCTTATAGGCAGCCACAGTCATACCTAGTATGAGCAGATGAGTCGGAGAAGAAAACCATCATGAGAATGTTACATGCAAATCTCACTAGCCATGGTGATTTTTTTACTAGTAAACCAACGAGATAAGTTTGTGTTGACAACCAAACCAATCTCATCCTCCGTTCTTTCATGTATTCATCCACGGCTTCTCCAACTTTGTGCTCAGTGACCTGACCTCCATCTCCATGCATCTTTCGTGCAAAGCATCTGGCCAAGACTATTGCGTCTTCTATAGCTGCTGAGCCACCCTGTCCCAAGAAAGGACCCATGACATGCATGGCATCTCCAACTACTGCCACTGTTCTTTTTCTAAAGCTTCCTCTTAGCATGTCCCATGGTGCACGATATCTCAACCGTGCAATAGAGAGTGATTCTAGGTCACTGTTCTTCACCATCTCTACCATCTCTGTGGGGAAGCCATTAATTGAGTCAAGAGTCAGTTGCTGAATGAGCTCTGGATCCTTTGCAACAGCTGAACCTGTTCATATAACAAATAAACACTGCAAGTGACAATTCAAGCCTGCTGCCACAGTAACAACTACTAATAATACAAAAATTAGAAAGCAAAGTAACATATGCTAGTATCAGATATATATTATTAAAATAAAAAAATAAAAATAAAAACTCTCACTGGGTGATTATGATGGGAACATAGTTAGCATTTCTCTGGTTTTCTTCTAGCTAATTCAAGCTCTTAGCGTAGATTTCTATAGGATACCACCGTTTCCAACCATCACTGGCTGTTTGTTCTTTTGGATTTTGATTTCTTTGTAGCTTTGGGCACATATATGGCAAAATCCAAGAGGAGAAGACGTCCTCCGCTTGTGCAACCCTGATGATTCTTCTATTGTTGTTCATGGTGATTAGGCTGGCGGCAATCAAGGGCAAGTAGAAGTGGAGATGATGGGTGATTGTGAGAAATCAGATCCTGATGTAGCAGATCCTTCCATTAATTGTGGTGGCTCTGTTTTTGGGGTCACCTAAACAAGGTGTAGCTATGGTGTATGCAGGAGAAGAAACAGAGCATTTAGTTTTTCCTTCATCGAGAGAGTGTTGGTCTTGGTAATAAGGTGGATCAGCAAGGGTCTGGTGTTTGCATGAATGTGAATTTTGTGCAGAGTGAATCAATTCTTGAGTGGTAAAGGGATGTAATGGTGTTCATGAGGATTTTTTCTTTCTTGTGGGTTCATGGAGAATCCTTGTGGTCAACATGCATCAGGGGTGCATAGGCCAAACCGAGTACCTCATCCAATTGTCCATCTCTAAGTAAACACTGCAATGAACATTCAAGCCTGCTGCCACAGTAACACCTAACAACACAAAAACTGAAAAGCAAGTAACATACTAGCACTGCAGGGGAATGATTAGTAAATTTAAATTTAATTTCTAAATTCTAATAATATGCATATTACTCTAAGATTATATAAGAACACTTTTATCCTCAATCATAGATTGTTTTGAATTTGCCTTGAAAATTGGACCAACAATAATATTTGAGAATGCCTTGGGCTATCAACAACCAAGTATTTGGGACCAAACTACAGGTTTGATTCAAAACTAGTACAAATCAACAAGCTGCTTCCATTCCCTGACTGCAGAATGTACAGCGGAGTGTGGGGTTGCTGTCAGAAGGTGGCTTGAATTTCAGGCTAATGTTAAATGCGTATATAGATCTGGCTATTGCACCATGAAATTACCACTTGTGAGATGTAAAATTTAACATTGTAAAAAAATGATATTATATCTTGATTACATTTGTACAATCTCAACTTTTACATCTCACAACTAAGTAGTTGTTGCATGGTGCACCGGATCCAAATCCGGTTAAATGCATTAGCATTGTCAAGAAAGTGTGGCTTCTAAATCTCATCTCCATTAAATGCAAAATCATGCTAGGATTGACTTTCTTGCTTGGACGCTGCTGGTTACTGGAATTACATGGTGGTGTAATGTAGTTTTTACCTTTTATAACTAAAAAACTTTCAAACGGAAAATTGTTGAAGATTTAGGATCTTAGCATATTAGTGAAAAATAGAGAGGAGAAAAAGAAAAAGAAAAGAAAAAAATCAAAATCAATGCAGGGATTGAGTGGTTCAGTTGTGTGCCTGCATCCACGGAAGTGAGTGCTAGAAATGTTCACTACCAAAAAATAAAGGATTACCAATGAAATTATAGTGCATCCAGAGAAACCTTAACTCAATATTTTGAAAATTCTAAATATACCCTTACCAATTAGCATTACTTCCAATTCAGAATATGAGCCATTATTTCTATCTGTAATTCTTTTAAACATACATTGTGATGGCCTCAATTATGGGGGGATTGAATTGGATGTGTGTCTTGTGTGGGTGTTTATTAAGTCCAACATCAGGTATATGCTAGGTTGATTTAGGCTGTAACTGATTATGGGAGACTTCAATAACTTAACTAGGCCTTCTGAGGTCTAGCACAGATGTACCTAACACTTTTTGAATCCTAACAAATAGAATTAGAACCAGCAAAATGGTAATACTATGTGGCTCAGGGCACTGGCTAATGAGGACATTAGGGATAGACTAGATAAGATTTCATGAGTGTGTGTTGCATAAGCGTTTGTTGAATCCCATACTTGGCCTGTACTAGATCTGTGTGGGCTATATAAGTGATGATGGGACCTAACTGTAACTTACTAGTTCTTTAAGGAATAGCACTAATGTGGATAAAGACATAGCATTCTCCTCAGGATGTGACATACATAAAGAAGAAACAGTCGAAGCTAAATTGTTTCATGTTAAGAGTGTACCTTTTGGATCCGCTTCCATAGTCATAAACCAATAGACCAACTTATTGTCAATCGGAATCCTCGCAATCAAACTATGGTCTCCCGTGAATTGCACATATTCATTTCTGAAATCATAACCACTTGGATATTCGGTGTAACCTCTAACTTGTGATAATGAGAGAAACTCTGGAGGTTTTAGCCCAAGAAAATCTGCAACTACTGAGTTGGCTCCATCACATCCAATCAAAACCTGTAATATGATTGGTAAAAGATTAATTTTTTATTTTAAAAAAGAAAGACAAAAAAATGTATATTATTTTCATCATATTTGTGTTGTTACTTTTAAGTCTTGTAGCAGAAAAGTTAAGAGGAGGAGATCATGGAGAGAAACTGACATCGTACTGAGTAAAGACACAGAGATAAAAACAATGTTGTCCAACTTAAATGAAAAGACCAAAATGTAGTCGTTTCATTAGTTGTAATTATCTGTATTCAGTTTTAATAGATAATGCAATAATCACATGCACCAGTTGCTACTTGTAAATATCTGATTAGTTAGTTTGTTACTGAAGTTTGTTAGATAGGTGGTTAGATGACTACAACGGCTAGTTGCCTATGTGTCAGTTAAGTTTATCAGCTTGGGATGAGCCTCATATAAATACTCCTCTATACAGAATTCATTATACAATGAAATGAGATTCTCTCCTATGTGTCAGTTAAGTTTTCTCATGCCTTATGTTGTGAAGCTTTTGAAGTGTTTAGGATTCAGTGGGTAATGCCGAACTCAATTAGCTCTCTTTTCTTTGCATTAAGAAATTGGTTTGGAAAGCACCTATCAACCATATGGAATATGGTCCCGGCATATGTGGATAGTTCGGCAGGAACGTAATGCCCACATTTTCAAAGACAAGGAGAGACCCTTAGACCTCTTAAAATATCTTCTCTTCAGCACTTTGTTTCAGTGGGATTGTATTTGGGGAGAGTACGAATAGTATTTAATTTCTGAATTCTTACTTTCCCTTCCTTTTAGTTCTTGATTTGATTGTATTTGTTCCTTGTTCAGAGTGCTCACCATCATGAACATGATGTTCAGGTTTTTTTTTTTTTTTTTAATAAAAGTATTATTACCTATCAAAAAAAAAAAAAAAAAAAAACTTAGGTTGAAACTTGAAAGATTTGAGGATTTTAAAATATTTTTTGGGTTTAGAGGTGGCTAGATCCAAGATTGGAATCTCCCTTTGTCAACGAGAGTATGCATTGGAGTTATTATCATATTATGGCATGGTGGGATGTAAACCGGCGAAGGTGCCTAAGGAGCAAAATCTTAAGTTGTCCAAAAGATGATGGGTTAAAACTTAAGGATTCCAGTGAGTATCTAAGGCTGATAGGCAAACTGTTGTACCTGACATTGACAAGGTCGAATATCACATATGTAGTTCATAGGCAAAGCCAGTTTCTATCTGATCCTAGGGAGCCTCATTTACAAGCAACTCATTGAATTTTGAGATACACTAAAGGAACCATAGGGCAGGGATTATTCTTTTCTTCAGTTTCAAATACATATTAAGGTATTTGCTGATGCAGATTGGGCATCATGCCCAGGTTCACAAAGGTCAACTACCGGTTTCTGTACTTTTTTAGGGGATTCACTAATCTAGTGGAAGTCTAAGAAACAGACTACCATTTCTAGATCCTCCACCGAAGAATAGTACCACTCTGTGGCAGCCTCTGTTTGTGAGATTATGTGGTTGCTATTCTTAATGAAAAATTTGCAAATACCACAATCTCAGGAAGCATTACTATTCTGTGACAACCAATGGCAATCCATATTGCATTGAATCCAGTCTTCCATGAGCATACTAAACACATAGAGCTGGATTGCCATCTTGTCAGAGATGATAACAGCATCATCCAACTTAAATGGAAAGACCAAAACATAGTCGTGTCACTAGTTGCAATTATCTGTATTCAGTTATAATAGCTCATGCAATAATCACGTGCACCAGTTGCTACTTGTAAATATCTGAGTAGTTAGTTTGTTACTGAAGTTTGTTAGATAGGTGGTTAGATGATTACAGCGGCTAGTTGCCTACATGTCAGTTAAGTTTATCAGCTTGGGATGAGCCTAGTATAAATACGATTCTCTATACAGAATTCATTATACAATGAAATGAGATTCTCTCTCAGATATTGCTCTCTCTACTTTATGAAATTCAACAGATCTGTAGCAGTGTGGCTACCTAGACTATCAATGCTCAAGATGGGTGTCTGAACTTAGAAGTAATATGCCAAAAAGTGGTGGCTATAAATCTTCTTAGTTCTTACTAATCTATTTCCCAGCATTTGATCACCAGCCCTAAAAGAGTCTTCCATTTTTTAGAGAAACTGATTGACACAACTTAAGAATTGAGTTACTCAGCAATGTTTATGTACATTCCAGGAGAAAGTTAGTACTAATTTTTGGAAATTCTAAGAATTGTTTTCTAGAAATTACAAATCTAGAAAGTTTTCATTATGAAAATTTCAATAAGAGCATTTCTCATATATTATGATTGAAACTATGTGAGCTCCAAAGAGGAGTAGAGCAAATTGGCCCCAAGAAATCATTGCAGAGCCCCCTCAAAATTGATGCTCACAATAACTACAAGGTATGTCATCCAATTTGATTGAGCAAAATGATAAAAACTCAAATATCTGGCTAAATAAAAGTAATGAAAGAATACCTTAGCCTTGATGACACCTCCATTTTGGAGTTGAATAATTGAATAGGATGAAAGAGGTTCTACTGCAATGGAGAGTACTTGGCATCCTAGTCGTATTGTGCCCGGAGGCAAGCTTTCTGCTAGGCTTCTAATAAGCTCACTCCGCTTCAAGCATCGTGTTTCCCCCATCCTGTACATATCTTGCAAATTGGTTATAGGGTTCCTTATTCATTATTTTTATTCCCCATTTTAAAGGACTTCTTGTGTTAATAATACATTTTTTAGTAGGATAGGATTTGAGTCTTCAACCAACTCTCTCGTCACACTCATCATGAATTTTTGTAACTTAAATAGGAGTCATTTTCATTTTCAGCACAATCAAGCGATCAAACCCATTTAACATGTCATAATATCTATAATCTATCTGTCTTAAGTCAGAAATAATTCTTTTTTTAATTTTGATTTCAACAATAAAAGACATTAAAAAAATGATTCCTTTTCTAATGAATTTACTGTACCAAAGTAAAGATAAGAATATCTATTTAATAATAAATAAATAAGAAGAACAAATAAATCTCCACAGATCCAAGTGCCCACCAGAGAACTTGGTGCAGTCGATCAGATAGGTTGAGGGGGACTGAACCTTTGAATGCTGGTCTTAAGGGCATGCAGTAAATTGATCTCCACCAGAGAACTTGGCGCAGTCGATCACATGAATTGCTTCCTTGATCAATGTTGATAGGTCAGCAGATTCAGGCACTCCTTCATTTTCCATAAGTGTAAACTCAATAAATACTGAAAAAGTGCCAAAAGTTCTCTCAAGGCTCATCTGGGAGATCAGCAATGACCTCTCGTTCTGATCATAATCCTTAACAAAAAATCCAAGCAAATCTTAATTACTGCATGAAATGTCTGTTTAAATATTTTTCTTCATAACTAGACTTACTTTCAATCTCCTTGAGGTTAAAGATGCCAGCATCAAGTTCTTCCAGTTTTGCATCTCGGTAAATCTCTGAAGGATCTTTAGAGGGCTCTTTAGAGGAGCGCTTGCCAAACCATGAGCGGTATGGGGGAGAAGCCGTAGGTAAGCCAGGCAAAGAAGGAGGTCCATAGCCATAAAGTGCTTGCCTATTGAAAACACAACCTGTTCCCACATAAACTGGTCCTTGAATGCCATCTAGTCCTTTCATATTAACCTGAAATTGGAATGAACAGATTCTCAAAACTCAGAAGGCTGAATACTTAGGTAATTATGCTGGGACTCCATCATAGCATAATTTTTTATTTTCAATTCTTCTATTTTATTATGAAAATGTGATATATCAATTTGCAAATGGGATAATACATCTACTTCTATTCATAAATTGAAGAGAATAAAATTTGAGTTGGACTTCAACTAAAAAACACAGCTAGAATTGAAATGCTTCTGAATCCTTAATATTTACCATATATGAAGTTATCAACTAGTTTTCAAATCCTGAATACTTACCAGATATTAATGTAGAAACTTATTTTCCATTATTATTTTTAATCATTTGACAATAAAACTCCCAACTTGATTGTTCAATTAAATTTTATAAAGATCTGTCTATGATGGATGAATTTCTGATATAGTTTGATACAGCTTTGAAATTTATATTTCTTACTTTCATAATATAGACAAGTGCTTATAAGGAAACTAACAAAAAAAATGGATAAATCCATACGTGCTATCTTTTAAACTTACTTCAAAGAAAACTGTTTTGCGGTTGGCATATCGATCACTGCAATCAATTCCATCAAACCTATTAGGGAACTGCACATAGCATACATCTCGACCAACTTGTGGGTCCATCAAGAAACATATCACCTCACAAACTGCCTTGCATAGTTAACATAGTGATCACAATCAAGGTTGAGGATGTAGGGAGTATTTGTAAGAACTGCAGACACCCTAACCTGTAAATGCAACCATTAAAGTGTTATTGTAATGTTAGAGTTCCAATGCCAATCATTAATTATGTGAAATTATGTGCAGAGAATTTTCAGCATCAGCTTTCTTGTGGTGTCGGTAGACTGGTCTTGTGGTGTTGGTAGACTGGTCTTTTCTCCCTGGATATATCGACCAGTCAAGGAAGTTCATTTCCCTCTACATAATGGGCACCACTATGTCCAAGGAAAACCTGAATCAATGAAAAAAAAATACCATAGTTAAAAAGTCGTATTTTACAAACAGGGATGCACCATGTAAAAGCATTTTTCTAAGAAGATCTGTAAAAACATTAATGGACTAATAGTTGCTAAGATTGTAATTTGGTGAGAGAAAAGAAGAAATTCTATCCACTCAAAAATTATGTTTCCATATATATAATTTCAAGTAAATGCCAACAAGATCTTCAAGTAATGGCCTTAAGCTTCAAAGTTTAAGGCGCAAGAATTAGTTTGAGAAAAAGCCTTGTTTCATTCTATATACTAAATGCTTCCTGAAATGTAAGATATTAAACATCTAAATGTTACACTATTAATTGAAATTTTATACAAAAAATATAGCTAGAAGCTACATTTACCTGAATCATTCCTGTGCGGTCATTACTGTCATTCCCTGGCCAAGGTCTTCCATCTTGCATAGTCCAACCTTCTTCCGGTTTTTTCTGAGCCTTCGCTACTAAAGCATTAATGCGCACTCTAAACTATTCATAATCTCTCTGTAGCAAAATGGAACCAATTTTGAGACTGATTAGTTTTAGAGACACAATAATACATAAGTTTGCCAACAATAACACTTAAGAGAAGCAGAATCTGCTGGCCATAAGTTTAATGTGGATTGAATCAAAATCCTTAATTAAGATGTCAAAGTGGAATTAGTAATTGAGGAGTTGTAGCTAGACAGCATTTCAGTTGCTTACCTTTATTGCTCTACGTTCTTTCACAAAAGAAGGTTGCACTTTATCCTTCAAATAGTCAAACTTCTGTTCAAAGTAGAACTCAGGTGTACGTGGTCCAATAGCAAATTTTTTGCAGAATGGTACCCACTTTCTTGCAAAGTCAGCCGTTTCAACAAGAGATTCAAATGAAAGCACGGAAGCTCCATCTCTTTCAAACCTGATATGTTAGTGAGTTTAACCATCCCATGTATGTATTTTGGTTCAAAATTTAGCTATCATATTTTTGTTCAAAGTGTTCATCAATTAATAGGTCCATTTATATTTTAGTTGGAAGTTTTATTCAATACATATTCTCTTCTTATGCAACCTTACATGTTAAATTACCTGCAGATTCAGCCTAAGCCTACATAAATGACACCTGTGATTGGGGGCCAAGATAAAAGCACAGAGTTGAGATCAATTTCAGAAACATCAGTTGACAATGTTTGTAACCAGGTTTAATTAAAAAATGACAAGTTAATTAGAAAAGGCCAAGTTTTACAGAGGATCAGACGCTATTGAACCAGCTTTGTGCATGCATAAAATCTTATTGCACTAGTAAACACTTTCAAACAATTATAGCTTGCATCTTTGACATTGAAAGCCACAAGAATGTATACCTTGCAGACAGCTTGTCGATATATGTCTCCCTATTGATTACCTATATAACTATATTGCCCCCTCTACAATATATTCGAGCAAGTGGAAATTCAGTTATGACTTGGGTAATATTTTGCTCTTTTTTTTTTCGTTATTCGCTTCTTCTTCTTTTTTGCTTACGTCACCGGGTTTATACCACTCTCCCTTTCTTTCTTTCTTTTTGCGGTTGGTTGTTCTTTTTTTTTCGCTCCCCTTAGTTGTCTCAATTCTTCTTTTCTTCTCTTCATTTTTTTTTGTTATTTGTTAGTTACACTAGGCTCCCTCCCATTGTCTTTATAAAAACTCTCATTCTCCCATTGTCTTTATAAAAACTCTCATTCTCTTCTCTCATTTTCATCTATTGCTCTCTCATTTAGTTAGTCATATTCTCTTTTCTCTCATTTTCATCTCTCAAGGATGAGGACGTCTTCCAAAAACTGAGACTGAAAAGACCACCACTGAGAGCAAGACCGCTTTTCTCATTTTCATCTATTGCTCTCTCATTTAGTCGTATTCTCTTTTCTCTCATTCTCTTCTCTCATTTTCATCTCTCAAGGATGAGGAGATCCGCCCGAGTGGCTGCTCAAGAGAAAAACAAGATACCAGTCTCAGTAGCGGTCTTGCTCTCAGTGGTGGTCTTCTCAGTCTCAGTTTTTGGAAGACGTCCTCATCCTTGAGAGATGAAAATGAGAGAAAACAGAATACGACTAACTAAATGAGAGAGCAATAGATGAAAATGAGAGAAGAGAATGAGAGCTTTTATAAAGACAATGGGAGGGAATCTAGTGTAACTAACAAATAACAAAAAAAAATGAAGATAAGAAAAGAAGAATTGAGACAACTAAGGGGAGCCAAAAAAAAGAACAAACCAACCGAAAAAGGAAAGAAAGAAAGGGAGAGTGGTATAAACCCGGTGACATAAGAAAAAAAAAAAAAAAAAAAAGCGAATAACGAAAAAAAAAAGAGCAATATTACCCAACGGAGATGTTGAGGACGAGCTTTTGATAACAATGCATTGCCCTTCTGGCCTCAGCTCCAACACCTTGGTGGCTCTGGTGAGACGATCACCGCTCTCAGTCTCACCAACGGAGATGTTGAGGACGAGCTACTGGACCTTCATCTCCCTCATTGGGTTGCTTAGTTTCTTCTCCCCAAGCCTTCAAAATCCAAAACCCAAAATCATTACATTAAAAAAGAAAACAACAACAAAAAAATGGATAACCGAGAGAAAACAACAACAATATTGATAAGAAAAAGAGAGAGAGGCACCGTTATTGTGTGGATGTGGAGGAGCAGCGTTGATGTGTGGATGTGGAGGAGTAAGGAGCAGAGTACTGTGGCATTGTTGTGTGGATGTGGAGGAGTAGAGTACTCCTCCACATCCATTCCGCCTCACAACGCATCAGAGCACTGAGGTGAGGCGAAATGGCTGTGGAGGAGCAGAACACTGAGGTGAGGCGAAATGAGGCGAAATGGCTGAGCGAGACAAAGATTTGGGTATAAAAGGAGTAGGGTTTTCGGTTTTTGTGGTGTGTTACGATATTACCCCTAAATTTTGCAGATTCAAAAGGTCAAAAAATCTCAGCCCTCCATTTAATCCAATGAATCATTATTTTGACACCTCACCAATCCAGACCGGTAATCCGTGTGCTCACTATTGTTTTCATTTCAGTTTCCCCAATTTGAACTTCACTCTTCTCTCTCACTCTCCCTAGCGCTCCACTCTCTTAACCCCGACTGTGCCTCCACCACTCTCTCCACCTCCACTGGTGGCTACCGGGTTTCCCTCTCTCCCTCTCAAATTTACTTTCTCTGTTATTTTTCTTTTTGTTTCAGTTTTAATTATTTTGATGACTAGAGCTGTATGATTTTGTTTGGGTTTGAAAAATGGGGGTTTTGGGTATGGCTGAATGTGCTGTGATTCAATATCTGTTTGATGGTGAGCTTGTGTGTGTCAGATATGTGTTGTAATTATAGCTTTGGTTTGGATTTTTGGGTTTCAAATGAACGGTGGTTGGATGGGGGTTTACACTTTACAGACTTATGTTGATGTCAAAATGGGTTTTGATATGAGTCTGTTTTATTGTGTAAATACATGTCATTTTGTGCGTGAGTTATTGAGTGAGTGAAATTTGTGTTCTTGAGCGTGCTTAAATTAGTGTAAACACATGGAGTAGTTGAGTGCAGATCTTAAAATTTGGGTATGTAAAGGTTAAGTTCTACCTTCTTGTTTTTTTTTTCTTCTTCCTTTGCTTTGATCTTTGTTATTGCCTTGCTTCTTTATTGTTGCTGTTGCTGTGGCCTTTGAGTGCTCTGTTATTGTTGTTGAAGGTGTTTGTTGAAATGCTTTATAGAGTTTTAGTTTATATCTTTGTATTCTGCCTTCTTTTTTCTTTTCTTTTTGGATTTTTATGTTAATGTGATGCTAAAACTGTGATGTTATGTGTATGGAAATTGGATTTTCGAGTTAGTGTGTTATCATTGAGAACTTATCTCAAGCAGACAGTAGACAAATTATTCTCATAAAAGCTATGATTTTGTATTCAAAATAGCACAAAAATAAAAAATAAACTATTTATTTGTTAACTGCATTAAGTGGTCTGCTGGCTGCCCTAAGTTGTTTTTAGCATTGGATTTGGATCTATTGGATTTGACATTTAGGAAATGTTGATACCAAATCTATGATTTCCCCCCTTTTTTTCTCTTTTCTTGATTTATTTGCCTAAGATCATACATTTCTTACTCCTGTTAGCTTCTTTTACTGAAATAGAGCTCTGATTTTTAGCTTGATGCTAATATCTCAGTTTGAAATTTGTCACAATGGATCAATTTTTTCTCATTCCCTATGTTTCTATTGTGGTTTGAGTTGTGAAATGCACTGAAGGTGTTTGTGAAAATATTTGTTAGAAACTTTGAAGTGATGTTAAGATATTTTATTTGTATGTTGTGCAGTCTTGAGGGAGATTTGTCATATTGAGAAATGTGCCAAAATATGTGATTGTAAATCTTTGGGTCCAAGTTGTAGTAATGTGCTTCAAGTTGCAAAAAACAAACAAAAATGTGCTTTTCAATTGTTAACAAAAAGAGAGCTTGATATGGTTTCTTATTCTGGTGTACAGGGACGAAGTGGCTAAGTGTAAGCTACTTTTGCAATTTGTTGATGTGCAATCTTAAAACATTGGTAGAAGGGAATGGAGGTTGTTGAATGCCAAATGATGAGAGTTACTTTATGCGCTGCATGGTTGTCCAAGGTTGTTGGTTTCCAATGGCTGATTTGTTCACTTGTCTAAGATCATTTGTGACCTTGAGAAGTAAATGATTATACATGTAAATCTTTGATTGTAATATTATTCTAGAGAAATCTAATTGAATTATAGTAAGCAATCGTTTTCTATAAGAATGATGTGTTTTTTCTCTCAATTGTTGCTCCTTTTGTTTCTACTAACTATTTGCCCCAATAAATATTTGGTCTTGGCCAAGTGATGAGTCACTGTTTTGATAAGGGATCTTGGTTTTCTTTATACTTCTTGAAGAAGTAATAAAAGTTGGGAGATTTCTTTGTACATGGTTTATGAGAAATATGATCTGAAAGTTTGCAACAATTGTAAAATTAACAAGCAATCATGCCACTTACTTGCATTACTAGCCAGTTTTAACACTAAAAGGAGCTAGTTTTAACACAAAAGAAATTAGGATTGCAACACAAAAGGTTTTATACCAGTAATTACAATATTTAAATTTGAAAATCAAGGAATCACAACCACTAAAATGAAGGAAAGAAAATAGCTAATAACTGACACACTAGGACTTGAAAACAAGAGACTCAATAAACACAACTAGTTAAATTGACCTAACTGAATTAGAAAACGATTCCACCTACACGATAGACACCACACTAAATTGACTTCCATAACTCTCAGAAATGGTTCATAACACGCAAAAATAGAACAACTATGTAACACCAAAATGATAACAAGGGTCTATACAAAAGGAGCTCAAATCTTGTGTTTTAAATGGTTCACAAAAGTTAATAAACTAATCAAACATTATTTATTCTAAATGGCTGAATATAAATTAACTTTACAAGCAATTGATAAGCATTCTATGAGAATCTACCCAACACTATAAGATAGCTAAAGCTTATTAAACCCGATCTAAACTAATATTGAAATACATGGGACTTAAAATTCATCTTCATCTCCTTATCAAAGTGGATGTGTTTAACTTGATCCCTATCAATATGTCTCTCCAAAAATGTTGCATAATTTGGTCTTGCATGCTTGCCGTGATAAACATGTAACAAATTTGATAGATAACATATACAAGCGCATCATTGTTTCTTTCTTCTTCAGCAAACCCAACAGAATAGAAGCATCGCATGCCTGCACTACCAAAAAAAAATTTATTATTACAAAGAATGAACCAAAATCTGAAAATTTCAAGTAAGCTTGCAAACTTTAGTTGCATCTAAAAGAAAAAATCTTTAAATTGCAGAGATGAAAACGAGCAATTCTTCCATGAAAAATAATTAATGGCTGAAAATCAAAGTTTAACATTTTAATTTATACTATGCAAACATCCTAAAACCGTCTTAAATACGTCCCATGGTGCACGATATCTCAACCGTGCAATAGAGAGTGATTCTAGGTCACTGTTCTTCACCATCTCTACCATTTCTGTAGGGAAGCCATTAATTGAGTCAAGAGTCAGTTGCTGAATGAGCTCTGGATCCTTTGCAACAGCTGAACCTGTTCATACAACAAATAAACACTGCCAGTGAAAATTCAAGCCTGCTGCCACAGTAACAACTACTAATAATACACAAACTAGAAAGCAAAGTAACATACGCTAGTATCAGATATATATTATTAAAAAAAAAAAAAAAAAACTCTCTCACTGGGTGATTATGATGGGAACATAGTTAGCATTTCTCTGGTTTTCTTCTAGCTAATTCAAGCTCTTAGCGTAGATTTCTATAGGATACCACCGTTTCCAACCATCACTGGCTGTTTGTTCTTTTGGATTTTGATTTCTTTGTAGCTTTGGGCACATATATGGCAAAATCCAAGAGGAGAAGACGTCCTCCGCTTGTGCAACCCTGATGATTCTTCTATTGTTGTTCATGGTGATTAGGCTGGCGGCAATCAAGGGCAAGTAGAAGTGGAGATGATGGGTGATTGTGAGAAATCAGATCCTGATGTAGCAGATCCTTCCATTAATTGTGGTGGCTCTGTTTTTGGGGTCACCTAAACAAGGTGTAGCTATGGTGTATGCAGGAGAAGAAACAGAGCATTTAGTTTTTCCTTCATCGAGAGAGTGTTGGTCTTGGTAATAAGGTGGATCAGCAAGGGTCTGGTGTTTGCATGAATGTGAATTTTGTGCAGAGTGAATCAATTCTTGAGTGGTAAAGGGATGTAATGGTGTTCATGAGGATTTTTTCTTTCTTGTGGGTTCATGGAGAATCCTTGTGGTCAACATGCATCAGGGGTGCATAGGCCAAACCGAGTACCTCATCCAATTGTCCATCTCTAAGTAAACACTGCAATGAACATTCAAGCCTGCTGCCACAGTAACACCTAACAACACAAAAACTGAAAAGCAAGTAACATACTAGCACTGCAGGGGAATGATTAGTAAATTTAAATTTAATTTCTAAATTCTAATAATATGCATATTACTCTAAGATTATATAAGAACACTTTTATCCTCAATCATAGATTGTTTTGAATTTGCCTTGAAAATTGGACCAACAATAATATTTGAGAATGCCTTGGGCTATCAACAACCAAGTATTTGGGACCAAACTACAGGTTTGATTCAAAACTAGTACAAATCAACAAGCTGCTTCCATTCCCTGGCTGCAGAATGAACAGCGGAGTGTGGGGTTGCTGTCAGAAGGTGGCTTGAATTTCAGGCTAATGTTAAATGCGTATATAGATCTGGCTATTGCACCATGAAATTACCACTTGTGAGATGTAAAATTTAACATTGTAAAAAAATTATATTATATTTTGATTACATTTGTACAATCTCAACTTTTACATCTCACAACTAAGTAGTTGTTGCATGGTGCATCGGATCCAAATCCGGTTAAATGCATTAGCATTGTCAAGAAAGTGTGGCTTCTAAATCTCATCTCCATCAAATGCAAAATCATGCTAGGATTGACTTTCTTGCTTGGACGCTGCTGGTTACTGGAATTACATGGTGGTGTAATGTAGTTTTTACCTTTTATAACTAAAAAACTTTCAAACGGAAAATTGTTGAAGATTTAGGATCTTAGCATATTAGTGAAAAATAGAGAGGAGAAAAAGAAAAAAAAAAAAAAATCAAAATCAATGCAGGGATTGAGTGGTTCAGTTGTGTGCCTGCATCCACGGAAGTGAGTGCTAGAAATGTTCACTACCAAAAAATAAAGGATTACCAATGAAATTATAGTGCATCCAGAGAAACCTTAACTCAATATTTTGAAAATTCTAAATATACCCTTACCAATTAGCATTACTTCCAATTCAGAATATGAGCCATTATTTCTGTCTGTAATTCTTTTAAACATACATTGTGATGGCCTCAATTATGGGGGGATTGAATTGGATGTGTGTCTTGTGTGGGTGTTTATTAAGTCCAACATCAGGTATATGCTAGGTTGATTTAGGCTGTAACTGATTATGGGAGACTTCAATAACTTAACTAGGCCTTCTGAGGTCTAGCACAGATGTACCTAACACTTTTTGAATCCTAACAAATAGAATTAGAACCAGCAAAATGGTAATACTATGTGGCTCAGGGCACTAGCTAATGAGGACATTAGGGATAGACTAGATAAGATTTCATGAGTGTGTGTTGCATAAGCGTTTGTTGAATCCCATACTTGGCCTGTACTAGATCTGTGTGGGCTATATAAGTGATGATGGGACCTAACTGTAACTTACTAGTTCTTTAAGGAATAGCACTAATGTGGATAAAGACATAGCATTCTCCTCAGGTTGTGACATACATAAAGAAGAAACAGTCAAAGCTAAATTGTTTCATGTTAAGAGTGTACCTTTTGGATCCGCTTCCATAGTCATAAACCAATAGACCAACTTATTGTCAATCGGAATCCTCGCAATCAAACTATGGTCTCCCGTGAATTGCACATATTCATTTCTGAAATCATAACCACTTGGATATTCGGTGTAACCTCTAACTTGTGATAATGAGAGAAACTCTGGAGGTTTTAGCCCACGAAAATCTGCAACTACTGAGTTGGCTCCATCACATCCAATCAAAACCTGTAATATGATTGGTAAAAGATTAATTTTTTATTTTAAAAAAGAAAGACAAAAAAATGTATATTATTTTCATCATATTTGTGTTGTTACTTTTAAGTCTTGTAGCAGAAAAGTTAAGAGGAGGAGATCATGGAGAGAAACTGACATCGTACTGAGTAAAGACACAGAGATAAAAACAATGTTGTCCAACTTAAATGAAAAGACCAAAATGTAGTCGTTTCATTAGTTGTAATTATCTGTATTCAGTTTTAATAGATAATGCAATAATCACATGCACCAGTTGCTACTTGTAAATATCTGATTAGTTAGTTTGTTACTGAAGTTTGTTAGATAGGTGGTTAGATGACTACAACGGCTAGTTGCCTATGTGTCAGTTAAGTTTATCAGCTTGGGATGAGCCTAATATAAATACTCCTCTATACAGAATTCATTATACAATGAAATGAGATTCTCTCCTATGTGTCAGTTAAGTTTTCTCATGCCTTATGTTGTGAAGCTTTTGAAGTGTTTAGGATTCAGTGGGTAATGCCGAACTCAATTAGCTCTCTTTTCTTTGCATTAAGAAATTGGTTTGGAAAGCACCTATCAACCATATGGAATATGGTCCCGAAATATGTGGATAGTTCGGCAGGAACGTAATGCCCACATTTTCAAAGACAAGGAGAGAACCTTAGACCTCTTAAAATATCTTCTCTTCAGTACTTTGTTTCAGTGGGATTGTATTTGGGGAGAGTACGAATAGTATTTAATTTCTGAATTCTTACTTTCCCTTCCTTTTAGTTCTTGATTTGATTGTATTTGTTCCTTGTTCAGAGTGCTCACCATCATGAACATGATGTTCAGGTTTTTTTTTTTTTTTTTTTTAATAAAAGTATTATTACCTATCAAAAAAAAAAAAAAAAAAAACTTAGGTTGAAACTTGAAAGATTTGAGGATTTTAAAATATTTTTTGGGTTTAGAGGTGGCTAGATCCAAGATTGGAATCTCCCTTTGTCAACGAGAGTATGCATTGGAGTTATTATCATATTATGGCATGGTGGGATGTAAACCGGCGAAGGTGCCTAAGGAGCAAAATCTTAAGTTGTCCAAAAGATGATGGGTTAAAACTTAAGGATTCCAGTGAGTATCTAAGGCTGATAGGCAAACTGTTGTACCTGACATTGACAAGGTCGAATATCACATATGTAGTTCATAGGCAAAGCCAGTTTCTATCTGATCCTAGGGAGCCTCATTTACAAGCAGCTCATTGAATTTTGAGATACACTAAAGGAACCATAGGGCAGGGATTATTCTTTTCTTCAGTCTCAAATACATATTAAGGTATTTGTTGATGCAGATTGGGCATCATGCCCAGGTTCACAAAGGTCAACTACCGGTTTCTGTACACTTTTTAGGGGATTCACTAATCTAGTGGAAGTCTAAGAAACAGACTACCATTTCTAGATCCTCCACCGAAGAATAGTACCACTCTGTGGCAGCCTTTGTTTGTGAGATTATGTGGTTGCTATTCTTAATGAAAAATTTGCAAATACCACAATCTCAGGAAGCATTACTATTCTGTGACAACCAATGGCAATCCATATTGCATTGAATCCAGTCTTCCATGAGCATACTAAACACATAGAGCTGGATTGCCTTCTTGTCAGAGATGATAACAGCATCATCCAACTTAAATGGAAAGACCAAAACATAGTCGTGTCACTAGTTGCAATTATCTGTATTCAGTTATAATAGCTCATGCAATAATCACGTGCACCAGTTGCTACTTGTAAATATCTGAGTAGTTAGTTTGTTACTGAAGTTTGTTAGATAGGTGGTTAGATGATTACAGCGGCTAGTTGCCTACATGTCAGTTAAGTTTATCAGCTTGGGATGAGCCTAGTATAAATACGATTCTCTATACAGAATTCATTATACAATGAAATGAGATTCTCTCTCAGATATTGCTCTCTCTACTTTATGAAATTCAACAGATCTGTAGTAGTGTGGCTACCTAGACTATCAATGCTCAAGATGGGTGTCTGAACTTAGAAGTAATATGCCAAAAAGTGGTGGCTATAAATCTTCTTAGTTCTTACTAATCTATTTCCCAGCATTTGATCACCAGCCCTAAAAGAGTCTTCCATTTTTTAGAGAAACTGATTGACACAACTTAAGAATTGAGTTACTCAGCAATGTTTATGTACATTCCAGGAGAAAGTTAGTACTAATTTTTGGAAATTCTAAGAATTGTTTTCTAGAAATTACAAATCTAGAAAGTTTTCATTATGAAAATTTCAATAAGAGCATTTCTCATATATTATGATTGAAACTATGTGAGCTCCAAAGAGGAGTAGAGCAAATTGGCCCCAAGAAATCATTGCAGAGCCCCCTCAAAATTGATGCTCACAATAACTACAAGGTATGTCATCCAATTTGATTGAGCAAAATGATAAAAACTCAAATATCTGGCTAAATAAAAGTAATGAAAGAATACCTTAGCCTTGATGACACCTCCATTTTGGAGTTGAATAATTGAATAGGATGAAAGAGGTTCTACTGCAATGGAGAGTACTTGGCATCCTAGTCGTATTGTGCCCGGAGGCAAGCTTTCTGCTAGGCTTCTAATAAGCTCACTCCGCTTCAAGCATCGTGTTTCCCCCATCCTGTACATATCTTGCAAATTGGTTATAGGGTTCCTTATTCATTATTTTTATTCCCCATTTTAAAGGACTTCTTGTGTTAATAATACATTTTTTAGTAGGATAGGATTTGAGTCTTCAACCAACTCTCTCGTCACACTCATCATGAATTTTTGTAACTTAAATAGGAGTCATTTTCATTTTCAGCACAATCAAGCGATCAAACCCATTTAACATGTCATAATATCTATAATCTATCTGTCTTAAGTCAGAAATAATTCTTTTTTTAATTTTGATTTCAACAATAAAAGACATTAAAAAAATGATTCCTTTTCTAATGAATTTACTGTACCAAAGTAAAGATAAGAATATCTATTTAATAATAAATAAATAAGAAGAACAAATAAATCTCCACAGATCCAAGTGCCCACCAGAGAACTTGGTGCAGTCGATCAGATAGGTTGAGGGGGACTGAACCTTTGAATGCTGGTCTTAAGGGCATGCAGTAAATTGATCTCCACCAGAGAACTTGGCGCAGTCGATCACATGAATTGCTTCCTTGATCAATGTTGATAGGTCAGCAGATTCAGGCACTCCTTCATTTTCCATAAGTGTAAACTCAATAAATACTGAAAAAGTGCCAAAAGTTCTCTCAAGGCTCATCTGGGAGATCAGCAATGACCTCTCGTTCTGATCATAATCCTTAACAAAAAATCCAAGCAAATCTTAATTACTGCATGAAATGTCTGTTTAAATATTTTTCTTCATAACTAGACTTACTTTCAATCTCCTTGAGGTTAAAGATGCCAGCATCAAGTTCTTCCAGTTTTGCATCTCGGTAAATCTCTGAAGGATCTTTAGAGGGCTCTTCGGAGGAGCGCTTGCCAAACCATGAGCGGTATGGGGGAGAAGCCGTAGGTAAGCCAGGCAAAGAAGGAGGTCCATAGCCATAAAGTGCTTGCCTATTGAAAACACAACCTGTTCCCACATAAACTGGTCCTTGAATGCCATCTAGTCCTTTCATATTAACCTGAAATTGGAATGAACAGATTCTCAAAACTCAGAAGGCTGAATACTTAGGTAATTATGCTGGGACTCCATGATAGCATAATTTTTTATTTTCAATTCTTCTATTTTATTATGAAAATGTGATATATCAATTTGCAAATGGGATAATACATCTACTTCTATTCATAAATTGAAGAGAATAAAATTTGAGTTGGACTTCAACTAAAAAACACAGCTAGAATTGAAATGCTTCTGAATCCTTAATATTTACCATATATGAAGTTATCAACTAGTTTTCAAATCCTGAATACTTACCAGATATTAATGTAGAAACTTATTTTCCATTATTATTTTTAATCATTTGACAATAAAACTCCCAACTTGATTGTTCAATTAAATTTTATAAAGATCTGTCTATAATGGATGAATTTCTGATATAGTTTGATACAGCTTTGAAATTTATATTTCTTACTTTCATAATATAGACAAGTGCTTATAAGGAAACTAACAAAAAAAATGGATAAATCCATACGTGCTATCTTTTAAACTTACTTCAAAGAAAACTGTTTTGCGGTTGGCATATCGATCACTGCAATCAATTCCATCAAACCTATTAGGGAACTGCACATAGCATACATCTCGACCAACTTGTGGGTCCATCAAGAAACACATCGCCTCACAAACTGCCTTGCATAGTTAACATAGTGATCACAATCAAGGTTGAGGATGTAGGGAGTATTTGTAAGAACTGCAGACACCCTAACCTGTAAATGCAACCATTAAAGTGTTATTGTAATGTTAGAGTTCCAATGCCAATCATTAATTTTGTGAAATTATGTGCAGAGAATTTTCAGCATCAGCTTTCTTGTGGTGTCGGTAGACTGGTCTTTTCTCCCTGGATATATAGACCAGTCAAGGAAGTTCATTTCCCTCTACATAATGGGCACCACTATGTCCAAGGAAAACCTGAATCGATGAAAAAAAAATACCATAGTTAAAAAGTCGTATTTTACAAACAGGGATGCACCATGTAAAAGCATTTTTCTAAGAAGATCTGTAAAAACATTAATGGACTAATAGTTGCTAAGATTGTAATTTGGCGAGAGAAAAGAAGAAATTCTATCCACTCAAAAATTATGTTTCCATATATATAATTTCAAGTAAATGCCAACAAGATCTTCAAGTAATGGCCTTAAGCTTCAAAGTTTAAGGCGCAAGAATTAGTTTGAGAAAAAGCCTTGTTTCATTCTATATACTAAATGCTTCCTGAAATGTAAGATATTAAACATCTAAATGTTACACTATTAATTGAAATTTTATACAAAAAATATAGCTAGAAGCTACATTTACCTGAATCATTCCTGTGCGGTCATTACTGTCATTTCCTGGCCAAGGTCTTCCATCTTGCATAGTCCAACCTTCTTCTGGTTTTTTCTGAGCCTTCGCTACTAAAGCATTAATGCGTACTCTAAACTATTCATAATCTCTCTGTAGCAAAATGGAACCAATTTTGAGATTGATTAGTTTTAGAGACACAATAATACATAAGTTTGCCAACAATAACACTTAAGAGAAGCAGAATCTGCTGGCCATAAGTTTAATGTGGATTGAATCAAAATCCTTAATTAAGATGTCAAAGTGGAATTAGTAATTGAGGAGTTGTAGCTAGACAGCATTTCAGTTGCTTACCTTTATTGCTCTACGTTCTTTCACAAAAGAAGGTTGCACTTTATCCTTCAAATAGTCAAACTTCTGTTCAAAGTAGAACTCAGGTGTACGTGGTCCAATAGCAAATTTTTTGCAGAATGGTACCCACTTTCTTGCAAAGTCAGCCATTTCAACAAGAGATTCAAATGAAAGCACAGAAGCTCCATCTCTTTCAAACCTGATATGTTAGTGAGTTTAACCATCCCATGTATGTATTTTGGTTCAAAATTTAGCTATCATATTTTTGTTCAAAGTGTTCATCAATTAATAGGTCCATTTATATTTTAGTTGGAAGTTTTATTCAATACACATTCTCTTCTTATGCAACCTTACATGTTAAATTACCTGCAGATTCAACCTAAGCCTACATAAATGACACCTGTGATTGGGGGCCAAGATAAAAGCACAGAGTTGAGATCAATTTCAGAAACATCAGTTGACAATGTTGGAAACCAGGTTTAATTAAAAAATGACAAGTTAATTAGAAAAGGCCAAGTTTTACAGAGGATCAGACACCATTGAACCAGCTTTGTGCATGCATAAAATCTTATTGCACTAGTAAACACTTTCAGACAGTTATAGCTTGCATCTTTGACATTGAAAGCCACAAGTATGTATACCTTGCAGACAGCTTGTCGATATATGTCTCCCTATTGATTACCTATAGAACTATATTGCCCCCTCTACAATATATTCATCGGTGTTAGGCAAATTTTGATTGCCTATATAACTATATTTAAGATTTGGTTACACCTACATTACAGACTCCTCAAACCAGAGTCTGATATTAAAAAAAAAAAATATATATATATATATATACAATTCTGCTGGTGCCTTCAGCCTTGTACACGTTGATATCACAAGCATTTGATCAATACGTGTGAAGACTGAAGAGATGTGCACTTTGTGACTGTCAATTTTTTTTTTTTTTTTAATTCAGACAAGTGGCATCTCTGTGCCCTCCCAATCCCATTCCCTGGGATGTGGCTTCACTTGTAGCCTCAGTATTTAATAATTGTTGCAGTTAGATTTCGTCTCATATTGCCAATTTATTTCTTGATAGATTGTTCTAGTTTGTAGTTTCTTAGTTTCTCTTGATGGTCTTCTGCAGTTTCCTCTGTTGCTGATTACAACAGAGAAACTGTAGCTGTGATTGGCTTGGTATAATTACTTATGGAATTTAGCAATTTATGTGTAGCGTTGTTGGTGGCTGCTATGTTCTCCTAGCTAGAAGATTTTAAAAAGTAAAAACAAAATATTTGTCTAAACACCAAAAAAAAAAGACATTAGGACTTCCTTTGCCAATTTTAAATGCATATAAATATGATTATCACTCTCTCTGAATGATGCTTGTTTCTCCTCCCATTTGTTTTTAAACTTTTAATAATGTAGCCTTGCTGCTTAGACAGGCAAACTGTGTTGGCTTTCTCCTTTGTTTCCTTCCTCTCAATCCCAATTCAACTGTTGACAAGAGCTGGTTTCCAATTTATGTCAACCTTGAATGTTGTGATAGTTAATTTTCTGATCCTCATAATGATGAATTTACAACTTATTAAGTTTGCAAATGACTCTCTCACTTATGTCCCATTAATCTCAAACAAAGCTTCTACCATTGCATATGTGGGTGCCATGTATTCTGTTGGAACTTGGAATCAGTAGGCAAATATTGGCCATGTCACAAAGTGAACAGAAATATGCCCCATAGACTGAAAGCACCAAATGCAAGACCAACAAACTCTTCCATTAACACTCAATATGAGCTTCACAATACTAGTTACTTGCATTGCTGCCATTGCTCTAAAACTTCAACTCTTCTTGAGTCTCAGGTCGAGTAAATTTGAGAGCTTCAGCTACTCTACTTGCACCTCTTTGTGACAGGTGAGTGGGCTTGGCAAATCTCCCCAACCCTAGGTTCCTTAAAAATACATGATAGATTCAAAATAAAGCCCAATATTTAGCCCATAAACAACTTGACTATTTAAGTATGCCTAATCGTATCTTTATTTTATTTATTAAATAAAATTTAGTTACAATTCTTTAGATGTAATACATTGGATTTCAAAATAAAATTGAAATACATGGTTAGGCTGTCCAAATGAAGAAAAAACATTATTAGCTAAGGGTGCATCTACATGGATTGAGATTTGAGGAGGTTGGAGGTTTGGATGGTGAAGATTTGGTCATTGTATTCATATGGTTTGCATCTGAGGCATTCAAGCTGCTACCTACTATACCTCTTTCTTTAACTACTTGGGCTTCATTTACATCATTACATGTTTGCTTCTACTTGGGTCTAGACTGGGATTGTAATTAGCTTCATCTCTTGTAATTTAATTACAGACTCTAGTTTGTTCCTAATAAATTCAAAATGTAGTAGAAATACTCAAGGGAACCCCCAAAAAAAAAAAAAAAAAAAAAAAAAAAAAAAAACCAACCAACCATCCAACAAAGAAAGTAATAGGGGTTTTAGTACGCGTATGATTCATTCATCGCAACTATGTTAAAACGGAAAATACATAATTTTTTTTTTTTTTAATTATCATTTCAAAGATTAGAGTATTATTCATTACAGTTTTTCTCCTTCCTTTCTTTTTGTTTGGCCTAACGTCATAGATTGACAGGATCCAATTATCATCTTTAACAAAGGAGGAAAAATTAAAATATTATATATATTTGCTAGAGTGGAGTGGGTTTAGCATTGGTATCAACAATGAGAAAAATTCATGTTTATTGTTTATTTTAGTATAAGAGCCCACTTTTTCTATTTTATACAACCATTTTTCAAAAACACCAACATCAACTTATCTATTTTATACTACATTTAAAAAAAAAATATTTATTTATCAATTCTCTCTCTCTCTCTCTCTCTCTCTCTCTCTCTCTCTCTCTCTCTCTCATTGTGTATACTACATTAAAAAATTACATTCTCATAATCTCCTCCTTTATCATTATCCACAAACACATTGAATACATTGGTTGAAACATCCATCAAATTAATACAACCAAATCAAAGAAAAAAGTATATTGCATAAACAAATAATTTTGCTTACAACCAAACTAGATAAATGGAAGTTACAAAACCAATAATGAATTATAATTTAAACTCTATTTCTCTAATAAGTCCAACTTAAACTTAAACTCAAACTCATCATTATCATTTTTTTTTTAAATAAAATTATTTTTATTTAATCAAAACTTAACAAAGAGTGAAACTCTATCTCTCTAACAAGTCCAACTTAAACTCAAACTCAAACATTGATAATCTATATAAAAACAAAAATTATGATAGAACTCAAAAGAAGAAAAAAAAGAAAAAAAGAAAAAAAAGAAGAGACTAACGTTGAAAAAAAAGAGACTCATATTGATAATCGTGGGTTTGGTTTTTGGGTTGAAATTTACTAATTATTTTTTTATATTGTATATGGTAAATAAAACATCTCTATTTTTTTTGAGAAAAATCAAAGATGCAACCTATATCTTCTAGCCTAGGAAACAATAAATTTTTATTTCATATGTTATATATAAATTTGTTGAATTTGATTTGGTTCAGAAGTAGAATTTTGAGATTTTATAAATTTTGAAGTTTTAAGTCTTGGGGTTTTTGGTATTTGCGTTTCAGTAGGTTGATCTTAATTCTTCACCTTAAATACTTTTTTATTTAGGTTCATGTGATTTTTTGTTTTCTTATTAAAAGCTATATTTTTTGTTGATTAATTATTTGTTTGCATTAATTTCAATTAATTTTTTTTTTTTTTCATTTACTCATTGTTGAATTTTTTTTTTTTTTTCAGAGTCAATAGTTTGTCCATGCATCGCACGGGTTACCAACTAGTTTCTACAAATTACCCAACTCTAAAATACCCCAAATCCACTAAAATTACCAAAATACCCCCCATCAACCTAAAAATGACCAAAATAACACCTAAACCTAAAAATGAACAAAATACCCCTAAAACCTAGAAAAAGACCAAAATACCCCTTAAACCTAAAAATTGACCAAAATACCACTGAAACCCAAAAAATGACCAAAATACCCTCGAAACCTAAAAATGACCAAAATACCCTTGAAATCCAAAAAATTTACCAAAATACCCCCGAAACCTAAAAATTACCAAAATACCTCTGAAATTCAAAAAATGACCAAAATACCCATAGTTGTGTTGTGGTTGTTTGATTATTATTGGTTAACTAACTACCTAAAATTGTGTTAGTTAAATTAATTCAAATAATATAATTTCAACTATTAATTATTAGAATATATTTGTGAAAGGTCTTAAAAAAATGTTGAAACCTTTGATGTGAAAACCAAAATTTGAAACTATAAATATTTATTGAAATTTAACATGTAAAGAAAAAGGTGCTAAGAGTAGGAAAAACAAAGTGAAAGGGGATAAGATATAAATTAGTTTGTAAAAATTCAAGATGCAAATTAAAAAAAAATAATAATAATAAAGAAACAAGTTATGATGTTAATATTTTAGAATTAATTTAATGTAAGTGCCAATAAAATACCAATTTTTGTTTATGCGGGTGGGCATTAATTGCAATCTTTATTATTATTATTTTTAAGTATGCTTAATTTGTGTTTTCAATTATACTATTTGTAAAATTTATTATTTTACTCTTTACATGCACTATGTATATGTTGACAGATTTGTTTTAGTATATAAAAAGTGGGAAATTCTATAGTAATTGTTTATCCTTTATTTAAAAAGTGTATAATATTTTTTTTTAAATAGAAAAATATTTGTAGTTGTAAGCAGCATTCTAGTGCAAAAAGTGGGTAATATGGAGAATCCATTTTCAGGTTTAGAAGTGACCTGCAATTTAGGTTGTGGGGCCCAAATAATTTATGGGCCAGGCCCATTTACCCGTGGGGAGTCCAAAGGCCCAAGCCGAGGAGGACTATGGCCCAAGTTCGATAATATAAAACACAAGATAGCCTTGGGATACAGCCGAGGACAATTCAGTCCTCGGCAGACCCAAAATCCCACCGGAGAGAGGGGCAAAAACGGTATAGGACTAAGCTTGAAAGAAAATCTAAAATATCCAAGGACAGCTGCCCTTACTGCCATTCAATACTCTGCACCTGACAGAACAGTATCCTTCGGCTTTTACAACCACCCCCAACGACTTTGGGTATGGGCTGATGGGACAAGTATCAGTCTTGGAAAAGTTGACCCTACACGTGGACGAAGGACAGTGAACGCGGGCTAGTATAAAAGGAAAAGTAAGTAATCTAGAAAGGGGGCTGGGAAAAATGGCCAAACACCAGAGCCTCCCAGCCCACCTCCAGGAGAAAGACTCCAGGGGTGAAGAAAACTTAACCATGTATGAACACCACGAAAAACCCACCGCCTGGTGACCAAGGCCTAGCCTTTCAAACCCACGTTCTATAAATGATATTGTGAGGGCCTATTTACGTGCGAACCCAATATCGTTCTTAGGTCGCTCCAAATCGTGTCCTTACAATTGGCGCCGTCTGTGGGGAAGGCTTGTGTGTTGGCATAGGCGGTAGGTCGAGAGAGTTCCTTTGTCATTTCTAACAACTGGTTATAGAGTTTTAGTGTAAAGTTCCGCTAGGGGCTACGCTTCTTGACTAGGGGCTACACTTGGTAGCGTTAATCGCACGGATAATTCTAGGGGCTTGGCCGAGGAGCTAACTCCCCTAAAGCCAAGGTCCCACGCAAAAAGAAAACTGAGTTTTGGACAGAACCAAGGTATTGTATGGTCCTCGGACTCAAACCTATGGGGAAACCAACTACTTGGATGAGAAAACTGAGTTTTGGACAGAACCAAGGTATTGTATGGTCCTCGGACTCAAACCTATGGGGAAACCAACTACTTAGATGAGAAAACTGAGTTTCGTAAGGTTGGCTACCTAATAAAAATTCTAAGTTACTTAATCCTCGGCTCAAATACTGTAAAAGGTTAATGCCAATAAGAGTGTTAAGAAGATGGTGAAACGCCCCACTATTCAGCAGCCTAGGGGGGCTGTTCATTTTGCGGGTGATATGTCTTCGGATGGTTACTTCCTGCACCGCATCGAGTATTCAGTTATCATCTCGGCTAGTTTTGAGGTAACTATCGTTTTTCACAGATCGACATTGTTGTGCTAAACAACTCTATTAAAGTTATGGTGATATCTTTTTTCTTAGCAAGTATTTTGACCCTAGGGGTCATTGATTCAAATGCTATATTATTGTGCCGAACAGCACTCGCAAATTCATAAATAGCGCATTTCTCTTTGATAAGGGATTATGGCCCCAAGTATTGTACTCTAAGGTCGGCGGTATTGTTTCAGGCCGACTCAGTAAGCTCATCATAATGTCCTTTCTTTTCCTGCCTAATGGGAGTTTCAGCCCTAATTATCACTTGTTCGATTCAGTATTATTAAGCCGGATTGTTTTTATAAATACAGAGCTAGATCTTTTTGTTAACTGGGACTTTGGTCCTAGATGTCGGTCACGGTTTAAAAATTAAAAGAATTCACAAGATTGTATGTCTGTTCATTGCGTTATCATTTCGGAAGTATAGAGATAGAACATGTGATGTAAAGTGATAAGAATTTTTATTAATATAAAGAGGTATTACAACGTACAAAGAGGGGCTTAAACAAGCCTATACAAAAGGTGGATTGCCAAAACAATAAAAAAAAAAAAAAACAGCAATACAGATAAATAAACAATCGGATATCTTTTTAAACTCGTCTCCGAAGTCCTTCCAAACTCTGCCTCAGTAGCGCCCATATTGAGAGAAGGACCTTCTTCAGAAGAAGATGGAGGAGATGAATGAAGAAGATGGAGGAGATGAATGAAAAGAAGGAGGAGAAGAAGAGGGAAGAGATGAAAAGAAAGAAAAAGGAGCAAAAGAGGGAGAAGGAAAACCACCAGGATCGATCTGGTGGTGGAAAGAAGAAGAAAGAGAGGCAAAAGGAGGCACCAGTGAACGAAGAGAGGAAGAAGCAGGGGCACTTAGTCCCTGCCTCAGTCCTGACTCCTAACACACTGGTGCCATGTTAGATATGCTCATGAGAGAGCGGATGGTACTGATAATGGGTGTCCTCGGCTCAGTCACGCCGAAAGTTTGACGTGACGAGTTCCTGCTTCGGATTTTGACTGAAAGGAAAGTGAGACAGATCTTGAGTCTCCGCCATCCTTGCCCTAACTGAGCCATTTCGAGCTTTATTAGAACATGGTGTTTTTGGGAGGGGTATGGTTCCTTCATTGCTTATTACTATGTTGAACATATCACAATTTAAGGTATAACCAGAGGGTAAAAGTAAAACTCTGGGAGGAGTCTAAGGATTTCAGATTTTGGGGGGTTAAAGGGGTTCATGTATGGGAGAAACAACTCTCGCCCTTTCTTTTTATATGAGGAGCGAAGTGGAAGGTACTTAATATGTTCAGATCTCCAAGGAAATCTGCAAACAAGAATATGCCCGTTCCGTTTCCCCACACCACCAATAACCATTAAATCTGAAAGGTCTCGTAAAGGGAAACTATTAAAGACACGCTTTGCATAGCCAAACGGTATGAGCGTGTCATGAATAAATTAAGAGGAACATCTCGTAGACCGGTACATTTCCTGGGCAGATGGAGAACCGCCAACATCAATGAAAGGCTGAATTAAATGAGCCATAATAAAGGCTCGGTATTATCAAAACCCCCCTTTCCAACCAAGAGGTCGGACAGCAGGGTTTTGAGGGGCTATTGTGGGGCCCAAATAATTTATGGGCCAGGCCCATTTACCCGTGGGGAGTCCAAAGGCCCAAGCTGAGGAGGACTATGGCCCAAGTTCGATAATATAAAACACAAGATAGCCTTGGGATACAGCCGAGGACAATTCAATCCTCGGCAGACCCAAAATCCCACCGGAGAGAGGGGCAAAAACGGTATAGGACTAAGCTTGAAAGAAAATCTAAAATATCCAAGGACAGCTGCCCTTACTGCCATTCAATACTCTGCACCTGACAGAACAGTATCCTTCGGCTTTTACAACCACCCCCAACGACTTTGGGTATAGGCTGATGGGACAAGTATCAGTCTTGGAAAAGTTGACCCTACACGTGGACGAAGGATAGTGAACGCGGGCTAGTATAAAAGGAAAAGTAAGTAATCTAGAAAGGGGGCTGGGAAAAATGGCCAAACACCAGAGCCTCCCAGCCCACCTCCAGGAGAAAGACTCCAGGGGTGAAGAAAACTTAACCATGTATGAACACCACGAAAAACCCACCGCCTGGTGACCAAGGCCTAGCTTTTCAAACCCACGCTCTATAAATGATATTGTGAGGGCCTATTTACGTGCGAACCCAGTATCGTTCTTGGGTCGCTCCAAATCGTGTCCTTACATAGGTTTTTCTATATGTAACCCTAATATTGAAATTTTTTAAATTTAATTTAATTAATATGTGAGGGGATTTTGAAATGTTTAAGTGGTGAACACCAAAAAAATTGTATCCCTTAATATTAGCATAAATATCATACATTATGTTATTGAAATTTATTATTTTCCTTATTTGACCCTATTATTTGAATATTTTTAAATTTATCAAGATTAATGAGTGAATATTTTGGAACATTTAAAATGAGGATACTAAGTTAGAAGCCTTGTAATTCAATTGGTTAGCACCTTTTGATGTTTCCATGATATTTAAGGTTCAAATGTGCATTCCTCCATAGTAACTATCAAATATATATAAGGTGGACAATAAAAATTGCATTATCCTTATAAATGATTTTCAAGATTTAAAAGAACATAAAATCTTATTTTTAATAAATGACTGAGTTGAGATACTAGGTTCCATTTTAACTAATTTTAATTAATGATTGAGTTGAAATATACTACAGTTTACCTTACTCTGAAAAAGAAAAGATAGAGAATTAAAAAATACTGCATAAATTCTATTTTTTATTTTCATATATTAATTTATTTTTGAATCTTATTATATTTCTTATTCTTAAATGGTAAAAATTTTATTTATACTTAGGCTTTTTTTTTTTTTTTTTTTAATAATACATTGAAACTGTATAAATAATCTTTCAATTTTCATAGAATAATTTCGCGAAAGTACAAAGAGATTCATGCATTGAGTTGAGAGATTGTTGCTACAATACAAGTCCAATTGGGTATTAGGGTAAGGATTCAACTGTAGGTTGGTATTGGGTATTAAGATTTCTTATACTTGTAACCGCTTGTGATTGATAATAATGGATTCTTGGGAGTGGTGACCTTAAATTCACCCGATAGGGTTTTGCCTCAGTGGTTTTCTCCATTCGTAAACAAATCACCTGTATCAAATTTATTTTCTACTGCATTTAATTATTTGGTGATTTGTTTGTGCTATCACGCTATTACATGTAATTTGACTAATTAATTAACTTGGGTAAATAATTAATTTGCAAAGAGGTCAATTCATTTTAACCCAACAAATGGAATGCGAAATACTATCATAGTTCATTTTTTTGTGTTTCAACATGGAGATTCTCTTATAACCCTCATTCTTTCTATCTCATTCATAGATGATTACTTAGTTTTTATTTATTTATTATAGATGAGTACAAATTGTCATTATTTTATTGTTTTTGTCTCATTCATAGATGATTGCTTAGTTATTTATTTATTGTAGATGAGTACAAAATTGTCATTATATTATTGCAATGTTTATAAATCTTTCTAATTGGGAAATGTCTCCAAGCCCACTCAAAGTTACCCGGTTAGCTTTGATACTATTTGTGACGAACTAAAAAAAAATGCTAACCACATATACGCTATACCTCTAAAGGACTAATTGAGGTTCACTATTATTGTTTATATATCTCAGATCAACCTAGTATTACATGCCTCAATCACAACAATTGAAAATTTGACAACAATGACAACAATAATGTTCTTATCAAAGAAAAAAAAAACAATAATGAAAACCTTAGTGTAAAATATAAATATTTCTACAAACATACTACGCAAAACTTATTCATAATTCATAAGCAAATAAAACAAAATTAAGACACTTAAAATAAATGCCCATTTGTAATAAAATTCCATCATAATTTAGAATTTTTTTGAAAACTGTATTTGGATTTATATTTAAAATTAAAATGGACCGTGATACTTAGAAACCTAGGGCCCGTTTGATATTGTTATTTAAACAACAACTTTCATTGTTTAAATACCATTATATGTATTTCCATAACGCTTTTTCACTTGCACATATTTTCACAACCCTTAAACAACTTTACTAAAAATCTTTTATCAAAACAGCCCTAATCACTACAATACACCGTTTTCTCCCTCCTATATTTCTTGATCAATTATTGTCTAAGCCCATAAGTTTTTTTTTTTTTTTTTTTTCCTACGTCTAATTCCTTCCCCGAAGTCCATCAAAGTCTTTTATTCTTCCTGTTTAAAGTTTTCTTTTAAGTCCATTTTTCTTGCCAAAGCCCAATTACAACGTTCACTCATTTTCCAGGTCTTGTCCCTTGTTTCATTTCTTTTGTAGGCTTGATCCATATATACATAGCTCATTCTCACTCTCTTATAATGGGCTTATGTCAACGGTTTACAGGTGTTGACCACTTTCCTATTCATGGATTGCCAAGGGATTTTTTTTTTTTTTTTTTTTTTTTTGAGAAATGATTGCCTAGTTCTTTTAGAGCCTAGGGCAACTCAAAAATAAATAAATAAATAAATAATAAGGGCAATTCAAAATCTCATTATTTACCGACATTCTACATTGAGTTTTAACATTATTATATTTTTTAAAAATACTGTAATTCTATCAAAAGCTAATATATCTTTTCAAAATTAAGAAAATAAACATAGATTCATTACAAGGTGACGTTACATACACAATAACTTTCATATCATTTTTCCATAACAATTAAATTTGCAAGCTTTTAAAAAACGGCTCACTGCGATTTATTATTTGTGGATTATTTTATGAATTAAAAGATGATAGACTTGAAGGCATGTACAATACGGATATACCCATTACCTATTCATGTGCCGCTCCACTGTTATGATGCCACATACCTCTCTAAATGTCAAATTCCAACTTTAAAAAATTGCTTACAAGTTACGTACAAAACCGAAGCACACAACAACCTCAATATTCAACACAACAGACAATCAAAAACACCCGAAACCCCATCACCAATTTGGGTTTTTTTGTTCCACATCAAATTTCTGTTTCTGTTTCTGAAAAAACCAACAAAGGGCCATATATATATATAAGCCACCACATTCTAATCCAACTTCCTACATGAGTTTCAAAAAATAAAAATAAAACTTCCTACATCAGAAATTAAGACAATCAATCATCAGAAAAAAGGATTATCAAAATCCCACCCCTCATCTCCACCACCACTACTGCTGCCCTCATCTCCACCACCGCCTGCACCACTGCCTGCTCCTGCTCCTGCTCCGCCTCCGCCGCTTCCTAAAACTTTTTCTATTCTTTCAATGCCGGCGAGCGCCTGGTCCAGCTTCCTGATGGTAATCTCACCCTGACGCACTCCTTGCTTAACTAGGGAAGATTGTTCAATCTGGTCGTAACCAGAAACAGATGAAAACATGCTTTTAGTCGCCTCAGCGGCACCTAAGTCTATGTCGTGGTACCCCTTAGTCAGCGTCTTTAAGGCCAGCTCCGCGGTTCCTTCAACTACATTCAGTTTGGAGAGCGGGTCATAAAGAGCCTCCAAACATCCTAAACACAAGAAAGAAAATTACATTATTAAAAAAACTTATGCAAAAACAACCGATTTAGAAATTAGAATTACATTATTAACAAAACATATGCAAAAACATATGGTGGTGGTCTTCTCAGTCTCAGTAGCGGCCTTGCTCTCAGTGGTGGTCTTCTCAGTCTCAGTAGCGGTCTTGCTCTCATTGCTCTCAGTGGTGGTCTTCTCAGTCTCAGTTTTTGGAAGACGTCTAAGACGTCGTGCTGCAGCAGCAACTCTGGCTGCTCTCCTCATCCTTGAGAGATGAAAATGAGAGAAAAGAGAAGAGAATGAGAGAGCAATAGATGAAAATGAGAGAAGAGAATGAGAGAAAAGAACACGACTACTCTGTTTTTATAAAGAGCATGGGAGGGAGCGTAACTAACAAAAAAATGAAGAGAAGAAAAGAAGAATTGAGACAACTAAGGGGAGCGAAAAAAAAGGAACAACCAACCGCAAAAAGAAAGAAAGAAAGGGAGAGTAGTATAAACTCGGTGACGTAAGCGCAAAAAAAAAAAGAAAAAAAAAGCGAATAACGAAAAAAAAAGAGCAAAATATTACCCCAAGTCTCACCAACGGAGATGTTAAGGACGAGTTTCTGGAACTTCATCTCCCTCATTGGGTTGCTTTAAAATTTTTATTTTTAATGTAATGATTTATTTTAGTGTTGGGCTTTGGATCCAAAACCCAACACTAAAATAAATCATTACATTAAAAAAAAAAAAATTTGATAAGAGAAAAACAAGAGACCCAGTGACGTCATAACAGAATTTCCACTTGAGCCCACCCTCCAGAAGCTGCATTGCCCTTCTGGCCTCTGCTCCAACACCTCAGCGGCTCTGGTGAGACGATCACCACTCTCAGTCTCACCAACGGAAATGTTGAGGACGAGCTACTGGACCTTCATCTCCCTCATTGGGTTGTTGTGTGGATGTGGACGAGCAGAGTACTCCTCCACAACGCCTCAGTACTCTGCTAAGGCGAAATGGATGTAGATGAGCAGAGCACTGAGGTGAGGCGAAGGAGCAGAGTACTGAGGCGAAATGAGGCGTAATGGCTGAGCGAGAGAAAGATTTGGGTATTATAGGAGTAGGGTTTTCGGTTTTGGTGGTGTGAAGTTCCGATACTATCCTCCAAAATTTTTGTAATGACTGATGAGCTGACCCAGAGAGCGTGAGAGAGATTTGGGGGTATTTTGGGGTATAAAAGGTTAGTTATTTGGCTCCTAAGATGAGTTTTATGAACAATGGCTCCCAGTCTTTAGGGAATACTATTCATCCTATAAATCCATTGTTTATTATTTTTGTGTCTTTATAACTGTTATAAAGTAAAATGCGTGTTTTGAAACGTGATAGAAATAATAAAAATATAAATGAAGAACTAATTTTTAAACAAAATATGGTTTAGACTTTAAAGTAAGGAATCTAACGTGGATGACCAAAAAAAAAAAAAAAAAAAAGTTATCTAAAACAAGAAAAGTAGGTTCACTAAAATAGAGAGAAAATTTAGTTAAAACTACTACCAAATCTCTAATAAACCAAACCATGTAGTGTTGCTTCAGCAATTCTAGTGTGATTTTTTTTTTTGGGGAAGCGGCTCTGCTATTTAGTTTATAGCTGACCCGATTGACCCAATCTCCACTCCACATTCTCTCTTTCCATCGATATAAGGGAAAATTAATTATCAATCTTATGAGGACATTTTCTTGTTTATAAAAACATTTCTAAACAAGTTTAACCAAAATTAACTAAAGTAAATTAATTTTCTATTTTAGGTTTTTATTTGGATAATTTGGTAGTTATTACGGAGAGGGGGGAATTTAAACTTTGGATGTTATAGAGATGCTCAGAGATGCCAACAAGTTAAGCTATAAGACTCTTGCCAATCGTTTCAAAAAAAAAAAAAAAAAGACTCTTGCCAATATTTAAATTATCCACATTTTCAAATATATTCTCTAAACAAAATTTTTATTCCATATAAATATTTTTACCATTTTTTTAAACTCTTTATTTATTTTTCTATTTTGTTGATGATAAAGAGACTTGTCATATTTGGCTTGTTAAATGTTTTATTGTTAAATAGCCGGTTGAAAGGAGGGTTTTCAGAAAAAGACTTGTTAATTATTGCTATAAAAATTATGATAGAAGGGCAGTTAGATATGCTATAAGAAGTACTAGCACAATTTGGAGTCTATTTTCCAACACTTTTTGATTTCATGGGTTAAACCTCTAACTTCAAATAGGGTTTTCTCCAATAAATATAAATGAAATTAAAATTTGACACTAAAATTTGTTTCAAAATAATTTCGAGAAGAAAAGGGGAGGCCTTGGCCCATTTTTATCTTCAAGAACAATTACCCAAATAAGGAAGAGATGAGAATGTGAAAGGCACATTTCTATTGGGCTACATGCACTATGAATTTATATAGCTTTTGATTTACACCCCTCTCTACTATATAAATATAGGAATTCATCAATGTATGTACCCTTAGAAGGAATAGTTCAAGCTTTTTATTAACACAAGATAGTGGACGGTGGACACTATAACCACAAAACACATTGATTGGTTTACTAGACCGCATAATTTAGAAAAAAAAAAAAAAAAAAATCATTTGTTCACTCGTTTTTGCTCAAGCGAGAGTCAAACGAGGGTCTTAAATCTTAATTACTTTTTGTATGATTTTTGTTTGAGCAAAAATGTTTTTTAGTGTTATTGAAAATACTATTTTTTTGTAACCTTTACTCAAATACTTCAATTTCGAGTCTCAACCCCTTTTTAATATAAAGTTTGGAATCTCTCTCTAATTAGGAATTGGGAATTGTATATTAGGCTTCTCAATTAAATTCAAACATATGGTTGTATTGACTAATAAGGTACAAATAAAATTATCCTTTTCAATGCAATGATATGTTTGAATTTAATTGAAAAAGGAAACTAATCAACCATAATTATGGAACTGATAATTAACAATTTCTAAGATGGATGCTAATGTGATGGGGCTTTCTCTTTAAAAATGAAAACACATGATAAGTGACTTTGACACCAAATGTTCAAGTGATGGGACATGAATTAAAAGGCAAGTGCTTTTCTGTCATTTCATTCCCTATAAAATTTCATTAATGGAAGGAAATTGCAATCCCCATTTCACTTTGATATTGCTCAATCAAGGCAATGCTTTTCCACTCATATTGTCCAAAACTTACTTCAATATGCCACAACAGTGAAGAAACAACTAAACATGGCTCCTACCTCAATAATAGGCAATCAAAACCATCATCAAAAACTCTGGGAAGCTTTCATTTAGTGATATCACAATCTATAGCAATGCAGGTTAAGGCATTGGTTGAGCTGTCAACTTTGTTCACAAAGGGATCTATCTTTACCCAAATAAGAGAGAACACTGAGGCCAACAAAACGGACCAAAGAACAACAACGGTTGGAGTCCGGTTTTGGCAACCCATGAGACCCTTCATGAATGGAAAGATATGAGAAATAACCTAGAAAGCAAAGAAATTCTTGCCAAAGAGTGGTCCTCATGCTACAATTCCCTTGTTAAGTGCATCAGAAAATCCAACAACAATGACAACAATGTTGATTATGATTAGTGTTTTTGGAGGGATGAGAAGTGTTGTCCACTTGACAATGTAGAGACCACCAAACTCTATATCATTAGCTGCCTTTGTAGTGACTGTGAAGTTGGTATCAATTCCACCCATCAGGTTCAGGAATCCTTGGAAGACGGCAAAGAGGTGGGACGAAACACCTCCAATCACCTAGAATTGCTCATTTCTCCACCAGTCTTGAATGCTGACACCACTCCACCACATCTCAATCACATTGGTCAGAATGATGGAGATGGTAAGGCCAAGATAAAGGAGGTTTCCAAGGTTGGTCATCTGAAAAAAATTACAAGGTATAACATAAGGTACGTTCTTTGAATACATTTTTTGAAAACATAAACATTAAAAAAAATTATATGGTCGAGTTCATCAACCATATATCAGTGCTCATTGATTTTGAAATATTGACCAACATCTTCACGAAATTTGGAAAAACACCATAAGGTCATACCAGGCCTACTTAAATAGTAATCTGATGCATTTTTATACTTGTATGTATAAACTTGTCTAAAATACCTCTCCCAAGACCCCAAAAACACATGATTTCTAATTTTTAAGTGAAAGTACAAGAAATTACCGCATCTGTTGCTACAATAAATTTTCCTATGAGAAGGCAAATTGCAGGGATTGTGCAGTAAACTACAAGAGGGAAGGATGTAAATGGGTAAACAACAGTGTTTATATATGCTAGTCTTTGAAGCCATTTGAGGCAGCCTGCTGCATAAACCGTACCATAAGGGACAATGTCTACTAAGGAAAATTTCCACAGATCCAAGTGCGCATCAGAGAACTTGATGCAGTCGATCAGATAGGTTGAGGGGGACTGAACCTTTGAATGCTGGTCTTAAGGGCATGCAGTAAATTGATCTCCATTCTCAACAGTGCATTTTGAAACACGTTAAAATATCCTCAGTGACCGAACCATATATCTAACCAATAGAGGTTAGAATACAATATTTGATTTATTACAAAAAAAGAGAAGAAGGTTTATATGAGTTTCAAGGTCAAATTTAGTAATGGTTAATGCTCAAGTGAAAGTTCATATGTATATGTATGCAGTACAAATTATAACAAAAAGATCATAACATATTGGCAACCAAGAAGGGAAGCATGAAATTGCCGCATGTTAGCAAGAACAAAGAGAATGTACCTCTCTTCCCCATGAAGTCTTCTGTTCATAACCACAGCTAATGACATGAATTGCTTCCTTGATCAATGTTTATGGGTCAACAAATTCTGGCACTCCTTCAAAAAAATTAAGAAAAAGACATTAGGACTTCCTTTGCCAATTTTAAATGCATATGAATATGATCATCACTCTCTCTAAATGATGCTTGTTTCTCCTCCCATTTGCTTTTAAACTTTTAATAATGTAGCCTTGCTGCTTAGACAGGCAAACTGTGTTGGCTTTCTCCTCTGTTTCCTTCCTCTCAATCCCAATTCAACTGTTGACAAGAGCTGGTTTCCAATTTATGTCAACCTTGAACGTTGTGATAGTTAATTTTCTAATCCTCATAATGATGAATTTACAACTTATTAAGTTTGCAAATGACTCTCTCACTTATGTCCCATTAATCTCAAACAAAGCTTCTACCATTGCATATGTGGGTGCCAAGTATTCTGTTGGAACTTGGAATCAGTAGGCAAATATTGGCCATGTCACAAAGTGAACAGAAATATGCCCCAAATACTAAAAGCACCAAATGTAAGACCAACAAACTCTTCCATTAACACTCAAAAAGAGCTTCACAATACTAGTTACTTGCATTGCTGCCACCGCTCTAAAACTTCAACTCTTCTTGAGTCTCAGGTCGAGTAAATTTGAGAACTTCAGCCATTATACTTGCACCTCTTTGTGACGGGTGAGTGGCCTTGGCAAATCTCCCCAACCCCAGGTTCCTTAAAAATACACAAGGAGTTCAAAATAAAGCCCGATATCCAGCCCATAAACAACTTGACTATTTAAGTATGCCTAATCATATCTTTATTTTATTTATTAAATAAAATTTAGTTACAATTCTTTAGATGTAATACATTGGATTTCAAAATTCAATTCAAATACATGATTACGTTGTCCAAATGAAGAAAAAACATTGTTAGCTAAGGGTGCATCTACATGGATTGAGATTTGAGGAGGTTGGAGGTTTGGATGGTGATGATCTGGTCATTGTATGCATGTGCTTTGCATATGAGGCATTCAAGCTGTTACCTACTATACCTTTTTCTTTAACTATATGGGCTTCATTTACATCATTACATGTTTGCTTTTACTTGGGTCTAGACTGGGATTGTAATTAGCTTCATCTCTTGTAATTTAATTACAGACTCTAATTGGTTGCGGATAAATTCAAAATGTAGTAGAAATACTCAAGGAAACCCCACCCCCCCTCCCCCCAAAAAAATAAAATAAAATAAAAACCAACCAACCAACCAACAAAGAAAGTAATGGGGTTTTTAGTATGCGTATGATTCATTCATCGCAATTATGTTAAAACGAAAAATACATAAATTTTTTTTAATTATCATTTCAAAGATTAGAGTATTATTCATTACAGTTTTTCTCCTTCCTTTCTTTTTGTTTGGCCTAACATCATAGATTCACAGGATCCAATTATCATTTAACCAAGGAGAAAAAATTAAAATATTATATATATTTGCTAGAGTGGAGTGGGTTTAGCATTGGTATCAACTACGAGAGAAATTCATGTTTATTTTAATATAAGAGCCTACTTTTTTCTTTTTCTTTTTTTATACAACCATTTTTCAAAAACACCAACATCAACTTATCTATTTTATACTACATAAAAATATATATATATATATATATATATATATATATATATATATATATATATATATTTATCAATTCTCTCTCTCTCTCTCTCTCTCTCTCTCTCTCTCATTGTGTATACTACAATAAAAAATTACATTCTCATAATCTTCTCCTTTATCATTATCCACAAACACATTGAATACATTAGTTGAAACATCCATCAAATTAATACAACCAGATCAAAGAAAAAAGTATATTGCATAAACAAATAGTTTTGCTTACAACCAAACTAGATAAATGGAAGTTACAAAACTAATAATGAATTATAATTTAAACTCAAGATATGAAAAAGGGAGAAAAATTTTACCCTCTCAACTTTACTGGTGCATGCAACAATTTCTAAATTGAAAAGAAAAAACTTGTACAAAATTTTCATTATCCTATACCAAAAGTTTCCTTTGTCTATGAATAATAGTATGTTGGCAAAAAAAAAAACACTTTAGAATACCCCTCTCTGTATCATAACACATGTGCAACAAGTTGAAAAAAATACCAAGTATTTAATTTGTCAATCATTTTCTCAACATCCATACAAAAGAAATAAAAATTTTTTAAAAAAAATACCATTTTTTCTTAGAAACTACAACTACAGCGAGTGAATCTCAACACAACTACAAGAAATTACAAAAAGGAAAAAAAAAAATTATTTACTTTGTCCATTATTTTCTCGACACCCAAATATATATATAACCACTTACATTAAACAAAAAACTCGGTGTAGATGACAATGAAATAAGTGAGAAAATCTGAGCAAATCGCTGCAAATCCAGGTAAACAAAAAAGTAAAACTCGATTAAAATTTGTAGAAAAAAAAAAAACCCAAGAGATTGCGGGGAGAGATAGATAAAAAATTAAATAAACTTACAATATCATTTCTTGATTTCTTGAGATAGAGGGAGAAGCTGATTTGGAGAGGGAATGGGAAAGAAGAGCTAAAGAGTGAAGACTAAAGAGTGGGAATGAAAAGAAATTAGGCTGAAAATTTTTGAGGGGCATAAATGTAATCTCAAGTGGTTTTAGTGATAGAATGTTGATGTGTTAATTTTGCGCACATGTCACTCCCTTATTGGTTTTTGATATGGCTGATGTAGTATCTTTTTGTACCATATACTTTCTCCATCATTCCCTCAAGGAAAAAAAAAAAAAATTATATGAATGCACTATGGAGGCAACGAAGAGGAAGCGAGGTGAGCACAGGCTGATCACAAAAAAGGTAGGACAAGGAAAAAATTCATGTTATTTTTATATGTCAAATTGTCAATTTAATGACTCATATTGAAAAGCCTTTCAACCGTTACTTTATCATTCCAAATAAATTTAACGATATGCAAAAAAGAAAGACTGTCTACCCTCAATGCCCCAAGGTGTGATTGAAGAGTTGTGCATGATTCTAATTTTTGAATTTCTTTTTCTTCAAAAGTCAAATCCTCAAAAAACTGGAGATTTTTCTTTTCTTTTCTCTCCAGATGGAGGGAAATGATGTAGCCATTGAAGATTATTTATTGCTACATTGCATTTTCACTATCAAATTTTATTTAATGAAGTCACTGTTTGAAGTATAATTGAAGCAATTATAAGATCATTAATATCTAGTGTACTTCAAAAAACCCAACACACCAAAATACTATTGTTGCGACTTTAACACAACATTTCACAATTATCCTACGTTATATCTCTTACTTTTAGAACATCTCCCAATAAAATAACATTTAAAAAAAAATCCTAATATTTATTAAAAAAACTTACCACGTCACCCCACAGCTACCATGATCCATTATCACCATTGAAACCACAACTTCCAAAACCACCACCATCAAATCCAAAAGCCAACCCAAATTTAACCACAACCACAATTGAAACCACTAAGACAACTAAAACACATTGCCATAACCGAAACCACCAATTCATATCATACAAAGTCTTTAGTTAATTAGGAGTTGCTATCAATGTCACAAATGGATTGGATAATATACTTTATTATGAGCCTTGATAATGTAACTGTATTAGCTCTCGATCTCAAAAACTTGATATCGAGTTCAAGCTTTTGGACTATCAGATAAGTTCAAGTTCAAACATAGTTTGTAAGGTTGGTTCAAGCTCAAGTCAAGCTTGAATATTTTATATTTTTGTCAAGCCAAGTTTAACCATTTAATAGTCAAAGAAGCTCGGCTCATTTATAACCTCCTTTAGAGCCGCACGAGCAGCTGCTTTCCTCTGGGCAAGTTCCTCCACCTCTGCAATAAAAAGCAACAACCAGCAAACCTTATCCACATATTTAACAAAAGCATTTTAAATGAATAAATGTAAATTCAAACACCAAGATAGAAGGTTTGAGAGCTACAATTGGAGAAAGAAACAAACACCAGCATCAAATCAACAAAGTCAAACTTACCCTTAGGTGGGTCTCTACAGAAATGGTGCACAAGAAAAGATAGGTTGGAGTGTTAATAACTATGTATGACATCTATAACGATCAAGTGGTAGCACACTAGCACATGAGGTGTGTTGTGCATCAAATAAATATCAGTGAATAACTTTTTATATAAGCTAATTTACATAGACTAAACTACACTCATGAGCAAGCTTGAGCTCATTTCTAAAATTATTAAACCAAGATTGAACATAAAATTAAGTATCGACTTAAGCTTCCTTTGGCTTCTGCTAGTCTGCTAGATAATAACAAAAATGTTTCTAGTGGAACATCTTCCGAATCCCTAGACAGTTGGTTCACTAAAAAATAATTCCTTTATCCTATTGATGCTCTGTCCCAAACTAGACTAAGTATCCACGTATCGTTGTAGAAAGAAGGCAAAATTAATGTATTTTGAAGCTGGAAGCACAAGGAAAAATTAATGTTAATTTAGTATTATTTGATTGTGGAGTCAACTGCAATTTTTATTGGTCAATTGTGTTATTATCTGAGGTATTAGTAGTTAACTAGGTTATTAGTATTTTTAATTATTTTCCTGAAGTCAGATAATTTTGTAATTCAATAATTGGGATTTCCTAAATCATTTAAAATTAGGTTTCCAACATCAATTAGAATTAGCCTAGGTCAGCTTAAATTAAGTTTTAGTATTCTATATAAGCAAGATTGAAGTACTATGGAAAGGGGATCATTTTGACAATAAATCAAATTTATCATGGAATAATCCTAAATCCTAATGGTTTGGTGTTGTCTCCAGCCAGCCCTAGGTGTGACTCTAGTGGTCTTCTCTTGTTTAGTACTAGCTCCAAGAAAGCCTAAATATTGACTCAAAATCTCAAATCATCTATCTATCTATCTATCTATCTATCTATCTATGTATCTATCTATCTATCTATCTATATATATATATATTTTCCATTCTTCAATTTGTTGCCTACTTTTATTTTGTCTTGCGTCATGTATTCTACCATAAGAATCAAGGAGCCTTTTTTTTTTTTTTTTAATGAGTAAGAATACTTTATTAAAAACAAACTACTTAATGCCAAAAATAAAAAGGGACAAAGAAGCCAAAATAATTACACAAGAAGAGAAAAAGAACAAATATGTACAAGAAAAGAGAGAGTTTAAAGTTTATTAACATCATAGTGAAATCACTAGATGTAAATTCACAAGCTTGAGCCCAATTAACAAAGTAATAACAAATGATGCGAAAAGTTGGTCTACTGTTTCCCACTACACCAACACATACAACACCAATTTACTAGCAAGAACCCCTATTGATGAGGTTAACAACTATAAAAATCTTACCCCATGTTAACCACTAAAGAACGACATCCTTTTGGGAGCCTTAACATACCAAATGCTCTTCCAAGGGAAAGAATGAGAATTGAATGGATAGTGGTATAAAAAGATTGAACATCAAAATTAAAACTCCTATTCAACCTCCCAGACATTCTATCAAACCCTTGCCCCTAGGTAGCTTTGTATAGATATGATCGGAAAAAAAAATGCATGTCTCAATCTCTCAACCATGAAAATCTCTATGGAACCTCAAATTCCAACTCCTAACCATCCCAAGTGATGAACGGTCCAAAACATCATAAATCAAATTTTCCCAGTCTGATAAGCATTCAAACAAGTCCAGGTATAAATCCTTCAGAGGAAGATTACCACTCCAAGGATCATACCATAAACCACATGTGGGAGGAACTTATCCCAACCCACACTGATACTCCATCACAATCCACACCCATATGACCCTCTTACCAACTCTTTTGCACCATCCCCCTCTATATTCACCATATTTGGAAACAATCATCTCACGCCACAAATGAGTGTCTTCATGTCCGAAGTGACATAACCATATGTTGGTAGGCAAACAAAAACCCTATATCAAAAATAGACCTTTATCCACTATTTATATATAAGTCTACACTATCAGGAAGATATAGAAAACAAGGGAAAAAAAGGCTAAGAACTTTGCCGGTCCTAAGAAAAATCACCCTCCCCCCACCAAAAAAAAACTTTGAACCTGGTATTCACTATTCGATTTATCAAAACTTACCATACAATGGATTACGACACCAGAAATACAATCCTTTACAAGGACTCTTCTAACATAGTATGTAAATCATGTAAATAGAAAATTTTTGTTTATATAAAATATAATTAGAGATTTTCTCAATAAAATAGAAAATCCAGCCCCATATTAAGATAACTCAGCGATTATCATTTTGTACTTTTATATTTAGAAGCAAAAGTGACACCTAAGAGCAAACAAAAACATTTCTAGGTATGCAGACAATTAACCAAAACCAAAATAAGATAACAAATTTACATACTTCTCTTAAAATCACGGCATTCTTCCTTCCCTTTGAGGTAGTTATTACAGTCATAACCGGTGGTTTTATTCACGCACTGCATAACAAACCAAAGAAAAATTTTGGAAAAAAAAAAAAAAGTCCTGTATATAGGAGTAGAACCAAAGAATAAGGAAGCAAGAAAATATGAATTTAAAAAAAAAACTGAACAGAAAACAGATTTTTATTTTTTATTTTTTTAATAAGTAAATGATTCTTTATCTAGAGCATTCAACTCACTCCACAGCTTCTTCTGCTTGGCTACCATATTACTTAAAAGTGCATTAAAATCGGTTCCCCACATTTCTAAATCTACAAGAAACTGAATATTACTCCACTGCCTCCTCCACTTTCTCTACCAGGCTCTATCCCACACAATCAAAATCCCACCCACAGAACCCAAATGCAGCTAATCCACATAGTGACATCCCTATAAACTTCATTCATCTCTTGCAAACAAAGGATATCAGCCCACCAAGAGCGAACCTCTTATCCATTGTCATTTTATCCTTGCACATTCCAAGATACTATCTTTAGATTCATTGATGAACAATCATGACACTAGAAACCCTTTTCCCACGCCTTAGTCAATTTTTTTCTGAGCACTCTCATCCATCTCCCCCTATTTCATCTGAGCTTCAACAGCCAAAGAAATTATGTTGCTTCTTCTTCTAATCCCTCAAAAGGGGTCCTCAAAAAGTCATCAAAGCCCTTGGAATTTGCACAAATCAACTGACCTTCCCTTTAAGCTTTCTTGTGCTTCCATTGGATCGAAAGAACCAACGGTTCAACATAAATAGGTTCAACACAACCCTCAAAAGGCTAAGCTACTTCAACCATACGGACCCTAGAGCCCTCTCCCACTACCTACGTCCTCAAGCTCATTCCCACATGCTACCATTCAGCCCCATCTTGGGGCTTGTGTGAATGGGATATGAACACTGGACTCACTGTTTGCTTTAACACAGCCTCCTCAACTCAATCTGAAAGCCCTGCCACCCACTCTTCCTTTGACCTTCTTCCTATTGCTGTATAATCAATTTTTTCATTGCTTAAAAACATTTAAAAGCATTCAAATTCCATTGGAATGTATATGTAGTATCACCACCTCTCTAATCGTGACAAAGTGTTTTGGGCTTGTCTCCAGCACCTCCTCCTCAATGACTTAATGTTTCTCAACATTCACTCAAGTAGTCTTCTTACCCATAGCGTATAGGCACCGCAAGGCAAGGGCAGAAGGTTAAGAAAATCTCTGACTTATTTGAGGCCGCCATGGCCGCCTCTCTAAGAGCTCTCCAAACAATCTTAGAGATAAAACTGAAATTGTCTTTGGATTTAAGCCAACACTATCACCTATAAGTATAACCTTTCCAAATGACTATCAAACATAAACAATCTTACAAATTCGTACGCTTCAAATGTAAGCTGACAATGAGCTATGTATCTGCTGCTGCTGGTGCCACCGCTGCCACCACCGCCGCCTGGTCTCCTATTCGCAGTAAGCAAAGCAACTGCAGCAGCTCCAACCTTAGCACCTACGAAGATTTAGAAGACACGGAGACCCGGGTAAAGGTAAGGAGAAGAAAACGGCTACAAAAATAAAATGAAATGAATAAAGGTAAAATGCTATGCTATGCTATGTAGAGATGTTGAAGAAAACCGATCAAGCAGTTGTGTTTGTTTGATTAAGAGAAAGATGCTTCACACTTACGCTTGGAAAGTGTTCCTGCCAAAGAGCAACAAAAATTGAGTACAAATAATATCTACGCTACACATAACTTAAAGCCAAAAAAAAAAAAAAAAACCTTCAATTTGCAAACGCACATATACTACAAAAAGATAACTAAAAAAAAAAAAAAAACCAGGCGTGTCGTGTCGTGGTAGTGAAGCTTTCTTCATCTTTTTTTTTTTTTTTTTTCAAATAGATATAACCTTAATAATCATATTACCAATATCCAAACACAAACAGCCTTCACATACTTATTTACTTATATACAGCCGTTTGTTAGTATTAGCTAAACAATTTTCAGTATTTAAATAACATTACACTATTTTTGTACATTCACTTACTCACTTTTTCACTACGTGTATTTTCAAAACATACAAACAATATTCCATAGCCTTCCTCTCTTTTTATTATTTTATTATTTTTTGAGTTTGAACTTATAACCTCTGCGCTCTAAATTCTTTGCTCAACTATCAATGCTCTAGCAGACTTCAAATCGAATATTCATAAATTGAACAAATTTTTAAATCGACCAAAAGTCTCTGTATTTCGAAAAAATGATTGCTTTTGGAATTTTAAGCGAAACAAGAGAGAGACAGCCAGCCATAAGCGAAACAAGAGACAGACAGACATACTTCCCGAACGAGACATGGATCTGATCAACAACGGGAACAGGGACAGACACGAACAGCCGCTTATAGGTTTTCTTCAACGCTTCTTCACTTCGCCTCAAAAATAAAACTAAAATAAATACAGAAGGAGAAGATTAAAATTATGAAGGTGTACCACCGTATACGTATCTCAATATATTTATAAGAGATACAAACTATTTAATCATCCCCTCAAAAAAAAAAAAAAAAAAAAATACTATTTAAGGTTTGTTTAAGATCTGCTTTCATAATTAAAAAAAAAAAAGATCTGCTTATTTTACCAAAATACCCCAAAACCTAAAAACTATCAAAATAATCTTGAAACCTACAAAATGACCAAAATACCCTCAAAATACAAAAAATGACCAAAATACCCCAAAATAAAAAAATGACCAAAATACCCTTGGAACCTGAAAATGGCCAAAATACCCCCCAAAACCCATAAAATGACCAAAATACTCCCAAAACAAAAAGTTACCAAAATATCCCCTGAAACATAAGAAAATGACCAAAATACCCTTGAAACTCAAAAAATGACCAAAATACCCCCGAAACCTAAAAATTACCAAAATATCCCCAAAACCCAAAAAAATGACCAAAATAACCCCGAAGCCTAAAAATTGACCAAAATAACCTAGAAACCTAAAAATGACCAAAATACCTCCTAAACCTAAAAATGATCGAAATACCCCCTAAACCTAAAAAATGATCAAAATACCCTCGAAACTTAAAAATTAACTGAAATACCCTTGAAACCTAGAAAATGACCAAAATACCCTTGAAACCTAAATATGACCAAAATAACCCCTAAACCTTAAAATGACCAAAATATCATTGAAACCTAAAAAATGATAAAAATACCCCGAAACCTATAAAATGAGAAAAATGCCTCTAAAGGTTTTATAGGTTTAGAGGTATTTTGGTCGTTTTAGAGGTTTCAGGGTATTTTTGGTAATTTTAGAGGTTTCAGGTTGTTTGTGGCCATTTTAGAGGTTTTGGGTTTATTTGGGTCATTTCAAAGGTTTAGGGGTATTTTCATCACTTTATAGATTTGAGGGTATTTTGGTCATTTTTTAGGTTTCAGCCTCTTGTCCCTATTTTTTTTTTTTTTTTTTTTTGCTGAATAATATCCTATCTGTTTACTTTTATCTTGAGAGGAGTCTGACTACAGTGTACTAGGCCATGAACATTTAAAATTTGATTGACAAATAATTGTCACCAATAGAAGTCATGCAATATTTTGAATAATACTAGTAGCAAACTATAATTGGCGAGCAATATATGTAAAGCCAATTATTTACTTACCAATAATATTTTACTACACGCCAGTGTAGGGTGTGATTTGGTAGTAAGAGTTCTTATATTGCTTTACATTATGTTTGGTAGAAGTTGAGTGATTCGGACACTGGTACTTCAACAGATGTATCGTGTCTACAATGATATAGCCTTATCAAGGCCCTTGTGGTACACGTACGTGGTATTACTCAGTAACGTCATATGACATGGAGTAAGTGAGTCAACAACAAAGGCATTCTGTTGCCAGCTGAAAAAGGAAGAACGCCAAAGATATCTAAAAAAAATATGCTGTTGATTATGGTCCTCCTTTGCTTCGGATGGGTAGATTGCTTACAATAGTCCTTACAGTGTCCTACTTCAATTTAAGCTCCCCCACCCCTGATTCTATAGGAAATCATTTGGCTTGACCAAGAAGAAGAAGTCTAATTTCCTCCAAATCGCAAGTTATATATATCCAAAATAATAAATGGGAGAGAGGAATTCGAATCTTAGTTCTCCTTATAAAGGAGACTAGACAATATCTATCAATGACTTATAAAGATCTTGGCGACTATCTTCAAGTTAATTGACAAATTCATCTTTGAAATTACGATTTGAAAAATGTCCTTCACTATTAAAATGAACAAATTCACTTTTGAAATTTTCATGGGAAGGATCTTAACTTCATCTCTTTTAAAATAGATGAAGAAATTTAATTATGAAACTTCAATTGAAAAATCTCCACATGCCTTCTAACGAACAAATTGTTAAGATTTTAGTATTGGTCCATTCCATGACTTTTAATTGTAATGAAATTCAAGATTTTATTTATTAATTTTTTTTATGTAGTTTTCATAAATCTATTAAGATTAGTGAAGCTACTCAAAGAAATGTTCTTTGAAGAAGTTCACTCGAGCAAATGCAAAGACTTGCTCAAGCTAATAAGTAAACATGGTTAAGCAAAACAATAAACTGTTCAAGAGTTCGCATGTCTCTTACTAGAGGCTTGCTTGAGCGAGGCTGCATATCTTTTTTCTTTTTTTCTTTTTTTTTTTGGCACGATTTTTTGTATGAGTTTTGAGGTTACCACACTCAAATCCATCGTGAGAAAACTATATGCCTTTCTTTGCTAAGCATATTAAAAAACTATGTTTCTTTAGCCACTTGTCTTGTGATCCTAAAGAGAGTGTTGAGAAATTGAAACCACTAAGTTTTCTTTCTTTTTTTTTTTTTTTCAACGAGGTTCAATCCAACAAAAAATTTCGAGGAAGTTTTTGGAGTGCCAGAGATTATAGTTTGTGCGGACGAGGAGTTTATGGACGAAAATGAAGAGTTCAATTTTTAGTATATTAACTAGCTGCAATTTAGGGGGAAAAAAAAAAAAAAACCTGTAAGGGAAAAAAGAATAATTCAATTTTTGATTGTCTTTTGACTTGGACGCAACTATTAATTTTAAGAATCAATCATGTTAGAGCATTTGCACTGGCACTGCTATATGTCATATGTTGGCAAATTTTACCATTTTTGCACAAAAACCAAGCTTCTTCCAGACTTGTATTCACCAAGTATTGCAAAAAATTTTGCAATAGTGCTATAGTACAATTCTATTTAAAGGTAGAATTGCACTGTAGCTCAATTCTTAAAAAAAAAAAAAAAAAAAAAAACTAATTTTTTTTGTGTAACTTTATCAATTCCTCTCTCTTTCTCTCTCATCGGGTTTTGGGTTTTTGTTTTTATTTGAGTTTTGGGATATATTATTTTATTGGGTAGAAATATTATTTTAATGTGTTGTATTGTAAAATAAAAGTTGGGATACTGAAAGTATTGTAAAATAATATGGTATAATTGATAAAGTAGCTTTTTGGAATGGTAAAATAGGATGGGATAAAATTTGGGATGTAAATGCTTTTAGGAGGTGTAATTTGCGAAAGTTGTTACAGTTGAGAATCATAATCGAAAGTTTTCATAGTTAAAAAAAAGTAAAAGTACAAGTATTTGCACAATTTTGGGTGGTTTCTTGCAATTAAGACAAAAACTAATTTAGAATCCTATCTCCAATCATGATGACACTTTACAATCCCTTTGTCCCAAAACAAATGGAAGTTTACGAAATTGCAAGTGTATTAATGAAACAAAATAGTATAATAATATTTTTTATGTTTGCAAAGGAAAAAGTGTTCATTTTTTTAAAAGGTCAATTCAAACTTAATACAATAAGTTAAATGGATGAATGGTTACATTTTTAGAAACTCCAATACTATTTAGGTCAATTTCGAAAGGAAAGCTCTTTGTCTATTTTAGGACGACAGAGAGATTGAGCACAACCAGCATTCCAGTTGAAAATATACAGTAGGGTAAGGCAATTCTAGAAACCTTAGGGCTTGAGGCAGCTTGAATGGTTAGAGATGAAATTTTACATCTCTCACTAGGGTTGTAAATGAGTCTAGCTAATTATTGAAAGATTAAGATGGATTAATTTTATTTTATTTCAAGAATAAACCAAGCTTGATTTTATCACACAAGTAGATTACATATTTAAGCTTTATTCATTTTATTGTCAAACAAGTTTAGGCTTGTTATAAAAAATAAAAAATAAAAAGTTTAGACTTGATCACAAACTACTTGATAAACTTGTTATTTTCCATATATACTAAAATTTTATACTTGTTCACAAATATATGCTAAAAAATAATAACTAAATTATAGTTGAAATTATATATATATTTTTTTACTTAATTAAATGCCAAGACATGATAAATTTATAAAATTAGATTCACTAACCTTTACTGTTATAACACTATGATTTTTTTTTTTTTTTTTTTTTTTGAGAATGAGAACGCTATGAAGTTATTTGTTTATATATTGTCTATAAATTACAAAAAAATAATAATTTATAAAAATTTCAAATCTATATAAATATATTTATAAACATGTAAACATATACAATTTTATATTTTCACATAGAGAGCCTTATATTCATGAGTTTGTTCACAAACATCTTATTATGTTTAAGTTCAATTCGATTAGTAGTTGGGCCTAAATCTATAGGTTTGAGCTTACTCATTTGTTAAATGAACAAGTTTTTTTTTTTTCCTAAGGAAAATCTAAAATGTCCATATATATAGTTCAATTTATATACTACCCCATCATCTCTCACTACACATTTAATATATATGAGCAAGAACCTTAGCCATTGTGGTCTAAGTTTCTCCCAAGTGATGGATTCCTTGAAAATGAAAGAAAATTCTCTTCATTTAACATTACACATATACACCTCATTTAAATCTAAAATTTTCATTTATGTTAATATATTAATTAAAAGCTATGTATTAATGGATAAATGCATTGATTTTCTTGTAATTTATATCTATAAATGGTGCAAAAATTATTTACATAAAAGAAGTTTATTATTTTTAAATTTATATAAGAATAATTTAATGGTTACATAAGATGCTTTTATGTTTGGTCAATAATTTTTATTTTTTATTTTTTATTTTTTTAAGAAAAGCATTGTAGCTCAACTAACGCCATCTTGTGTTTCCTACTGAAATGATTAGGGTTCAATCCTCATTCCACATTGTAACCATGGAATTATATATATATATATATATATATTTTAATTTAAAAGAAAATTGCTTTGAGTTTGTGATTTGTTTTGACTGTCACGAGTTACTGTTTAGAGCATCCACATTTGTGGAGCTAAATTTTTTAACTTTTAGCATCTAAAAAAAACCACCTCATCTATTTTTATTTATGAAATTTCTGACTCTGTCCCTGATGAAGTAGAACTCAACCTATGAAGGAAAAAACCCATCAGCATTCAAATATACAAAACACGAATTTCTTGCCTATGAAAGCGAAACCAAAAAAGCAAGAATCAATGGTGTTTATTTGACTTATTCAAGAGCTTTCTTGGCTGTTTCTTCATCCAATGAATGTGTTGCCATTGTTGTAAAGAGGGAGCTTAAAAATGAAAGCAATAACAAGAGAGACATAGAGACAAAGTGACAGAGTGACATGTGGCTAGGTTTGTGCTGGGTTTGTGGCTGGTTTTTGGTTGGTTTGTGGCTAGGTATTTGCTGGGTGGTGGGTTTGGGGTCATGGTGGTTGCTATGTGGAGGTGTGGTTGAGAGAGATAGTTGGTGGTGGTGTGGTTGAGAGAGTTTCAGAGTGACAGAAATTAGAGAGAGAAGTGATAAATAATTTTATATTATTTTATTGTATAATTTATATTATTTTGATGTGTTGTATAGTAAAATAAAATAGTATGATATAATAGATAAAATAACTTTTGAGATGGTAAAATAGATAAAATAGGTTTTGAGAATGCAAAATAGACATTTTTTTGTATTCTCTAATGCTAATGCTTTAAGAGCACTTAAGCATTAGCATTCGGTATTTAGAAAATATCTCATTTTACCATCTCAAAAATTATTTTATCTATTTACCATACCATTTTATAATACACTCAACATTTCAACTTTTATTTTACCATACAATACATTAAAATAATATATCTATACAATAAAATAATATAACTCAATACCCAAATAAAACCCAAATACTCAAATAAAACCCAAAACTCAATAGAATATTATTTTTTTAAAATACCATCTTGCTACAGTACCATCTTACTATAGCACAATTGTAAATTTTATTACCATTAGAGTACTGGATAATGCACACTTTTAGGGTTTAGATGCTATAAATTTACAATTTGGGGGTTTACAATCCCCAATGCCAATGCATAACGTTAGGTGTGTCAAATGCCAAAACACTATAAAACATCTTATATGAGAGGTTGTAAATACCAAAATATTTGTCATGAATGAACAGTGCACTCTCAAATTTGAGGATTAAGATCAGGTGCAGTACCCAATACCTAGGGTATTGCACCTTATGCAATTATTATCAATGGTTGAGATTGAAAGTTGTTTTTTGCAACTATCAATCTCAACCATTGATTAAAAAAGATTAAAAAAAAAAGTAAAAAGTTAAAATAAAAAAGTAAAAAGTAAAAAACTTTTGTGAAAGAAATAGGTGAATTGCACTCGATGCAATACCCTAGGTGAATTGCCCCAGATCCTAATCCCAAATTTGAGACCATAATGTTCACCAATGTAAAACTTATATTATTTTTTTATTCATGGTGGGCCTCTTTCTTTTCTTTTTATTTTTTTTCTTTCTGCCTCTCTCTTTCTCATTTGCTTGCTCTCCCTATCTCTCTACTCTTTCTCCCTTTGCTTGACGTCTCTGTCTCACTCTCTGATGAAACCCAAGCTGAAGCATCAAGCCAGGCCAATCTCTTACAGTGGTTTTTTTTTTTTTTTTTTTTTTTGGCTATGATTTGATGGTGGATTCGGCAGTGGTGGGTTCAGATGGTGATGGGTGGATCGGTGGTGGTGGCTTCTGGTGGTCAGCCTGTGGGCAGGGGCGGAGGGACCAAATTTTTTGAAACCCTTATAGTATTGTATAAAAATAAATTAGGCCCCTACGAAATGTAATGACTGGCCCCTCCAAAGTATTTTACAGAGGCAGGATTACTATTAACTTAGCTTAAATCATATCATACTAAAAGAAAAGATAACCAAGCAGTCCACCTACTTGCATTACATGCCAAAAAAACTGGAGTTTTCTAAACTATTGGATAGAAGAACCCCAATTTTAAAGTTCCAATTAGCTATAGATGTTCATCATCTTCACAGTTCATGCTCATTTTTTATTGTTGTTTTGCTTATTTTCGAATAATGAAAACTTATGACTTTCCTTAAAAAAAAAAAGTCACAAATGTTAGTCCAATGTTAGTTTTTACGTTTTTTCCCTTTAAAATCTAGCAATGACCGCATTTAGCTTTTTAAAATTCCAATATTTAGTTAGTTTCTCAAGTTTACACCCAAACAAAACACACACTCTTACCAAAACCAAATAAAACCCTAGCCTCCAAGTGCCTTTCTTTTTATTTTTTCTAAGAATACAAATTGTTTACAATTGTGAAATGCAATGTGCATTGTTCGAATTGGTGTGTTTTTCATTTTCTTTGTTGGTCTTCAAATTTAATATATTTATTTTTCTCATCATTATCACCGCAAGCATCATTTTTTTCCACAAATTTTGATCTTTTTCTCATATCACCAATTTGTTTTCCTCATAGTTATTTTTTTTTTCTCACATTATCATCACAGTTATAGTTATATTTTAATAATAAAATATGGTTATTAATTATGAGTTATGACTAACTTATATATACATGATTCGGCCCCCCAAGTGAAAAATCCTGGCAATGCCCCTGCCTGTGGGTAGCTTCCGATGGGTGGGTCGGCTCTTATCATCCTATTCATGCTTATGAGCAATAAACAATAAGTGCAAAGCCTTTCTTACCGATTTCTCAAAAAATAAGTGCAAGCCTACAACAATCTAGTGCCATAGGCCCAAGCATAACAAGCCCACACCCCGAAGCCACTGCCAACACCCTCTGGGTCTGGACCTGCTTATTGCTCGGCCTCATCATCCACGCTTCTCAAAAATACCCATCTGTTTTGCTCTCGGGTTGAACTTGCTTGCTGTTGTTGATGATGATGATTCTCAGTAGCAGAAACTCATTTTTTGCCAATTCTCCTCCTTATCATTAGGAATGACTCAGGTGATTTGTTGGGTCACTATAAATTCTCTCTTTTTCTTCTTCTTTGTGTTGCCTTTTAATACTTATTGTACAGTCTCATCAGGTTAGGAAAACTAAGGTGGAGTTGTTGTTGTTGGGGTCCAAGCTCTCAAATTCCACTCTCCCCCTGTAACATGTAGGCAACAATGAATTCCCAAGTCAAATGCTCCCTTAATCAAAATGGACAACTAATAATTAATTCTAAAGCTGTTGAGAGGTACACCCCATTTCTATTCCTTCAAATGTTGGCATGGTTATTTTCTTTGGCTGATGAGATTTAGTTCTAATTGACTTCCTTCTCCCATAAGAAAGTGTGGCGGGTGATTTCGTCGGTTCAAAACTCACTGGGTGCCTGTGTAACTTACAAATAAAGAAAAATGTTAGCATTGTTGTTTGGAAAATAGTTGTCCCGGGTATGATTAATTTTTAGATTTTCACAGTTGCTTCACCTAGATTTCTTCACTTGAATACAGGAAAATGATAAAGAAGGTCGGTAAGAGAGAACACCACTTGTGGAAGAGAAGAGATTCAGCTGGGTCTGGGCAAAAGGCACTTAATCTTGTCAGAATTGTATGTTGATTGATCATTTCTTATATTTCAATTCTGTTTTTTCCTTTTGTCATGTTTTTATGTGATAATTAAGAGCACTTACTATTAGGTGTTGATAGAAAATTACTAGTTTTAGTAATTGAACTAGATAGGTAAGTGTTAAATTTTTTCTATAACTTCTTTTGGATGTACATTTTGAAATACAGGTTTCTGGGTTTCCTAATGAGAAGGAAACTGTTTATGGAGCATTATATAAATGGATTGCTTGGGAGACAGAATTCCCACTGATTGCAGCAGCTAAGGCTTTAAGAATCTTAAGGAAGAGGAGTCAATGGAAGCGAGTAATTCAAGTATGAAACACATATTCCTTTACCATCTGCTGTAGTTAATCTATAATGGCATGCTACAACCTCTATGAACTCGGTTACTATATCAGTATGTTGCAATTTCAGATTATGATGTTCCATTTGAGGGATGCTCCAGTCACTGTAATTCATTTTGCAATATCTATATAGTTACATTTAGTAAGGTGAGACTGGTTAGAGCTGAGACCTCAACTAGCCTGACTCCCTTGAGCCATTATTGTTTGCTTGTAAACATAATTAACAGATATAATTGATGGCATGAACGAAGTTTGCTCGCTGTAGTACCAACTACCAAGTGCAGGATGGCCTGATCTCTATGTTAGGCAAAGCCATTAAAAGGTTTGTTCCATTGGCTATGATAACTAAAGGTGCCCACTGCCCAAATTATTTGCTTGGCCCTTTCATTTATAGTATTTATCTTGGGATAAAGAATTTAGATAAATTTTGTAGACTGTAATGGCCTTAATGGGATTATACCTAAATCGAGTGCCTATTATTTCTTTAGGTATTGAATTTAATTAACTAACTGAGACCTGATGAAGTAATGTCTTCTCAATCTGAGTTGGTTTGTGTTGCTTTAGCAATAGCTACGTAGTTCACTAGATATTGACTTAGGCTAGGTTGGTTCTAGGTTGATGATGAACAGAACTGAGTTGTATCACTGATGATTTTTGCCATTCAAATATTGTAACTGCACTATCAAGCTGCCAATCTTAAACATGGTGGAAGACAAGAGGGCAGTAATAAAGAAAGGAAAGGGAAACACTGACAGTTATGCCAAGAGTCTTGTGGCTCTGTGGCATTACCTGGTTCTTCCTACTGGAGGAACCAAAGTTCGAATCCCCCTTCACCTATAGATGTAGTAATTTATACAACTGCATCAGAAGATAAATCAAATGATTTTATGCTCTTAAGGCTACTTTCTTGATAATCATCATATTAAATGAATATATATCAATTATGTGATTTTTTACAGCTCATATAATAATTACTAATCTTCTATATGGTGGCCAAGTGGATGTTGAGCAAAGGTCAAGGGGCAACAATGGGAACGTATGACATCCTTCTACTGGCATTTGATATGGATCAGAGAGTAGATGAGGCTGAATCTTTGTGGAACATGATTTTGCATGTACATACACACTCTATCTCGAAGCGGTTGTTTTCTAGGATGATTTCTTTGTATGATCATCATAACATACAGGATAAGATAATAGAGGTAAAAGGAATACCATGACACTTGCAATATCACACCTTGCACAGATTCTGTTCATGATGCTAAACTTTAATTCTTTTTTAAAAATTCAGGTTTTTGCAGACATGGAGGAGTTGGGTGTAAAACCAGATCAAGATACTGTCAGGAGAGTTGCACGTGCCTTTCAGAAATTGGGACAAGAAGAGAAGCAGATGCTGGTTCTTAAAAGGTACCAGTCTAAATGGAAGTATGTCCACTTCAAAGGTGAAAAGGTGAGAGTGAGAACAGATGTGTACAATGAAGATAATGCCTGAACCAATTGAAGTTGGAGCTTTTGGCATCAAGACATGCCAGGTTTGTCTTCCCTCTTGGACCTTGCTAATTAGAAAAGACTACTATTGAAATTTTACGGTTTTTGCAGCTAGAGATCATTATTTCAAGGTATTGTTTTGGTTGAGACTGAGGCAAGCTTGCCCTCCACTGATCATTAATCAATCAATACTTGTTCCTTTGGAACTTATGGTTCTACTACATATTACTTACCAACACGATCTGGATGGACCTGTTGATAGAGATATGTGCAGAGGATTCTTATTCATCATTCAGGTCATGTTTTCTAACCCCCAATCAATTCTAAATGGTTTTGTTGTAATATAGATGTACAGATAAGGGGCGAGATTCCCCTTGACTACAAGCTAAAAGAGAGTTTTGTTTAAGATAGAGGATTTCTATTCATCATTTAGATCATGTTTTCTAACCTCTAATCATTTTTGAAGTACATAAGGCTCTGCTGTATTATTCTGAGGGAATCAAATGCTTTTCAATGGATGCATTGAAAATAATATAATTGTGATGGTGAATATGTTGAACTAGTTCCAGGGTGCGCTAACCACAAACGTGTTAATGTGAAAGTGGAGGGGGGGAAAATAGCTTTAGAGCTTTAGATCAATTCTGCAAATAATGGAGCACAGTTTCTTTTGTAGAATCTTCTCCATTTCAGAGGGATGAAATTCATTTGTGGCATATGAGTTCTCTCAGGGCGACAGCGCCACATTCTTGGCCCAAAACAATGTAATGGTTTCTGTAACAGTGTCATACTAAGTTCTCTCAGTGAACTTATCATGACATATTGGAAAATTATTTATACCATTTTGGAACTAATATTTTCTCTCATTTGTATGGCAGTTCCAGTAATGAATTTTACCTGTAGAATTCATCATTATGTGTGAAGAGAGACTATTGCTTTCATAGTATTGGAATAATCACTTCATGCAATGACACATTTCTCTCTATCTCTCTCTCTCTCTCTCTCTCTCTCTCTCTCTCTCTCCCCTTAAGATTTGACACCCATATTTCATGACTCAAACATCAACGTGCTAACAGAAATAAAATCATCTACTCCTGCTAAAATGTTGCCAGAAAAGAATTTCCTGTCATGCTCCATTTATCCCTTTCAACAATAAGATTATGATGTTAATTTGTTCTATTATCTGAAAATTTAGCTCAGAATATCTTGTGCTTGAAAGAATTCAAACTGAGGTTGGGAATTTCCAGAGCAGGATTAGAATATGATTGAGAATCCTTGTACAAATAAGGGACATCCTAAGTCTTGTTGTTCATGTAAACATATCACAAATATCTATTTGCTCAAAATAAGCCTTCGGGAAGCAAATAGTAATTGCTTATCTTAAAAAAGAGAAGCAAACAGTAGTTATTGTTTAAGCCCTTTACAAATGCTTTGGTTATAAATAATATCTTTTTTTTTTCTAATATATGCTCCTATAAATTGGACAAGAACTATAAAACTATATAAAACACATTGGATGAGTCTTACTCACCAAGAAATTATAATTAAGCTAAAGACACTGCCACTGGGCTTCTTACAAAATGGACTCGATGAGTCCAAGTATACCCCCAAAAGCATACTCATACTTGTGAGGCTTGCTGAGCATGTCAGTTTGCACACTGATTGTGAAGCTCTTCTTTTGTCCAACTGCCAAAAACCCAAATTTATTTTTAAAATACAAATTAAAGTGTTGTACCAAGTATCATTTTTTGATATGCACAATTTTTTTTTATATAAAAAAAAAAAATTAGTATCATTTTGCATTCCATTTCCATGTCATGTGTATATATTTATGACTTTGAAATATGGTTTCTGCAACTTGTTGGTTTAATGTTAGTAATATTCCCTAAATAACTTTATTTTATTTTTTATATAAGATAGAAATTCTACTCTAGTTTAATCTAAATATATATATATATATATATATATATATATATATATATGAAGTTTCTTATTGAAAATTTGAACTCTGGCTCTTACTTCCTACACCCTACAAACACTTATACTTGTGAAGTGACTATCACACCAATAGTATGCAGTGATATATAGAAGTTACAACTCTTGTTTGTTTTCTTATAATTTAAAAAAAAAAAAAAAAAAAACCGTTGTTTGTATTCAAGTACAAATTCAAATGAATATGGTATGCAGAAGCCGACGCTAGAAATATCATTGCATTCATCCAAAACAATGCAAGTTTCGAGTTATCTATAGGGTCAATGTCAAGCCTCTATAGTCTTATTCGGAAATTTGGATTTTCCATGGACATTGTGGTAAATCTTGAAGCCAATATAAAATATGATTCTTAGCATGAAACAAAAATTATATAAATTTTAAATAAAGTATAAACACACTAACAAAAAATGGGAGAGGTATAGAATAGAAACTGTTTTAGTAGTGGTGATTTTTTTTTTTTTTTCACAATGGGATTTCCATGTGTGGTAATTTATGACTTAAATGGAATATTTAAAGATTTACAAAATTTTCTAACACTCATTTATCTATACTTTATATAAGAGGATTTTTCTCTTTAAACTGGACTTTTATGTTCCTTCTGAAAAAAAAAGGGACTTTGATGTGGTTTAAAAATATTCTCATTAATGAAGAATAACTTCATTTAAAAATAGGGTCATAAAGGTTAAATAACAAATAACAAATAACAAATTTCATTCTGAATTCAAAAAAAAAAAATCCTAAAATTTAGGATTTTTTTCCCTTCAAGTTTAAAAAAGAAATTACGGTTACCTTATTTTTAATAGATTTTTATTTGTTTGAAAAAAAATTTCCAAATTATACTAAATGCAAATTATCAACCTTTATCCAAAAAAATAGAAGAACTTTTGAGCACACGCAACATCACGCAACATGCGTGCTTAGAGGCTAGTTTGCCTATAATACAATTTAACAAACCAAAATTCCCAATGACAATGATAAGTGATAACCTTGTAGCTGTGACAGTTTGAATAAATTAGACTCAAAATTTCAATTGTTCATTTTTGTTCCTATAACTTTGGATTTGAACATTATTACTCTCTTATTACCTTATGGTCTATTTGGATTGAGAGGAAGGGAGGAGGAGTAGAGTAAAATTGGCCCAAAATTAGCCTATTTTTAGCCAACTCTACTCTACTCTTCCTCCCTCCCCCCTCAATCCAAACAAACCCTAACTGTTCCACTCATAACCAACTATGGCCAAACATGAACTCCTATTGTATTTAAATATTTTGTTAATGATTTATGATTTAGTAAATAATATACAACATTTTGCAAGGTTAAAAAAGAAGAACTATTTAATCATTACATATTGAGAGTTAATTGACAACACAATTTAACAAAGCTAGTGACTTTCCTTGCAAACTTGGTATAATAACAAAATTAATAATGATAGTATATAATATGGGTGGTGGTTTTGACGACAAAATGATGACTGTGGGGCTTAATATGAAGTGCTTGGTTTGGCAAATCTAACATGTGCCCTTTAGCATTCAAGTTCCTGAGAAATATAATGCTTATGAATCTGGATACTTGGGAATGTAACTATGCTCATGTTTAAATTGATTACAAATTGATTATGATTTCTTGGACATGAAATCCCTATATTTGATTTACTTTTAGGAACCCTATAATAATTATGGGCAAGACTTAAGTACAGTATTTAAGTGTTATTCTTTAGGTTCCCCTTTTAAAATTCTACCATATGGATTTTTTTTTCTTAAGATGGAAGTATATTTTTTAGTTAAGTAGTCATATCACTGAATCTTAAGAGAGGAATCTAAGGTACTATACCTAAATTTTGTCTAATAAGTATTTATTCTTCTAAAACTATACTTAGGTTTAAAAATACAATGTCAAGATTACCCAACACTTTTATTTAGCTTCCTACAAATAAATGAATAATATAATAATATGAGATGTGTATGAAGTCAAATCTTCTAAAATAATAGTGTAAACAGTAAACACATACAATACCAAAATAATTATTTATATATATATATATATATATATTTTTTTTTTTTTATAAATAATTTGGTAGGATATCATGAATTGTCAATCGAAATTCTTCATTTACAATTAGACAAGAAAATGATGCGTTGTTCCATGAATCCTAAAAGATTGAATAAGCCCCTACTAAAATTTTAAAGATGGTCTTTGGAGCAATTATATCATTACTCATTACAAACAATTGTGTAAACTTCAATTAATAATATATACATTATTAAAACATGTTGATTGTAAGAGAAGTTTTCTCAACTTTGCACAAAGTCTCCATCATCAAAGGGATCTTTTATCTTTCACTCCTACATTTTGCCACACCACACATTCTATGCTGCACAAAGGCACATACATACAGAGCAAAATAACCAAAGCTTCTGTAAGCACTATTGTGCATCCATGCAAGAAAGTCATGTATGCATTTGATGGAGATGTGATACCACTTCTTGACAATGCACCAAAATCACAACCTTCAAGAGGCAAGTATGACCTTGGCATGCACCTAGAGCTATGCCTATATTAACTTGTGTTGACGATGCATGCAAAAAAGAGAAAGACACATGCAAGCACTATTTGGCTTATGGTACTTTTTCAGTTAGCAATTCGCCAATTCCATAGTCAAATAAGGTGGCTACAATCCAAGTTGGCTGAGCTAGATTTTCTAGCCATACAAGACAAAGCCATATTTGATTTGGTTAATTTCTATGTGATCTCAATCTACATTGCACTTGCTAGTGCACTCAATTCAAGTTAGGGGTGTGTATAGGTTGGGTCGAGGAGATTTTTCAAATCCGACTTATCATAATCGGGTTGAAAAAAATTCAACCTATCTCATGGGTTCAACCCAACCTAATCCAACCCACCTGGATTAGATTGGACCTATAGGTTAGATAATTTTTATTTTATTTTAAGGCAAAAACACCATTTTGATCCTTATATTTTGAGATTACGATCAATTTGATCCCTATATTTTGGTAGCAATCAATATGGTCCTTGTTATTTTCAATTTTCAGTCAATTTAGTCATTACTGTTAACTCATTAATGGAAAATGCTTAGATGACATACAGTTTGCATTGTTGGTACACACGTGGCTAACATAATAATATAAAATCAAATAATTAAACATCAAAAATCCACATAGGCATTTTAAAGATAAAAGAAAAGCCATGTCAAATAAAAAAAATATAAAAAAATTAATTGAAAGAAAAAAAAAATTCAAAAAAAATTTCTCAGTTTTTTTAATTTTCTTTTGTACTCTTCCAGTTTCTTAGCTACCAAAAGCTTACCCAGAAACACAACAATCTGAATAATAATAATAATAATAATAATAATAATAATAATAATAATAATATTAGGTTGCACAGATTTACCCCAACCCCTTACCATTCACCCAAATTCTTAAATACAACCTAACAAAACAAAATCCACATCACTTGCACAAACCCTCGCCCCAAAGTCAAAGAGAGAAAGGGCAACTTCAGATTGCTGCAGCCACAAATGACGGCAAGAAAACCCAACAATTAAACTAGGCTAAACTAAGGCAGTGTGACATGCTTGGGTTGAGGACTAAGGCGAACCAGCTTCATTGTGGATTTCGTTGATGCAAAGAATTTGAAGGAAAAAAAGGCATTTGAATTTGATTTGGGCTGTCTATTGATGTTAATTGTCTAATCGAAGTGTAAGGCATTGGGAATGATTCTGTGACTATTGTTATTCAGAATGAGACCAATAACGTTACAAAAATTGAAACTTTTCTCCAATTGTTTCAATATAATGCTTAAGGATTTGGGTCAACTTCAAAATGTTCAATAATGTACTATATAGTTTGTATTGAATCTTTTCAGTGCTTGGGTTTTGAGGAATGAGTCTTTTCATAGCTCGGACAATTTTATAGAATTATTTCTTGTCCAAGTTTGTTGCAGTTTCTTTACGTTTTCTATGTTTGGTATTTGTTGAAGATATAGAGGAACTTTTTTAGATTGTTGTGTTGCTGGGTACTGTGTTTGGTACCAAAGAAAGTGCAAGAATAAAAAAAAAAACAGAAGAAATTTATGATTTAAAAAAAAAAATCATTTTCTTTAATTTTTTTTCTTTCAATTATTTTTTTTAGATTTCGTTTATCTAACATGGCCTTTTTTTTTTTCTTCATTAAAATGCTTATGTGGATTTTTGATTTTAAATTATTTGATTTTATATTATTATGTTAGCCACATGTGTGCCAATTATGCAAATCGTTTCCCACCTAAACATTTTCTTTTAGTGAGTTAACGATAGGAACCAAATTAACTGGAAGTTGAGAATAACAAAGATCATATTGACTGTTACCAAAATGAAAAGATCAAATTGACTGTGGTCTTAAAATGTATGAACCAAAATGGTGTTTTTGGCTTATTTTAATAGAGCATTAGTACAATACTCTGGCAAACAAATAGAAAACCCATTGAGCCCAAGCGGCAGGAATAATGGATCACAGGCCCATGAGATAACAAATGGGCCTTGAGTAGGTAAATGGGCTTAAAGGAGCCCGGAAAGAGAGAAAAAGCAAACCATGGGCAGTATATGATGTGGAAAAGTGAGAATGGGTCACGACAGGCCCAAAGTAATGAAAGCAAAGAAAGTAAAGGGTTGATGGCAAGCCCATGAACCCCAAGAATGAGGAATAATGAAATTGGGTTGGGGAAGCCCAAAGAATTCAGTAAAAGCCCATGGTAATGCAAAGTAAAGAAAAGGGCTGAGGAAGCCCAAAGGAAGCAAATGGGCCCGGGACGCCTAAGGGAAAACAAATGGGACAAAGGAGCCTGCCAGTGATGTAACAAAAGAACCAATGGCCTTGTTGGGCCATTAGTAGAAGAATAAATGGCAGGCCTAAAGAGGCCCAGCCAGATTGAGGCAAAACAACTTCACAGCAGGAATGATAGAGTGGTATGGCAGGAGATGGTAGCAGGAAAAAGGGTGGGCTGAAGAAAAAGTAAAGCCCACCGTCAAACAAGGCCTAGTCCTGAATAGGGCAAGCCATAAAAGAAAAGGGAAACCAAAAAATAGTCAAGAACGGATGGCAGATTGTGCAAGCCAACCACGGTAGACGCATGAGCAGCAAGCAGATTTTAGACATACATGGAAGAGAGGCACGCGCAAGACCCAGACCTCACCAACCTGTACCCAGCCAATACAGGACACGGTGAGGTCATGGGTCAGAGGTAAGAGGGCATGGTTTGGCGGTGGGAAGAGGGGAAAACCTATTTTGAGGTTCCTGTTAGGGCTCTTTTGGAGGAAGTGTCCTGTTGGGATGACATACCACCTAAAGGGGCAAATTTGAGTTGGAACCACTAGGTGCATGCCATGAGGGATAGGTAGAGAGAAGACAGCCACACCGCAGCAGGAAAGGGTGTCATGGCAGACAAACAAACAAAATAGCTTTCTTTTGTTTAACGATAGGGAGTGGCACTCAGACGGACCAGTGGTGGTCGGCAGGTACCCCATACCAGACAAAGGTGATTAAGGGCTAAAATAGTAAAATTTAGTCACGGTAGGCACTATAAAGAGGCCCTTGCCGTGTACAAGAAAGTAGGGATAACAAGCACCATAGTATTGGAAACTTGAAAACTAGGAAATAGAAAAACAAGGATTAAGAAAAAGAAGTAGAAAGAAAAAGATAACAAAGGAGAATATTAGAAAAGAAGGAAAAAAAAAAGATAGAGAGTTAGAACAGCAAGCATGTACCAATAGGTTGATTCCCTCTCTCCCTCTCAAAATCTTCCTCTCTGCCGGAAACAAAGAGTGTTCTTATGTACTAACCATTTAGGTCCGCTTCTCTCAAAGTGATTAATTTCCACGGCAGGATCTCCCTGAGAGATTATTCACTTTGAGAAGAGGCGTTCTTCCCTCTTTGGTTTTGGTCCTGCGGATCAGACTTGATCTGATTTATTTCCTCTCTCAATCAACTTATATGCTACCCACTTGTTCCCCTTACTTTTCTTATAAAATAATTGTTGTTAAACTGTGATTATCTTTTTCTTAAGTAGGGATTATCTGTTTACCTTAATAAAGATCTCAACATACTTTATTTTATCTTGTTATTATCATATCTACCTGCCGCAACCCATCTGAAACAGTTCTGCCCGCCGTAAGCGTGCTTCTGGCAAACGAGACATAGTTTGCGCACAAGCCGGACTAAATTGAGTTGCAGTTGGATCGGTCTCAACTCCAATACTCAAAATACTTGAGCCCAATACCGTAGGAGGTAGCCCAACCCACTTTAACAAAAAAAAAAAAAAGGCCCATTACAAGTACCAAAACAATACAAACTATTTTATTAGTGCTTCAAAGACTAAACCAATACAAATAACAACAAATTTATATTGGTAGTACATCAAATCAACACAAAGAATCAAACCAAATGACATCTTATTTTGTTAGTAAGATATCAAATAGTTCTATCTCAATTCAGTTGAAAAAAAAAAAACATAAATTAGTTTTATTATTCTATATTTAATAGGATATTATATAGTTCTATCCCAACTCAATTTTTTTTTTAAAGAAAGTATCCCAACTCAATTGATAAACAAAAGAGTAAACAATAAAATCATATAACATATTTTTTAAATATATATTAAATATAGGTGGATTGGGTTGGGTTAGACGAATTTGTGAATCTAGTAACCCTCACTCAACTTGAACCATTATAAAAAAGATTTTGACAATCCAACCCAACCCACCAATCTTTTAAAACCTACCAAACCTAGTAGATTTGGGTTAGATTGGATCGATTTTAACAAATTAGCAAGTTGGTTACACACCCCTAATTCAAGCCATTTTTGGCTGCACACCCCTAATTCAAGCCTTCTTCTAATAGGGATTTGGTGGACTAAGGAGCAAAAAATGCTCAACCACGTTGAATATGTGTGCCTACCTCTAATGAATCATGGATAGATGCATTTTTAGGTTTGACAGACGTGCACTATAGTTAATAATTGATAATTTAATAAGATTCAATAGAAAAAAAAGTAAAAATAACCTTTTATATTAGTAAAATTATTACTACTATTATTTTGATAGTTATAATAGGGAGGGGGTTTAAATTATAGATATTTCTCTTTTTTGATACATGTTTCTCTTAAAAATATTAAGAGACGTCAATTAGTTAAATTACAACGCTTAGGCCACTAATAAAATTACTATTAAACATTCTCTTTTCAACCTTACATGAGTAAAGCCTAAAACTTCACCTTAAGATCACATAGAAGGTCAAAAATTAGAATAAAACGCCAAATATGACCATTATCCATTCCCTATGGTCCATTATTAGCATTTTAAATTATTTTGAATAGACAAGATAAAATTTAAAATCTGTGATATCTATCTAATGTTTTAGATGAATATTCCAAGGTAGTATTTTGTTTTGGTACAATGCAATATTCGAATTAACTCTCAAATAATAAGATAAGATAAGAGTTTGTGAATTGAAATAATTAAGAATTTTAGAAGATACTAGCAGTAATTTAGAACCTAAAAATAGGACAGAGAAGTTGCAAAGGCGCGTGGAGCGAAGAGGGAAAGATTAATGTGTTTGTCCAATAAGAATGAAAAAGGTGGCACATGGGAAACTTTGGGTTTGCCACGTTCCTCCATTTATGAGACTTAGCTGTGTTATGATTCGCATCTCAACCCAAAAGTGTAATGTGAATGTGATAGATAGACTTACACACTTTGTTAACACCACTAAGGAACCGCGTATATTTTCATTTTCATTTTCATTTTCATGTGACAGCACGTGTGGTCCGTGTGACTGACTATATATTCACCTATTTCTCCTCTGCAGTTTCAATCACACAACACAAACAGATCCGTATATGACCCGCAAAACAAAAAAGATAGTAATAAAATTTAAAAAGAAAAAAAAAAAAAGCAATCTAAAGAAACAATATTATTAATCTAATCCTCACATTGAATTATTATGCAAAACAGTCAGAATGCAGAACAGTCAGAAGAATAGAGGTCAAGAGTAGTTGGGATTTAGAAATACCTAAACTGAATAGAGATGAAGGTGGGAAGAGAGAGAGGTTGACGTTAGAAAGCCGAAGTCTGAAGATTTGAAGCTGTCTTTGGAAGAGAGAGAGCCTAGCATTAGCAAGTTGGAGCGCTATTTTTTTTGAAAGCGTGAGAGTGGGGAGAGAAAGGGACTACGTTAAAAATTAAAGACCATTTTTTTAAAACCGTAAAACTAGGGAGAGACAAAGGATTTTGCGTGAGAAAATAAATGTGGGGAAGGGGGAGGAATCTGAAATGTGGGAAAGGGAGAGGAAAAATAGTAAGTTTGAAACCGTGAATATAAAAGGGTTTAGGTTGAAAAGGCTTTGGGTTTGGACTTTATTGTGGAATTAACTGCATAAGAAGTAGGCTTTACGTGAATATAGGGTTGAGATTTATTTTATATTTATTAGGATTTTATAATTGATAAAAATTATTTAAAATTTTTTGGACAAATAAAAAAAGAAGATAGAAATGACATGACTGGTTCAACGTGAACATAACAATATTAAATTTTACGTTTAAACTTTTAGTAATACTAGTCGCTAATCTGTGCGATGCACAGGATAGTTAAACAGAAATTACAAATATTTATTAAAAAAATAAATAATAATAATTGTAAAATCAATCAAATTGAGTATGATATTGTCTTATATGTTTTTTTCATAAATAGCAAACAGTGGAGCTCGATGGTCATCATCTCAGTGAGAACTCTCTCAGTTGCTACCTCCAAGAAAACCTTCTCACAATCCTTAACACATGTTTAAACTTTAAAGCAACATGAAAGCCAAAATTACAGATGAATAACCAATGAAATACATGGAAAAACTTTTTAAGGTTCTCACCTTTAGGAATCAGACACAAAAACCAAACATGTTGAAATGTAGCAGGCCTAAAATTTAAGTAATAATTTACAAAAAAAGAAAAAAGAAAAAAAAAACACCCTTAAAGATTAAAAACAATATGAAAATACACACGACACAATATGAAAATTAATGGATCTTTCCTATAATTTAAAACAACAATTAAAATATTCTTTTGGTCATAACAAAATCTTGTGTCAAACAGCAAAATATTGCGTCAATACAGATAATATCTTCTTCCAAGTAATAACAGTGAGCTCCATGTGAAGATTTTGCTTAAAATGTGAAAAGATTAAAATATGGAAAGCAATAAATTTATGTATTGAGCACTATTACGCTGCTAAAATCTAATATTACACTCATTAAGATTTTCCCATTTTAGAGGCTCTCCAAGTGCCATCATAAATAGGAAAATTGGAGATTGAGCTACATATAATTAAGTATATTTTTCTCAACAAAAAGATTTTGCCAAAAAAAAAGAAAAAAAAAAAAGGAAGTGGAACTCCTTGATTGATGGCTATTACATAAATCTCTATCATAAGAAATCTCCACTTCCTTTTCAGGGATCCTCTTTTTGGGAGGGTAGGGGTAGAGAAGAACCTAAAATTTTCAAACAATAGCCTAAAGCATCACCATTTCATTTTGGAAACATGGTCCTATATCTAAACTGCTTAAGCAAAGTGAAGCAAATAGCCACTCCACATCCACAAGAAGCATAAGAAGAATAGTCATTGCAGTTTTAAAACTAATATTCACAAACAAATATCCTCAAAAACATTAGCTTTAGTAATTGATTTTGTTTTGGAATCAATAACATAAATCTCCTCAAAATCAAGCACGAACTCTGGGTCATCCAACCTCTGGTTCCTATATTGATTCGTCTAAAAAACTGGAGCTGAAATGCATCCTAGTGATGTTGTTGCTAATAGTGACGAATGAGAAAAAGAAGAACTTCATCCTTTCAGTCCTTAATTGGAGTATAATTTAATTAGCATCTTGAGAGAAATCAGTTACAATATTGAAGGCATTGTTAAAATGACCACATTATCCTATCATGCCATGCTATCAAATAGACATCCTGATATTTATTGGGCAGCTAAAGGGCCAGGCCATACTGTCCAAAAAAGATAGTGATTTCAGTAGCCAGTGGAACTGCCAAGAATTTTCCCATGCAAATAGGAACTTCAGTTCAGACATTTATTTAAATCTTCAACTTAAAAGAAAACCCCAAAAAAAAAAAAAAAAAGATACGTGCCTAATGTTTCTTCACCAATCTGAAATGTACGTTTGCCCATGCTATGACAGAGCACTTCATTGTCCTCATTTATTTTGGTGATGTTGAAGTTGTTTAATTTGGTTTAGTATGCAATATTACGTATTAATCCAGCTCAAGTGAAAAAAGTAAATACAATATATTCTTGATGATATGATGTAGAGCATTCAATCAATTATAATCAATCAATATTATACTATCACTTGTAAAAATCAACCAAAATTGGAGTAAGGTGCAAATGTAAACTATGAAACCTTCTGTTGAGGGCCATTTGTGAAGAATCCTGGTGAAAAGAAAGAAAGCCCAATAATAAGGGCAACAAAGAATTGACAAAGTAGACAGCAAAACCATTAGGCCCAAGCGGCAGGAATAAGGGTTCACAGGCCTAAGAAATAAACAAATGGGTCTTGAAGAGGCAAGTGGGCTCAAAGAAGCCCGGAAAGAGAAAAATAGCATCCCATGGACAGTGTATGAGGTAGAAAAGCAAGAAAGGACCACCGCAGGCCCAAAGTAATGCAAACTAAGAAAGTAAGGGGTTTATGGCAGGTCCATAAACCCCAAGGATGAGAATAAGGTTATTGGGCTAGGGAAGCCCAATGAAGTTAGTAAAAAAGCCCATGGGAATGTAGAATTAGCAAAAGGGCCAAGGAAGCCCAAAGAAAGCAAACGGGCCGAGGATGCCCAAGGGAAAGCCAAAAGGGACATAGGAGCCCATAAGTAAAAGCAAACCAGTGGCCATGCCAAGCCACTGAAAGAAAGAATAAACGGCTAGCCCAAAAGAGGCCCAGCAGGATTAAATTATTATAGCAGGAATAACAAAACGATACTGCAAGAAATAAGGGAAACCAAGGAATGGGCCAAAAGAAATGTAAGGCCCATCATCAAACAGAAGCCCGGCTCCTGAAAGGAGCGGGAAAACAAAAACCAGCCCACATAAGAGGTCAAAAAACACGGACGGTGAGCCTCCAGACCACAGCAGACGAACGGGCAGTAGGCAAGTTTTGGACACATACGGAATGAAGTCACGCGCAAGGCCCAGGCACCACCAGCCTGTACCTAGCCAATACAGAGCATGGTGAGGTCGGGGGGGGTCAGAGATTCAGAGGGCATGGTTTGGTGGTGGGGAGAGGGGAAAAATCTATTTTGAAGGTTCCAGCTCAGGTTCTTTCGGGGAGATGTCCTGCTGGGATGGCTTACTACCCAAAAGAGGCAAACTGAGTTGGAATCATTAGGTGCATGCCACAAGGGATAGGGAGAGAGAAATAACCCAGACCGTAGCAGGAAAGGGTGCCACGGCAGACTAGCAAACAAAATACTCTTCCTTGTCTAGCGATGGGAGGGCGACACACAAACGGAACAGTGATGGTCGGCCAGTACACCCAGACCAGACAAAGGAAATTAAGGGTTAAAACAGTAAAATCAGGTCACGGCAGGCACTATAAAAGGAGAGTCTTGCCGTGAATAGAAGGGGGAGGAACAACGGAAACTTTGACTAAGAAATAGAAAACTTAAAAGAAAATAGCAAAGAAAACGAGTGAGAAGAAAGAAAGGAATAGTGAGAATTAGAACGGTGGGTATGCACCGGTAGATTGATCCCTTCTCTCCCTCATGAAATCCGGCCCTCTGTAAGAAAACTCTAGAGTATCTATGTAGAAAACCACTCAGACCCGTTTCCCTCAGGGCAGTAAACCTCTACGACAAGACTCTTTCCTGAGAGATTGACTGCTTTGAGGAGGAATGTTCTTCCCTTTATGGTTCCGCTTCTGTGGATTGGGTTTTCGGTCGATTTCCTCTAATATTCCAACTAACCCACGCTTATTAACATTTGATGTCCTTTGTTATGCCTTTTTCTCTTCTGTAAAAAAGAAAACAAATAGTATTGTTGTTGTAATTGATTTTAAGGGTTATTCAGTCAATTCCCCATTAAGTGGTTAGATATTTTCTGTTTATTTTATTATTATTATGTCTGCCTGCCACAATTTGTCTAAAACAGTTTTGCCTGCCGTGAACACGTTCTTGGCAGACTTAGCCTAGTTTGCGCACAAGCCGGACCAACTTAAGTTGAAGCTAGACTGGTCCCGACTCTCTTATCTAGAAAACTTGGGTTTAGTGCAGCAGGATGCAGCCCAATACCACTAGCACGACCCACCCCCCTTACACCTTCCCAGTTGCCCTCCTCTGTCTAAGCCCAATGTAGAACTCATCTTTCAACAACTGTTCATTGTTTGTACCCATATAAATGGTTATATGCAAACACTACGAGAAGACAGTTCATACAATTCTTGATCAGAATAAAGGATATTATGTGATTATAACCAAGGCTTTTATTTTGAACTTGGTTTTGCTTGGCATTTAGAAATGTTCCCTAAGATTTAAAACAAAGTACATCATGTGACCAACAATTTACAATGTAGTAAAATGAAGCAAGAACCACAAGTCTTATTTGAATAAACTTACTGCAGAAGGATGAAGACCTCCGAGTGTTGTATATGAAGACAATTTCCCCATAGGAATGCCCATCCCCTAAAACATATCCAACACCATCCTGTGAAGGCTAGTTCACTTTTACAGCCCAATGATTTATATAGAACCCTGTTTAATAAGTTTAGAATTTAAAAACAATGATTGACAACATAATTACCTGACAGCCAAGATCCCCAAGTCCCAAAATTCGCTCACCATCCATCACAACAATTGCTTGAATAGTCCTCTCAGGCCAGTTCTTTAACACCTCAAGAATCTTGCCCCTGCAAAGTCCGAGCACTCCTTCATATTATGACTAAAGTAGCTCCAAGTTGCATATAGTTACAGCAAAAACAGATACTCATACTTTTCTTTCAAACTTATGTAAAGACCCTGAGGGCACTTGAAGATGCTCCCATACTTCTAGCAAGCCTCACCCACAGTTGGAGTATAGACAGCTAGGAGCAATTCCTCAACATTATTAATTAGAAGTTTGTAGAATAGCCTTTCATTCCTCTCCTGTAAAAAATAAAACATAAATTTTTTTTTAAAAAAAAAATCTGTATTACCCCTCTTTCAAAATTTCAATAGGACTTCATTCATCACATAAGGATAAATTAAGTCCATTTGTCTCTCTACAGAATTCTAAGCACACAAACATGCATTCCAACAAAGTCTCATTAAAGAAAGGGGTTTAATTATACCAACAATAGAAAGACGAAGGAAATAAAGAAACAATAAAAATGTTAAGGCATCAAAATTAAACAAACTATAGTCCTACAATGTCTCAACATCTCAAGATGATCCCAAACTTGAGAATACACAATCAGTCCAAATGTCATTATGCACAAGACAATCATTTCCAATACTACTTAAAATATTATTAGACAATTTGTGTGCACATGGTGACCATATGCAAACAATGTACAATAATCATCATCAAAACTAAATTCAATGACGGTGAAACTCCTAAGTCCTACTTGAAGCTCCATCAAGGCAATGTACTTTTGCAACGGGACTTGATATTGTCAGATGTTCTGCATCAGTTTCTTCTCCTGGGATTAGTAAAATACAAAAAAGGGTCAGCGAAAATTCAAACTATGAGAACAATGAATCAGATAAAACAATGCTATAAACCAATATCACTAATACAACCTAAAGTTGTTGAGAAAAAATTATTGTAGGCAGAAGACTATGCAAGTAATGAGCATCCCTCTTTTTCTCAATGAAAGCAAGTCCTTTGTTGTACTGGAGATCCCTAAGCAAAGAATGCCCACTGCACCACAACCATACACATCCCACAAAATTTAGTTCAGAATTCAAAAAGTTACATGTTAGAGATTATAGTATAGTTCTAAAAAGTGATAAAAACAGAGTCCCCTGTTATCTCAGAGTAGCATTATTGGCTTCAGAACTTCATTTATATTTACATATATTAATTTATATGTTTTATCCACGTAAATTATTTTTTGGCATCAACCAAGTGGGGCTTCAGTTTCTGAATTGAACCCAGATCAGAATGCACCGTAATCTTTTAAGAAAATGACAAGAAACTCAGATAAATTTTAAGATTCTAAAGGCCAAAAAACTACACTACAAATCATATCAAAAACAAAACAAAAACTCTCCCCTTTTACAATCAAATATCCTTATTCACCCATGTACCAGTCCCCTCCCCTCCTCTTTTCCCTTTCTGACTTTCTGTTACTTTAATGGCCTGTTTGGAAGTTTAAAAAAGGAGGGGGAGTAGAGTAGAGGGAGGAAGAGTAATTCAATTACCTTGTTTGGAAGTTTTTTAAGGAAGGAGGGGGAGGAGTTTGGAGGGGTTTCAACCACCTCTAACCCCTCATTTTTAATTCTCCCAAATTGGAGAGATTTGGAGGGAGAATAGAGTAGATAAATTATTGATTAGATAAATTTCTCAATTTACCCTTTCTAAATTAATAATAGACCAGTGTTGCAAGTCCATTTTCAAATAGGGATAAATTTGTCTATTTTAATTATTTCCTTTCCTCTCCATCCTAATTTTTAAAACATCCAAATAAGGGGAAGGACTAATTACTCCCTTCTCCCTTACTAATTTTAAAAACATTCAAACAAGGTGAAGGGGAACCATTCCCCTCTACTCTCCTCCCCACTACTCTCCTCCCCTCTACTCCCTTTTACTCTCCTCCCTCTTTAAACTTCCAAACAGGCTATAAGTATGTTGCGAGAAGACCTACAGTTTCTTGTTTCTCAATCTTTTCTAATTGTCTTTGTTCATTATCTAATACATACAAATAAATGAAAGGACCAACTGTAACAAATAAATTTTTAAGACCTCCTTTACTCAAAGAAAAAAAATCTCAATCTATAAAACACAAATAGGCATTCACAGTATACATACTGCATCTGCATTAATAGGCATTGATCAAAAAAATATCAAGTGATTCAATGTGTATTAATAATTTATGAAAGTTTTTAAATAATAATAACTCATATAAATCAAAAGTCCTAAATTAGAAAAATTTTAAATAATAAATAGTTCCCGTAATCTAGATTCAGGGTGTACTAAATAACTCTTTCTATTTTATCTACAAAGCAACCATAATATACATAACCATAGAAAACAATACTCAGTTCTGGGGAATCTGGGTAACTAATTTCATTTTCCCAACTATCTAGTTAGTAGTTAAGGTTTCAAAACTATATTTTTTACTAGCATCTCGAGTCTAAAAGACTCGATTTAGGGCCTATAGATCGAGTTTTTGGGACTCGATTTTCATGGATTGATTACGTCTGATGTGGTATTTTTTCCACATGGCGTCTGCCTGGAAATCGAGTCTTTTCTAACCCAAAAAAATTAAAAAAAATTTTAAGTCTCATGTACAAGCCAAAATACCCAAAAACAAATTTAAGAAATCCCAAACACATCAATCCTAATTCTAAAGACTCAGATCAGAGGGAGAGAAAGAGCTCAGAGGGAGAGAAAGACTCAGATCAGAGGGAGAGAAAGAGCTCACCTCACCAGCACGGCCTGGGTTCTGGTGGTTTTTTTTCCCCGATCTCTATCTTCTCTCTCTTTCTGTTTCTGGTTTTTTATTTTATTTTTTATTTTTTTTTATCTGGGTTCTTCTCTGATGTTCTGGTGGTTCCTCTCTGATTTGTTCTTATTTATAAGGGTTATAAATCGAGTCTTAGATACTCGATTTCCATGTAATTGCCACGTGGAAAAATATGCTACATCAGACATAATTAGAGCATAGAAATCGAGTCTTTGATGCTCGATTTATAGGCCAAAATTGAGTCTTTTAGACTCGAGATGTTAGTAAATAATATAGTTTGGGAACCAAAACTACTAACTAAATGGTTGGGAAATTATGGTTAATCACCCATTTCGTCCACACAACACAATAACAATAGCAAACACAACAAATAACCCAAAAAAAAATAAAAAATTCTATAATACAAAGCCAAGAATAGCCAATAAATATTATAAAAATAATATTTCTAATACAAAACTATTACTAAGTGTGATTGGAATTACCACAAAATTTGTCTACACTGATTTGGGTGGAGGGGCGGTGATGATCTTCTAAGAAAATTGCAAATGGGTGTGTTCAAACAGAGAGGTTGAGAAAAGGAGGGCGTGGGATCTGAGAGAGTTTTTGAGAAGAGATGAGAAGAGAGTTTTTTATTTTTAATTTTTTTTTCACTTCCAATAGTATATCATCTGAAGATTTAATTCAAATAAACATAAAAGCAACACAAAGCAAGATTAATAACAAAATCAAAAACCAAACCCAGCATACCATATCGTCTCCCCAACGGCCAAATGATTCTGGCGAAAACCCATTAGGAGAAATAACTGTAGCCTTTTTCCAACGGAACCGTCTTAGTCTCTGAAACTTGATTTGTCTCAATATCCCGTGAGAGGCGGTCTCTTAGATCTGATTGGGGATTTCTGTGGTTTTGAAGTGTTTCTTGTACAATGACAGTCAGAGATTGGAACAATCACTTCAAATGGAATTTACCGACAACTGAACCGGAAGATGGAGGGAGACTGGTCTGATACTAATAGTGAAGATGGCTTCCTTAGATCTCTTTCTCTCCAACTGTCTCTGCATCTTATCAAATTTCTCTGTGTGTCTTACGGATGCTCTCTAATCTCGATTAATATATGTGCGTTTATATCTCTCTGGCAGTTTTTTTTAAGTATTTTTTTGTTCCAATATATAACTTATGCCAACCGATTAGGAGATGGTGAAACTTAATAGGCAAAACTGAAAGATTCAATTGTTTGTTCAGTGTTTTTAAAAGGAAACGTGTCCTACATTTGCCCAAATGAAGAGACATAATGTTTAGATGAACGTGTCGGTAATTTGTGTAGTTACATGGTGCAATGAGGTGCAGTCAACAAAAAGTTAAATATTTCGACTATTAGTTATTATATAGATATAGATATAGATTATAAGCAATGAAAATCTGTAACTACAGTAAATTCATCTGAATAAAATCATGCACATTCTGCCAATGACTGTAGCTCAAATGGCAGTACCGTTGCACTTTTTATTTGCTATATGTGGGGTGGTCTTGATCATGTGATCGTGTCTCTGCTGCAATGCTGTTAGTTTTGACGGTGTTTCCATACTTTCTTAGTCCAGATGCAAGTGGGACTCTTCTTTTTTCCCACAAATCCCACTTATAATGAGATAGCAATGAGAAGAGGTAAGGGCAGCATTATTGACTGACTGCTTGTTCTGATACCATGTTAAATTACCGATTGTCTCAAAAGTTTAAACTTTTAGGATATGGTAAATTTAATCATTTAAAGGATGCTTCTAACAGAGGTTATACAATAAGGAGGATGGAAATTAACAACTGCTTTAATATGTAAGGTGTCTTACTTCAATTCCTGTTCTCTTGTATGAAGCAAAGGCGATTGATTCTTCTTTGGTGCACAGACATTTGGTGGCATGATTGTTGGTGAATATTCATGATTGTTGGTGAATATGTATTTGTTAGCCATCGTGTTCTTATTTGTTTCTATTTTCACCGATGGTTTGTGCCAATACGCCTAGAAATAATAGTGCATGATTCACTAGTAGATGGAACCTGTTTAGGGCGTTTAGGTCTTTCATATCATTATATGTGCCAAAACATTTGACTGGATATTCTGGACCATCATTCATGGAAGCTCTCATACAATTTGAAGTAACAGGCTGACTGTTTGGTGTAAGTTTGGGCAACTATGTGGGATTAGTGAAGCTATCTTCCTACAGTATATAAAAAAAAGTAGAGTCTTGGCCTCTTTCTGTGTGGTGTAATAAAACACATCTTGAGAGGCTAATTGACATGCTGGTCTTGGCTAGAGAAAGAGAGAGTATCAGCGAGGGAAAGAAACAAAAAAAGGTATAAGGAGAGGGAGGGAGAGAGCAGAAATAAATGTGGTGAATGAACAAATCTACTCCTATATCACCTAGCTTTGACATGAGTCACATGACTTCCCCGACTCACTCAGACTTTATGCGGAAAATCATGGGCAGAAGTGAATGTTTATGCGGAAAATCAGGCCTAATTTCTTTGTTCTCTCTCTCCCCTACATGTTCTCTATCAGTCTCATTGAAGCCCAATAGAGGCCCTAATAACTCAAGTATCAATTATTTTCCAAATCAATCTCAAGTATCAGTTCTATCTCATGGATGATCAATTTTTTTTCCAGCTCATGCAAGTTGATTGTCTTGAGTTTGGGTTAGAATGCCAAATGAGTTCTATTATGATTCTAGTTTAATAATTTGCGTGATCATGGTTGCGCCCCTTTCCACTCTTGGTTTCTCTTTGCTGAATCTTTTGAAAGGCAAGGTATGTATGAACCCCACTCTATTATTAGTATATGTGAGATGTCCAGGGCTTTTTTTATTTATTTATTTATTTTTTATGTGTATGAGTTTCTTGGCTTGGTTTTGTGAATGACCCACTTTTGTTTCTGTGATAAATTTTAAGAAAGGAATGGGAAATGAATGCAAAAAATAAGATGGGTAATGGAGTTGGATTTTTATAAATGTATGGATTGCCGTATTATAAATAGAGGCTTTAGTTTGGGATGAATTTCATGGTTCTCTGTATATATTTAGAGAAATTATACAATGTGGGTGAATGTAAATGAGATGTACATTGATTCTGCTGAGCTCGATAATGATTATGATAAAAAGACTATGATATTTGGTGTGCTATATAAATGTTAGCTTGGCAATGTTAAATGAATTTTTTTGGCGTGTAAAAAATCCAAGTAATTTTGGAGTCATGTGATGGGCAATGCATACTGCGTGTGTAAACTAGATAGTGCAGAACATGCTTAGAATCTGGCAATGTGCAATGTTATGGTTTTATTGGGTCAGACTATTGATTGTAATATCTATAATCAGTTTTCTGTTTTCTTGAGAGTATTAACTATGCTTATGTGTTTGTGTTTGTAGCATTTTAGCTTTCCCAAATCAAATTTATGGGCTTTCCATATTGTCAAAACAATTTGTGATTTTTATGCACTTATCCTCTAAACATGACTTTGTGTATTATCATTATGTGGTAAAATGCCCACATCCCCCTTTGAACTTTGGGGTAGTTGCACTTACACCCCATGAGCTTTTATTTATGTCAATTTAGTACATAAACTTTAGTACTATAACAAATAGACCCCCTAAACTTTTATTTTAGCCAATTCAGTACATAAACTTTGAAAATGTACCAATAAACCCCCTAAAATTTTATGTTCATTTTAATTTTTCCCCCCTAAACTTTTATTTTAGCCAATTCAGTACATAAACTTTGAAATTGTACCAATAAACCCCCTAAAATTTTATGTTCATTTTAATTTTTCCCCCATACTGGTTTAGTACAAAAAGAGGTTAAATTGTGGGGGAAAAATTAAAGGGGCCTTACTGCGACATTATCAAAATTCATGGACTAATTTGGTGAAAGATAAACTTAAGGGGGTATATTTGCTGCAGTACAAAATTTTATTTGCTAAATTGGCTAAAATAAGAGTTCAGGGGGTATAATTGCAACTACCCCAAGTTCATGGGGGTGTCAGGGCATTTTTCCCTATTATGTGACTTAGGCTGTGTTTGGTTTGTGTAAAAGCATTTCCGGAAAATATTCCATTTTCCAGAAATGCTATTTTCTGGAAAGGAAAATATTTTCATGTGTTTGGTTGCATTTCAAAAAAAATTTCGAAAAATATTTTCTGGTGTTTGGTTGTGTTCTTGAAAATATCATAAAAAACACATTTTCTACTTGTTGCTCACATTTTCTCGGTTGCCAAACGAATATACAGTAACACAAACAAAACCCAGAAAAAAAATCATCAAATCCAATCACATTTTCTCACAGTTTCTCGGTTGCCAAAAAAATATTACAATATCATTCATTCCTCAATATAGAAACACATACAAAACCCAGAAAAAAAATCATCAAATCCGGTCAAATTGAGAGAAGAAGGAAGAGAGAGAGGCGCGGTGCAGTGCTTCGCGATCGGCGCGGTGCGGTGATTCGTGATCGGCGCTATGCTTCGCGATCGCGATCGTTTGGCGTTTGGCGCGGTGATCGTCTGGCTGAGCTCGGCGTGACCGGCGTGAGGTAGATCGGTGTCGGTGGCTGGATCGGAGCTCTTGTTCTTTCTCTCGCTCTCTCTGTGTTTTGCGTTTTTTCTAGCTGAGCTCTCTGTGTGTTGTTCTTTCTCTCACTCTCTCTGTGTTGTTCTTTGCGTTCTTTCTCTCGCTTTCTCTGTGTTTTGCGTGACCCGGAAATGATTTGAAGTGAAAATGAGAGTGTAAAATCATTTCCAGGTCAAAGGCGTAAATTTCGGTCAACAGGAAGTGATTTTCCAGAAAATTTTATTTTTCGTTGCTGCCAAACACGCGGGCTTGGGGGAAAATGATTTCCTGAAATCATTTTCCCCCAAAACAAACGCACCCTTAGGGTCCATTTCTCGGTTGCCAAACAAATATTACAATATCATTCATTCCTCAATACAGAAACACATACAAAACCCAGAAAAAAAATCATCAAATCCAGTCAAATTGAGAGAAGAAGGAAGAGAGAGAGGCGCGGTGCAGTGCTTCGCGATTGGCGCGGTGCGGTGCTTCGCGATCGGCACGGTGCTTCGCGATCGCGATCGTTTGGCGTTTGGCGAGGTGATCGTCTGGCTGAGCTCGGCGTGATCGGCGTGAGGTAGATTGGTGTCGGTGGCTGGATCGGAGCTCTCGTTCTTTTTCTCGCTCGTTGGCTGGATCGGAGCTCTCGGTGGCTGGATCGGAGCTCTTGTTGTTTCTCTCACTCGTTGGCTGGATCGGAGCTCTCGTTCTTTCTCTCGCTCTCTCTGTGTTTTGCGTTTTTTCTGGCTGAGCTCTCTCTGTGTTGTTCTTTCTCTCGCTCTCTCTGTGTTGTTCTTTGCATTCTTTCTCTCGCCCTCTCTGTGTTTTGCGTGACCCGGAAATGATTTGAAGTGAAAATGAGAGTGTAAAATCATTTGCGGGTAAAAGGCATAAATTTCGGTCAACAGGAAGTGATTTTCCGGAAAATTTTATTTTCCGTTGTTGCCAAACATGCGGGCTTGGGGGAAAATGATTTCCTGAAATCATTTTCCCCCAAAACAAACGCACCCTTAGAGTCCATTTGGATACTATTTATTTTGCTGAAAACTGAAAACACTGTAGCAAAATAATTTTTAAATGTATGGATAATGCCGTGTAACCTATTTTTAATGAAAGTTTTACTTAAAAAAGAGGTTTATGCGTTATGTTCAATGGGAAATAATAGTTCAAGTACCAAATATATACTGTTAAGTATAAAAAATAATATAGATAATTCAGATCAACTCAAACAAGTGAAGTAAATAGTCTCTAAACATCATTCACTACCATAGCAACCACTTAATTAATTAACTGAGTTAATCTCTAAAAATCGAAACTTCCAACACAACAGTACTACTATTATTCCTCTTAATCAGCTCAAACACACAAACATCTCCTACTTGCAAACCATTTTCCTTTGCAAATGTAGACCATCCAGAAGAAAATGAACCTGGTTGTTTCTTTCCAGCAATCGAAAGCAACACCTCCTATGATTGATCCCTAACTTTGAGCATAATATGTTGCCCACTTTGAATATACTTTTTTTGGGTAAAGCAAACCGGTATACTCTGCACAAGATAGATAGCATTATATTCATTAGTACTATATACTAGCAAAACCTTGACAACGTTATGCTTATGCATGCTTAATTTAAATTGAAAGCTTACCAAGTACCATGCCTTCACGAAAGATAGTTGCATGACAACCATGAAATGATGATTTTTCGATTTGAAGCCACTAGCTTTCTTAAGAGCTTTAGCTTTTTCTATCCTAGTCAATCGTCGAATCCTTACATGAAGCTTAGATTTTTGGCTCCTAATTCTGCCACTTGTAGAAGTAGTTTTCATTTTCTTCCGACGTGGTAAGAGTGATGTATCCCTTCACTTTGGGCGTAGAGGACAGTTGGGTAAGATTTGAATAGAAGTATCACTCTCATCAGTATCTTCTTCGTCACACTAACCCTCCTCATGACCATTGGAGCTTTTGGAAGGATAGTCTACTTTTGTTGCACTTGGATCAAATATGAGCACGTGAAAATGTGAATTTTCCTCATATCTGAAAACTACTAAGTAACCTAGCTTCAGAGAGTAATACTCAGCAAATTCAGAAATTCTCGCTAGCCCTTTTGTAACCAAACCTCACCTTTGTGTTTGGTCAGTTCTACATTTTTGCACCATTTGGAAGCGTAAGAAATGCCAAGCTGGATAATTTTTCTCCACATTTACTTGTAAATTTTTTTGGAATGGTCTACAAATTAAGAATCTTCAGTTAATAATACATCTAAATGCAATGTAAACATTAATTGTAATATATACACACACACAAAATCATACGCAGTGTCCAAAATTTGCAAATAAATATACCAAGATGAATATGATATATACATACATGCATGGTACAATCAGAATAAAACAAACAGCTAGCCTATTAAGTCCATGTTTCTTAATTAATATCACATTTTTTGACTCAAAAGGAGAGTGAGAGATGTAAGTATTCTTACAAGCCTGCCATTGTGAAGATTTTTGTGCAAAATAATCTTGAAAAAATATGTCCCTTCCGTAAGATCATATGGGGCATCAGCATGGCCTCTTCGGTTTTGATAAGTCATATTAGTTGAACTTGAAGTGTTGCACTGCATGTGTACATATGACATTTGAGTGTAAGATACTAAAATGCACCATTAAGAATAATTAAATTCAAGAAAAATATTAAAGTAACTATCTTGGAGTAGTATATTACAAAATAAAAAAGATTTAGAAACTTAATTAATTACTTGATAATGAATATTATTTATATCACAACAAACTTTGTAAAAATTTGATAAATCAATTTAAACAAATAGTCTTTTGTTTTTTTGGTTTGAGGAACTCGTGAAAATATAGCTTTTTTTGGTTTGGTCATTTGACAAAATTCATTTACCCATGAAATTCATAAATCAAAACGGGGAAAGAGGGATACAGATTACAAAGGCATAATAAGAAACAAAGAGGGAGATACCAATTTGTAGGTTCTTCAGCATAATAATCTGGTTGTACGCCCGATCGAGAAGAAGAAGAACAATACCCAGCCTTCATACGCCCTGAGAACAAGAAGAGTTGGTTCAACTCTTTTTCTTCTTTTTTGTTGTTATTGTGTCCTTGTAGAAGAACTTTAAGTTCAAGGAGGTGGTGAAGGCAAATACGGAGGGCGTTGCCGGCATCAAGTATTATATTACCTTCAAGGCTAAGGATGCTTCTACTGCTACTATTGAAACCTTTCAAACTATAGTGTGGATGGGAATTGGATTTCTGAAGGTCACATCTATTAGGGTAAAGCCCATCTCTATTTCTAAGCAACATAATTTCTTTTTCTTTGCTCCATCAAATAAACTTTTTAAACTGCTCTTAACATTACAAGAAAAAAATGTTTATTACAACAACAAAAAATCATTGCAATAACATCAAAGTCATTGCAATAGTTTATGTGAGTTGTTGCAATAAATTTTGAGGTAATAAGTTTGTGTAACAAAAAATTTCGTTGCAATAATTACTAAAAATTTTAATGACAACTTTGATGCAATGATATATATGTTGTTGCAATAAACAATTTATTTCAATGATATATTTATTGTAATAAATAATTGTTTTATATTTATCATTGCAATAGATTGTAAAATAATTAATATCAAGTAATTGCAATGATATATTCATTTCATGTTTGTACTTCACGACCAACAACTACTAAATATATTGAATCAAATCATAATTGATGCACCGATTTGCTTGGCCGCTTCGGTGAGTGGAAAAGTTTTAGGTCACTTGATTAGACTAGACTAGAGCGTGAGAAGAGAGGAAAAAACAATAGACAAACAAACAAACATATGAGGAGACAGATAAGAGAAGAGAGGCAGTGGGTCCACCTGTGTGACAAATTTTGAGTTTTGAAAGCAAAAACTCCACTAGGGTTTTGACTTTTGAGAGCTAGCTCTAGGTCAAGTTCAGTTATTGGGTGATGAATGGGTTCGGTTAATGTTTAGCGGTGAATCTCTATCTCCGGTGGCAATGCTAAGCAGTGGCTGTCAAGCTTTGGAGTTGAGAGAGAGAGTACATGGAGGTGCAAGGGGCTAGTATGTGCAGTTGTGCTAGAGAGAAACAGAGAAAGAAAGAGAAGACAATCTTTTGATTTTACAATCATAAAGCGTGTTAAAGGGGCGGGAGTTTGAAAATTTTCAAGGGCATTTTTGTAATTTTAATTTAAGTGAGCTAGTATCCTGACTTGTCCATTTTTATACAGGTGTCAAGTTTTAATTGGACAGTGAAACACCAACTAGATGCTGACTTGGTATTCCAAAAACAACATATACTTTCTCCTCTAGGGCGGGAGTACAGCTTTAGCCCATGTCTTGCTGCAAAATTTCAGTGCACAATAGTAATCAACGGTTAGTACTTAGTACGTAGAATCAGTACATGGTCCACCTGGAAATCATAAGGGGCTGTTTGGATAGCCTATTTCCATAACTCAATTCTCTGTTTTCATAACTCATAACTCAAAAATGGTGGGACCCATAGCAAAAAGGTTGTTTGGCAAACAATAACTCTGTTTCCATCACTCAATTCTCTGATTTTTAAGTTATGAGTTATGAAAATTGAAAACACATTTTGGCTGTTTTCAGTTTCCATAACTCATAACTCAATGGCAATATTGTGATTAAACACACATAGGGGACCCACAGTTGCAACTTTTGACCACATTTTGACCCTTTTTTTTCTTTTCTTGGGTTGGCTGTTCGGTTTTTTTTTTTTTTTTTTTTTCACTACTGAAAAAAAAAAAAAAAAAAAACCGATGACAGGTATGGGGTCCACAAATAGTGTGAAAAATATTGAGTGATGGTGTCAAACAAACATGGTATTTTAAAGTGATGAGTGATGGAAATTGAGTAATGGAAATTGAGTGATAAAAAAAATGAATCCAAACAGCACCTATGATTCTCTTTATCAGTTTTATATTATTTGTTGTATAAAAATAAGATTATACTTCAAAAAGAAAAAAACGCTGTGAAAATTTTAAAAAATTGTACTATAGAAATAAATAGACTGAAAACAAATAAATGAAAAGAAAAATTATTTTCGAGTTAATTGCTCTCTCAATACATGGTCCACTACACCCCATCTATGATCTATTTGAGCTAAGCACACTTATAAAAATTAAAAGAAAAAAAAGATTACATTTGAAATTGAATAACACGTATATATCATATATTCATTGTTTTATTATTATTATTATTTGGAATAACACTTTCTTTGTGAAAAAAATCAAGATGTCAATTGAAAAAAAACAATCAAGATGTCAACTGATAAAGAAAAATAAAGATGTTAAACTATTTACAAAACAAGATTTTAAAGTATACTAGTTCCTGAGCACGCACTTATATCAAACTATTTACAAAACAAGATTTTAAAATATACTAACCTCTCACGTGTGTGTTCAGAGATTCTTCTATTTTTTTGGGTAAAATTAATAATTTGCATCTATTATAATTTATGATTACTATATTTTTCAATAAAAAAACAAAAAAAAAAAACCTAGAGGTGTGATGAGTATTATGTATTTGTTGGTGAAGTAATTTTTCATCACACTCCTTTTTTTTTTTTTTTTTTGGTGATTAGAAAATGTAATAATCTTAAATTATAATTGATGCAAATTATTAACTTTTATCTAACAAAATAGAAGAGTCTCTAAGCACGCACATGAACACGTGCTCAAAAGCTAGTATTCTGTAATTATCATCCGTTTTTGACAATTTTGTTAATGTAGTAATCAATTTATAGTGTTAATTGCACATGCATACACATTAAGCAATAGATCTTTCCTTGTCATAGATAGGGTGTATTAAAACCTTAAAAAATTGAACTAATTTTGAACAAATCATATGTAAGAATTGTAATAATATGTGCAATTGTAATAAAATTTTAGTAAAAGTGGAAGCATGTGCTAAGTTTATTCAAGTAAGAGTTTGTAATTAGAAGAAATAAGTTACACTTCTTAAAATTATTAAATTATTATTTTAAGTAGAAGTTTTGAGAATATATATAGATTTAGGTTATGAATGGTTAAATCAATGTGACGAAAATATAATTTAGAAAATGTCTAAATTTTATTTTCCAAACTCATTTCTACATAAAATTAGATTAAATTAAATTTGTTGGGTTCATTTGACACACTTTAAAACAAAATCATGTCTTTTTGTAAGGCCAAGTTCAAGTTGTAGTTAGCTTGAGTGCAAGGCCAATTGAATTGTGTCTAGTTACTCTTTATTAGAAGTAGTTTTTATTTTCCAACACCCAATTGGATGAAGTGACTTCATTGAAGTCTATATCTAAAATATAAAAAATACTTAAATAATAGTTGTAGTTGCACGATTTTCCTGGCCCAAATCTTATTGATCTGGCCTTGGCCCAAAGCGCAACCCACAATGAATATTTGTAGAGGATGGGTCAAAGAACTTCGCCTCAGTGAGCCTGTTCGGTCTGATACATGGACAATATAGTTGCAGAAAATAAAAACACAAGAATGGATCTCTCCCGTGTGATTCTATTTCTTCCGTTCCTAATACAGTTTTTTCTCCTCTTTTTCTTGGGGGACCTTTACATATTATATAGGCCCTCTCCTATCATCTGGGCTTTACACTTGTTGATCATCCAAACCTCTACTTGAGCACCTGTCCCATCAGACACCTTTATCAGTCCTTTGTGAGTTGCAGTGTCCAAGGTAGCACTGTTCAGGGGTCTTCTCTTCATTAATGCAGCCAGGAGAATAGTTGTGGTGCATTTAATGTGGTGGAGGCAGCTTTTGCTGAGATATTTTGGGTTTCTTTTCTTTTTACGTACTTGGAGGGAGGACTACAATAGCCAGGATGCACCCTTGACCCGGATTTTGGAATGTCCGAGGAGGAATTACTCCTCGGACATGTTCTCTTTGCCCCAGTGGGCCTAAATAAGGATTCTGGGCCACGACGTCTCCTCGGACGGGCCCCGGGCCCAGACAACCTATTATTCTGGGCCGGTCCCCACAATAGCCCCTCAAAACTCCGGTTTTTTCCTCTCATTCGAGGAAAAAGGTGGGGTTTTGAATTCTTAAGAGTTAATTCTGCTTTGATCCTTTGATTTACACCCGGGGGAGTGCCGTTTCACGCACCCCATATTTGTACTGTAAATTGCTCCTTTCAAAGCTACCAATCTGAGGAGTTGGTTATAATTTTGGGTCTGTCTTGACACTTATAGAAAGATGTTATGTGTGTTAATTTTCCCAAAACCTGTGGTCCGAGGACTCATGCATGGCTAAGGTTCTTTTTAACAGGAGGTATGGTGAACCCGACATAGCTAAGGCTCTGTATAATGCCTAGCAGGAGATTCGATGGGATTCGACATAGCTAAAGTTCTTAGCAGGAGGTTTGAGGGACCCGACATAGCTAAGGCTCTGTTTAGCGTAGGTTTGAGTCCGAGGACCATGCAATACCTTGGTTCTGTCCAAAGCTTAGATTTTCTTTTTGATGTACTTGGTTTCCCCATAGGTTTGAGTCCGAGGACCATGCAATACCTTGGTTCTGTCCAAAACTTATATTTTCTTTTTGATGTACTTGGTTTCCCCATAGGTTTGAGTCCGAGGACCATGCAATACCTTGGTTCTGTCCAAAACTTATATTTTCTTTTTGATGTACTTGGTTTCCCCATAGGTTTGAGTCCGAGGACCATGCAATACCTTGGTTTTGTCCAAAACTTAGATTTTCTTTTTGATGTACTTGGTTTCCCCATAGGTTTGAGTCCGAGGACCATGCAATACCTTGGTTCTGTCCAAAACTTATATTTTCTTTTTGATGTACTTGGTTTCCCCATAGGTTTGAGTCCGAGGACCATGCAATACCTTGGTTCTGTCCAAAACTTAGATTTTCTTTTTGATGTACTTGGTTTCCCCCATAGGTTTGAGTCCGAGGACCATGCAATACCTTGGTTCTGTCCAAAACTTTATATTATTTTTTTTTTTGATGTACTTGGTTTCCCCATAGGTTTGAGTCCGAGGACCATGCAATACCTTGGTTCTGTCCAAAACTTAGATTTTCTTTTTGATGTACTTGGTTTCCCCATAGGTTTGAGTCCGAGGACCATGCAATACCTTGGTTCTGTCCAAAACTTAGATTTTCTTTTTGATGTACTTGGTTTTCCCATAGGTTTGAGTCCGAGGACCATGCAATACCTTGGTTCTGTCCAAAACTTTATATTATTTTTTTTTTTGATGTACTTGGTTTCCCCATAGGTTTGAGTCCGAGGACCATGCAATACCTTGGTTCTGTCCAAAACTTAGATTTTCTTTTTGATGTACTTGGTTTCCCCATAGGTTTGAGTCCGAGGACCATGCAATACCTTGGTTCTGTCCAAAACTTAGATTTTCTTTTTGAGTCTCGAGGATTAGCCCCTTGACAAAAGTATAGGGCATTAACTTGATGTTGGAAGTCCCTAGAACTGCTCGTGCCACTGGCATTTCAAAGTGTAGCCCCGAGTGAGAGCTGCGTTAAGGCAACCACCGCGCGCTACTGGGAATGATGGGGAAGCTTTCGCATAGCTTGCACCACTGCCAAAATGATATCTTTCGAGGGACCCTTGTTGATAGGAGCTTGATCCCACCATGATTAACCGTTGCACTCACTAACGCACAAGCTCTTCCCACAGACGGCGCCAATTGTAGTTGCACGATTTTCCTGGCCCAAATCTTATTGATCTGGCCTTGGCCCAAAGCGCAACCCACAATGAATATTTGTAGAGGATGGGTCAAAGAACTTTGCCTCAGTGAGCCTGTTCGGTCTGATACATGGACAATATAGTTGCAGAAAATAAAAACACAAGAATGGATCTCTCCCGTGTGATTCTATTTCTTCCGTTCCTAATACAGTTTTTTCTCCTCTTTTTCTTGGGGGACCTTTACATATTATATAGGCCCTCTCCTATCATCTGGGCTTTACACTTGTTGATCATCCAAACCTCTACTTGAGCACCTGTCCTATCAGACACCTTTATCAGTCCTTTGTAAGTTGCAGTGTCCAAGGTAGCACTGTTCAGGGGTCTTCTCTTCATTAATGCGGCCAGGAGAGTAGTTGTGGTGCATTTAATGTGGTGGAGGCAGCTTTTGCTGAGATATTTTGGGTTTCTTTTCTTTTTACGTACTTGGAGGGAGGACTACAATAGCCAGGATGCACCCTTGACCCGGATTTTGGAATGTCCGAGGAGGAATTACTCCTCGGACATGTTCTCTTTGCCCCAGTGGGCCTAAATAAGGATTCTGGGCCACGACGTCTCCTCGGACGGGCCCGGGGCCCAGACAACCTATTATTCTGGGCCGGTCCCCACAATAGTAATACTAAGTTAAAATTGTTAAAATTTATATCTATTCCTTTTTATTATCAGTATTGAATTCTGTCCTATATTAATGGGCATATCTAAACCTTTTTATTTTTATTTTATTTTTTATTTTTTTTTCTAGTTTTTAGTGAAGCATAGAAAAAGAATACTTCATTTTTAAATGATTCATTTATCAAAACTTTTATTTACATCTCTTTCCTCAACTGTTTCTTCTATTTTTTTAAGAGAAAATTCTAATTTATTGATGGGAGTTATCTACTTATCTTTAATCCTAAAATTTATCCACTTACTAGACATCCATAACAAAGTCTCACATTTTTTTTTTGTTTTACTTTTTTGTTTTTTGTTTTTTTGTTTTTGTTTTTGTTTTTCCCAAAGGAAAGGCTTAAAACTCTATTCATGAATGTAAGGTTGATTTTATTCAATCATGTGTTGGCTTTATTCTGTGCCAAATTTGTTTGTATTTTAACAATTAGAGACCCTGTATTTAGGTGGGAATTATGTAAGGATTGTGCGTGAGAGAGTGTGAAGAAAACTCAAGATGTGTGCATACAAAGGAGCCTCGCGACTAGATCTCGCTTGACTCGCAACTGGCAAGTCACCAAAGTGGCACATGTGTGAAACATGCAGAGAACTTAAGGGTCATGACAGCTGGAGCACTATAGGACAAAATTTATAGTCTGGCCAGGCAGTTAGCTCACGACTCAAACTTGTGACTTGTTCCACTCGCGAGACTAAGTAGCCAGAATGCCCTGCTTGGATGAAAACTGACTTTTCGCATTCCTTACATACACTAACCACAAAATGTAGAGAGCTTACAGAGAGAATTTTGAGAGAGAAAACCTAGAGAAAAACAAGATTGACTCATTCACAATTTTTGACATTTGATTCTCCAAATTCCTCTTCTCTCACCCTCTCCATTGACATATCCTTGAGAGGTACATTAGCCAAATCGTCATCATACCATACCCATATTAGTGAGGAGGTGTTTTGGTGCTTGGGAAGTAGTTTGGAAATGACCAATTCATTTGGTTGATGCAATGGGCTTATTGCGGGATTCAGGAAGTTAAAGAAGATAAGGTTAGGCGTAACCCTGTTGGAGCAAGAAGCTTGAGAGGTACATTAGCCAAATCCTCATCATACCATACCCATATTAGTGAGGAGGTGTTTTGGTGCTTGGGAAGTAGTTCGGAGATGACCAATTCATTTGGTTGATGCAATGGACTTATTGTGGGATTCGGGAAGTTAAAGAAGATAAGGTTAGGCGTAACCTTGTTGAAGCAAGAAGGTTGGAGGGCTTAGGTGCATAGGGTAGATTAGGCATGGAGGGTCTTTAGCTATTCATGTATCCCAATTTTATTCTTTAGTGGATTATTTGATCGCTTGGAGGCTGGCGGAGAGGTTTTTCGCCGAGTTCTTTGGTTTCCTCTTCGATAACACGTGCTGGTGTTATCTTTGTGTTTGCATCTCTCTTCCCTTACTCTTTACCTTTTAATTGCTGTTGTGTTTGTGTTTAATTATGGTTTAGAGTGTTTTACTAATTTGGATATAGCTTATATTCATCATTCCGCACATATTGTTTGTGTATAAACTTGTGTTGTTATTGTTGAAATTGGGGGTCTAAACATTCTTTAGTGTTTTACACACTAATTGAACTTTCAATGAGCCTATTGGCTGCCAAAGGCCTTGTAACTGAATTGGCACCTCCCCATGCACAAAGTGCTTGGGGGTTTAGGGTTCGAGCTGTGGGGTTAGCAGCATATTGTAATTATTTCTCAAAAAAAAAAGAGCCTATTGGCTCTTTTTATATAATTAATAGATATTTACCATTTTTTTTTAACAAATGTACAATATGTGTCACTTTTTGTATGTCTACAATGTAAACTTAAATTGCAAGTACAAAGTAAACATATAAATATCCTTAAAAAAAAAACAAAAACAAAAACAAAGTTTAAACCAATTGTGTACTTGAAAAGAAAAAGGAAAAAAAGAAAAAAAGGTAAAAGTGCTAACTCACCAATTGAATAAACCAAAACACTATTTATGAGCCTATTGGCTCTTGTTATATAGATTAATAGAAATAGAAATAGATATATGAGATTGAAGATTTTTCATCACTATTCCCCAAATCCTAGCTGTTGATTTGTATGTACCAGAACAGAGTTTGATAGGCTGCTGTTCTTGTGTACATGTCCTTTGGTCTCAAACTCTCTGTACTAATAAGATAAGATGCATGCTTTCTACACAACTCAGTAGGAAGTCAAATGGTTCACTACTCAGTGCTCATAATGACTAGTAAGTATTTATTTAACAGGTAATTAAGTTGGAGACTGCTATTCTAATTAAGCAGAATTGGGTAGTTAAAGGAACTTATACACAACATTAGTATCTTTAGACACTTCTATTTTTACTAAAGTATTAAAGGGGTATAAACATTTTACAACAAAATACACTATCAATCTTGATAGGAATCAAATGACCCTTAATCTCTATTGCTCTCAATCTAGTAGTTCTTCGAGGAAACTTGGCCTCCATTGATTCTTCAAGGGAATCAACCTCCAATAGCATTATCAACTAACTCAACTAACTTGTAACCAACTCTGTACAAGTATCCCTTGCATCTCTGTACAAGCATTCACTGCACCATTGCACCTAACACAACAGCAACACACTACACCAGATGCACCCCAATCAGAGTCCTAATAGATCTTTGAAGTTTACATAGTGAGTGTAATTTTTCTCTTAAGTTTTAAGTGAGCGCTATTGGTCCCTCGAGTTTCATAAATAAGCACTACTAGTCCTTGTGATAATTCTTGTTAGTGTTATTGCCTATGTGGCTAATAGAGTAATGACATGGCTTATTTTTAAATAGTGTGGCATTTTTATTAAACTAGTATGAAACATCGGTGTTTTTGAACTCATGTGCATATTGGTAGGATAAATTCCAATTGTACCGGCTAGTATAGTACGAAATTGTCTTCCTTAACTAGTTATCATGGTGTAAAAGTATCTTTATAGGCTTAGATCGACTTTCTCACACAAGCGATTGCCTTCGACGTTGAGTAACAAGGCGAAGATGAGATTGTGTCCTTTGTCACTATTGGAGCAAGAAAAGTTGAAAAATATTGAATTCCTTCAATACTCTTAGATGAGTGAAGCTGAAGCTGAAGCTAAAATGAAGTCTATGTGATATATTTTGTTGTGACTACCCACAATCTACGTAGCTTGTAAATAGCTAGATGTGAGACCTTAATTTGGCACTTGAGATGGTAGTGAATAGAGGACTCGAGTTACGTTTGTATAGCGACTAGACTTAATTAGATCTGTACCGTGTTATGGAGAAATAAGATATATGCAATTTGTTAAGAGAACTCCACCATAACATGTATTCCATACAACATGCGCTCAATCGACCTATATATAATGGAGGTGAGTGAATCGATCCCTATTCCCTCACCATGTGAGTCCTATGGATCATTATTTATGATCCTATTTATACATGCCCTATATATATGACTTATGACTATGTTACAAGGTGAAGATTTTAGTGTTTGCTACTCTAGTATGTTGCCTACGGCTATGAGTGATACAGTCTAAAGGGGCATGATTAGGAAAGCGACTGGACCTAAGCTAAACAACATTACGGTGAGGGTAGACTAATTATAAGTAACGCATTTATGTTTTGTATTTACAGTGGACAGGTTGTGTCGCTTTTGATTTTGAGTAGTGACATAATTGTAGGTACACTACACTACGAATAGTTGAGGTTAAACATGGTTAAGAGAATATATGAAGCTCAAGAGGGACTAGAGATGTTTAATCTGAATGAGTCTGGGTCATAACGAGAAACTATTTGGGACGTCGTTATACTCATTGTCTCTAACAAGACTTAGTGTAGTACTGTACTCCCAACCTTTTATGAATATGTGCTTGATGGTCGCACAACCAATATATTAACTAGTATAATCAAAGTTGAGAACGACTTGTGAGATGCATGTGCTAGTGGGAGATGTTAGACGCTTTCCATTCCTTTGGCAAAATAATTCTCCCCTTAGCCAAATTAGCATTATTAAGGCATGTTTAATTCCATTAAACATGCATGGGCATGGCTATTAGTATTACCAAGGGAAATGTAATTACAAATCTAGATCTCTCTCTCTCTCTCTTTTGGTCTTTCTCACTTTGAGGAAGTTTTTAGGCCATGGAAATAGCGTCTTGCTCTAGTAGCAAGCACCACCATGATAGCAAATATCATAGAGGTGTGGATGGCAACGTGAAACAACCAACAAATCGATCCTAGAGGTATATATTTAAAAATTTCTTTCAACAACTCAATTTCCTTGCTTTTCCCACATTTTCCTAGCAAAACCAAAATAAGGAAAAAAAAAAAAAACTTTGAAATTCAAGAAAACCAAACCAGGAAAAAATAAAACGTTACAACTATCGAATTATAATTATATAAAAAAAGAAGAAGCATAATATCTAAAAACTATACTATTTCCTAAAATTCGATTTTTGATATATTTATATCTCACTCTCTCACACCAACAAATATCCACACACACTCCAAGTTTGAGCGTGAAAGTACTAAAAATAAAGTCAAAAGTCGTGTCCATAAGTAAACCTGCACATATATAAATCATTGTTTCAAAGTTTTTCTTTTTCCTTAATAGGTTTGCTAGGAAAATATGGGAAAAGAATGGAAATTGAGTTTTGAATTCTAGGTTTTTAACCCCATTTTATTCCCATGAAAACAAAGGAAAAGAAAAGGAAAGAAAAGAAAATTTTAAAACTAAAAATAAACTAAAATATCTTATTTTTTAAATGATGAACACATGACAGCTTATGTGACATATATATATATATATATATATATATATATATAACATTTTAAGATTACCTTAGTCTCATCAACTTTTTTTTATCCAACATTTAATAGCAGGGCCTATTTTGAGGCAATACCAAATGATATATAACTCCATCCATTTTAAAATAAATGAATATTAATAGATGCAATGACCTACTTCTCTGTTCTTGCTAAATGTTCTTCCATGAAGTAGTCAATTGGCTTGAGATCATTAGATATTTTGCTAAGTCTATTTGTTCTTTTGCTTTGCTTTGTTTGGTCACATCTTATCCCATCAAAATAGAAATTAACAAAAATTTAAAAATAAAAGAGTGAAAGATGTCTTTTTAAATTTTTTTTAAAAAGTTATTAAAGAGAAAAGAAGGAGATCCAAGGCCTTCAATCCTCCCAAAACTGAACACAGATTCGTAATTATTTAATGGGTATATGATTGATATCCTTGTTGTCTTGATTGTAAAGTTTAATACTATATTGCTAAAAGGGGGTCATTTGTATCGCTAATTAGCCATGTTGCTTCAAAATTTGGCCATCAGTATCCGATATTTTTTCTATGATATGCTTGTTTGATTCTCCTGTGTCGTTAATTTAGCCATATATGTGAATATATCTTGTATGGGTCATAGCAACTTTATTGAAAATTTTATTTTATATATATATATATATATATTTTTTTTTTTTTACCGATAGACAAACATTTAATTAGAATAGTCAAAGATCTTCTAACTGAATTGACACTTTTTCATGCACAAAATACCTGGAGTTGGAGATCTATGGGAAAAAGGTTTTAAGTTGTGAGATTAGCTGGATTTTTTGTTTTTGTTTTTGTTTTTGAGAATCAGCAAACACTAGTTTGAACCAATGACATGACACATTTATTATAATTAAATAAAATTAATAATACTATAATCCGAATAAATAATACATAAATTATGTTTGTTAAATGAATTAAATTTTATAATTACGCTAAAAAATATGAGATTTATTGAGTATTTGAGGTTAAAAAAAAAAACATATATATTGGAAAGAATGAAGTTTTATAGCCTTGAAAAGATTGATGGGTTTCATAAAATTGAACTCCATTATCCACTGATTTTTTTATTCAATTAATAAATTGACCTATTTAATTAACCCGGTACATTGGTAAAATAGTTTAAACAAATCAATGAATAAATTGAACTTTGTATAGATTAAATTGTATATTTGCCTTTTAGCAAAAAAAAAAATTTGTATATTTGCCATGGTCCTCAACAAGTACTTGACCGACTACATCTACAGCCTACAGGGTGGTACTCTCCACACACTTCATATAGAACAAATTTGGTTTAGAAGAGTGAGAAATGAACTGTATTGAGATCTTGGGTCAGGGGATATGCTATCATTGTTAACAGTATCCTGATTTTAAAATTATCCTTCTGAAAAAAAAAAAAAAAAAAAAAAAAAAAAAAAAAAAAAACGAAAAATTTGAAATAGATGAACTAAAAATGGATTTTTTTAATGTGTGCCTTAAGGGCACACAATAATTTTCATTTTTAGAAATTTTTTTCTTGGGAAATGAAAAAGTATTGACAACTTTTTCAATTCTTGAGAAATGATTTCCAAAAATAGATAGCTTAATGTGTGCCCTTAGGACACACATTAACTAAATCCAATAAAAATTTAGAGTAGTTTTGAAGTTTCCATTTTTGGAATTCCAAAAAAAAAAGAAAGAAGTTGCTTTTAACAAATCTGACGGTGTAACACTACAAGAGAGACATAGTGGATTGTACATGACATATTTATTGTAATTTATACTTAATAAGACTAAAGACACTTCCAAAAATAACCTCTGTATAAATTAAGGAGAATTAAAAAAAAAAGTTTAAGTTAAGGGTATAAGGGTAAATTATTTTAAAATTAACATTCAAATTTCCTAAAGTTAGGACACGCATTTTATACTTTTCCTTACACTCCCAAAAGTTGCTGTGGCTTTTAAATGGAGTTTGTAATATACCTTTGTGTTAGAATCTCTTTTCTCCTTCCTTGTGTGTGTATGTTTGTTTCTAAAAAAAAAAAAAAATGATACACATTTTAGACATTAACTACAACTAATTGCGGCTACAATTTAAAATTTTCATCATTTTTTTTTTAAAGCCTCTGAACGCAGGCATGCTAAAATTACTTGTATGTTCTTAATTCTTGTAGTCACTATCAACATTAGAATCACTTATGTGTGCAAATAATGATCATGTTTGATATTTTATGTAAATTATAATTATTTTCACACTATTTGAGAGTAGTTTAATTAGGGGTGGTGATTTATGTTTGCGTGTTGAGTTTGTGTCATGTCAACTCATGAGTATTCGACTATATAAATCAACACTAACTCGACATGTTTATTAAATGGGTTAAAATTCCTCAACCCTAGCACGACCTATTTATTAAATAGGCCAGTCGTGTCGACCTGTTTATTAGATTTTATTAAAATGAAAAAAAAAATTATAACAAAACAAATAAATATTTTTAATATAAAATTCAAAACTAATGAGTAACTGCATCATAAACAATAATTCAAAACTAAAGTATATCACAATATGTCAAAGAAAATAAACCACAACAACTAATAAGTTTATATACCTAAGGTTTGAAGTGTATATTGGTAAAATGTCATTTGATTAAACGGGTTAGATAGATCAAACAGGTTCCATATGTTAAACAGTAACATAACCTATTTATTAAACGAGTCAATCATGTCAACCTGAATATGACACAAACTCATTAAGTGTGCGTTTGGGAAATGCGTTTGCGTTTCCCAAATGCACGTTTTGCGTTTTCTGTTCTTTTTTTTTTTTTTTGCACACGTTTGAGAGACCAACATGGCTACTGTTCATGAACAGTAGCCGCAAAGTTTGACTTTTTCCACCTTTTCAGCACAAATTATATTATTCACGGACCCACAAATTTCACTTTTCAGCAACTTTTTCATTAAAAATGGGTCCTACGGTACTATTCACACATTTAAAAATTATTTTGCTATAGTGTTTTTCAGTTTTCAGTTTCAGTTTTCAATTTTCAGCTATATCCAAACGGACCCTAAGGCTCAACCCATAACCTGCTAATTTTGTGTCGTGTTGTGTCATGTTGTGTCAGGTTTGCGGTAGGAATGGCAACGGGTCGGGTTTAGGCCGGGATTCTTTATGCCCGGACCCGACCCGCGGGCCTAAACCCGTTACTCGAACCTGCCCAGTTTAATAAACAGGTTTTTTTTTTTCCAACACCAAACCCACCCCGTTGGGCCCCCGCGGGCTCCACGGGCCTCGTTTCGTCCTGCTCAGCCTCAAATCACAACACAAACACAAACACAAACACAAATATCAAAAACACAAGTTTCAGATCTATGAATTTTCCTTTCTAAATCACAAACACAAACTCAAACACTAATCCTAACACAAATACAAACACAGATTTCATAAAAACAAAAATTTCAGATTTTTCCATTCAAAATCACAAACACAAATACAAATCCTAACACAAACATAAACACAGATTTCACAAATACAAAATTTTCAAATTTTATCTTCCAAAATCACAATCATAAACACAAATCCTAACACAAACACAAACACAAAAATTTCAGATTTTCCTTTTCAAAATCACAAACACAAAGACAGAAACCCTAACACAAACACAAAAATAGAAATCACAAACACAAAAATTTCTGATTTATGATTTTCCTTTTCAAAATCAAAAACACAAACACAAACACAAACACAGAAATCACAAACACAAACAAAGAAAAAAAAAACAATGAAAGACAAAATGAACCAAAAAAGAAAAAAGAAAAATCACGAGCGTGAGGTTGAACGAACAGAGCCTACGTCGTGAGGTTGAACGAGGCCATGGGGTTGTGAGGTTGAGTGAGGCCGTGAGAGCTTAAGAGAGAGAGAGAGAGAGAGAGAGAGGAAAAATGAAATGAGTTAGGGTAGGGTTGGTTTATTACTATATATATATATATATATATATATATATATATATATATATATATATATATATGTGTGTGTGTGTATGTATGTATAAGGGTATTTAAGTAGTTTCTTATTTCTTATGTAATTGGGTCGGGTCGGGTTTAGGTTTGGGCTGGGTTTTTGTAAAAATCTGGACCTGACCTGGACCTAGTTCGGGTTTTTTTTTTTTTAAAAAAAAAAACCTAAACCTAACCCTATTCTTTATTGGGCCAGGTAAAATCTGACCCATTAGGGTTGAGCCAGGTCGGGTACTCGCGGATCGGGCAGAAATTGCCATCCCTATTCATAGGTCGCGTCCAATTTTGCCACCCCTAAATTTACTAACCTATTTAAATGTACTTCAATAACCGGCCCACTATGTGATGTTAAACCCTTTTTTTTTTTTTTTTTTTTTTTTATAGTTTTGGACATAGCTTGTGTCGAGTGCATTGGTGCACTAAACACGTTAGGATATAGACATCTGTCCAAAATTGGACATATATCTGCATACTAACATGTCTAGTGCAACTTATGCATTGGATACTACCCCAGTCCTTTAGTTTTTACAATGTAGGTGATATTTTATCATAACTCTCTTGTATTAGGACAAGAAACTCTGTCATTTTTTTTAAGTGAGTGTGTTGGGCAAGGGAAAGGGGGTGGTGTCAAATTCAAACCTAAATTAAATTTTCTCCCCATAGAAGTAACAGCAAACAATGTAACAAAGCCGCAAAGGAACATCATTTGATACATTTTCTTTAAAACATAAATATGTACATGTTTTCAAAACTACCATTATTAATTTAAATTTTAATGAAATAGAGGTATTGACTTTTTATTTTTTTTAAAAAAAAGAAATGACATATTTTAAAATTTATTTAGTAACCTTTTAAAAAATAATACTATATTTTGAGACATCCTAGAATAGAATTTAGAACTAAAAATTCGAGAATCATTGAATCTTATCATTCCTATTTGTACGCCACAAGATCCTAGACAACTTTACATCACACATTGTCACTAAGGAAAACACTAAAAGTATTATAAATGTTATTACATAATAATTACAAGCTAATGTGACAATAAATGTTATTGTTGTGCTTCAAATACATAATAAGTGAATATTTGAATTTTTTTTTTTTTTTTGGATTGATGACAGTAACACATCAACTTGTAAGCTCTCTGTAGTAAAATTTGCAGTAGTATTCCTGATATATATCACTTCCTTACTAAAGTTTAAAAGGGAAAATAAAATTCTAAAATCACATGAGATTGACCTCCAAATTATTTTCGTACACATGTAAAGTTTTGGCATCTTAACGCACGTACCAGTTAGCCTAGAGTGATAATGGGTTGGGTTTTTGATGCGTGTTTAGGTTTGGGCTAATTGAAAATAGCTCCACTCTTTTAAATCCAATTAATTTACACTTATTGCAACAATATTGAAATATAATTGTATTATATTATGAAAAAAATTATGTAACTAAAATTATCATGTAATATAGGTAAAATTTTGAACCCATAATTATTATTGTAAAGGATGTAATCTTGTGTTGTTTTATTGAACAACAGCACTATTCTGGTAAAATTAATACACCTTTGATGGGGGAAACAAACAACAAACTACCCTTTATTGCTTAAACATCAGAACTGGAGAGTATGGAAATCCTTTTGTCAATATTTTTATGAAGTAAGAATTGCTTTTTCCAAATACTGCATCACATAATCTTAAATACCAAGTGAAAATAATAAAACTTAATGCAACTTGGATTGGCTTTAATTACTGTATGTCTATAATTTAAATAATGGTGAACTTTTTAAAGCAAACTTACCCAGGTGGCCTATGGATTATTTAAGACTAAGAAACACATTATCATGACTTGCAAGAGTAAGAGATCCTAGAACATCTCTAAGAAGCACACCAAAATATATTCATTCGAACCCATCGATCTATCAAGTAAAACAGAAGCAACCACAACGCTGATAATAAAAACACAAATGAAAATCCTGAATGATATCTGTATTGAGAAGTATCAACTTAAGTTTAACCCATAGAAAAACCATTATTATTATCAAAACTAAATACTCTATTTTCTAAACACAAAACACACCATATATATATAAATTCAATTAAAAGTTAGATGACCCGCACTATAGTGTCCACAGCCAACAGCCTTTGAAAGTTATTTTTTTTAGGTTTCCTCTTGCTTCTAATCAGATCAGCAAACCCACACAATTGAATCATCTAAGAATAAATATAGTTTATATTAGAGATAGCATATATATGTGATATATAATATGAAAGTTTTCAACAGCCTTTTGATCAGATGCATCTCATTCTGCCAAAAAGAGGTACATAATTGTCATGCAGCTTGGCTTTGAGTATGTACGGAATTTTTAGTTAGTAAACATGTAAAGGATTAGTTCATTGTCTGTTCTTGCACAAATGCTTAGGACACACCAGTCCTGTCCTGCTCACTAGTTCCATCAGGGTTTTCCAAAGGCCTATATTGAAATTGTCCATTAAAGGAATTGACCCAGTTGGTGGGCTGTTACAAGGGTCACTGGTCCAATCAGTTGGTCTGGTTGAGGTTTGATAACACTAGTTTAATCCATCAAAGGATTCCTAGTCTCCCCACTGTACTTATCAATTAATGCAATTATAAACAGAAAAGATTAGTTTATATCAATTAAACAAGAGTGGTATACATTCTTGTGGCAAGCAACAAGGATCTCTTCATTTTTAACACCTTTAAGATTATCTGCTCCCAGTTTGACCAAGAAAGATCTCCAATGCAGCCTTTCTTCAGTAGGAACTCCATTAAATCTGCAATAAGACATATGCACTTGAGGATTGAGGTAAAACTTCAATTGGTCATGTTCATTTAAAACAACTACAGGTCAACTCCATAGGGAAATCAAATAGGGATTCATCCTTAGTTTAATTTTGACAGATAACCAATCATAACATGCCTCTTCAAAACCTCTTTTTTCATGGAGCACACCATGAGGGTCATGAAATAGACACACAGAAACAGTCTATAATCCTCAACAGAGTGCATTATAATGGATCTCTATCACTAATTTACGGACTTTATGTAAGCCAAACATGTCAAAAACGGCTATATATAAGCAGTTTGTTAATGCAGCACTAATCTTAATATTTCAATTATAATTATATTTTTTTACTTTTCTGGTTTTTGCTTGCAAACTTTGAACCAAAGACTTGTCCAACCCCAACATACCCTTCTAATTATTAAGTTATTCACTACAAAACCATAGAGTTTCTAACAGATAACTATATAAGTGTTACTCCAGTACTCATAATGGTGATATCATTGAGGAAGGTCCCATAACAATTGTTTTTTGGCTTACTACACGTGGGACGTCAAAGGGAATTTGAACCCATGTTCTCCCCATGACCAGAATGGACAATGCCACTAAACTACGACTACCTTGGCGCAGGTAATAAAACTTTTTTTGTTATAAATTACACTTATATTAGCTGATACCCAAAAGAAATTTTAATTGATGTCCACACATGAAAAAGAAAGATATTAACACCACAGACCTGAAAATTACCTCAAAAGCCTGATGATAAACACAAGAAATTAGCTCAATATATTAATTGCCAACATGCAGTACTACATCTAACTTCACAACAGCAGTCATGTCCTATCTCCTGCTTCCACTTCCATCTTATGACATCACTCTAACGTTAAACCATTCCACTTTTAAGACAATTACAAGCTGCTCCAGGTTGCCATCTCTACAGATTGTCTCTTTTGCAACTAAAACTAAAAGTGTCAAGAAGCTCTAAAACTCAATGCCACAACCAATACCAATACTCATACATCTAAAGTAGCATTATTATTAAATTTTGTATCCAATATCTTCAATTCTTAATCCATTCATGCACATTGGTCCTACTTGAACTAAAAAATCTGGTTACTAGAATCACATTAAAATCTAAATAGGCAATGTGGGACACCAAAACCTATGGCTCATTTCTATATGAAAACATGTTTGTTTTATCTTTTTCTTTTTCTTTTTCTTTTTTATTTTATTAGTTTCATGCCTGTGCTCACCTACTAGAAAACTAAACTTATGTTGGAGCTCAAAATTAATTTTACAGCAACTATTAACACCTAACATAGTAAACTGTCATCAAGGACTGATCAATGGCGTAGCCACAATTGATTTTTTGGAGGAATCAAGGATTTCTTTACTTCCTACTATCGCCTAAGTAAAAAAAAAAAAGAGCTTAAAATAATGACTCCAATTCATCTATATTTCTAACATATAAATCTATTCAAATATGTATTAGTAGATTCATGTCAGCATAAAATTTAGTAAATTTATCATGCATAAGTGATCCATTGGCAAATTCAACATAGAATGGAGATTAGCGACCTAAACTGTACAGAGCGGGTTTCTCATTTTCATGATTTTTTTGGCATTTAACAAATGATTTATACTGGAAAATTCAACCATCCTAGTTAATCAAGTCAAGAAGTTCCTTGGAATTTGATGAATTTTTCTCACTATTCAAATAATCTTAATAAATAGAGCATATAGCATATAGACACTCAAGCACTCGCCAGAGTTATATAAACAATACACCATTTCATTGAAATTCCAAAATGGGCTTATTTTAAATTTTAAATTTTAAATTAGAAATTTGAGACAATTTCCAACAAATCTTTACCTTGACTCAAATTTCACAAAGCCATCTTCCAAACCCCAAGTCATCTTAGAATTTCACCTTAATCCAAGAGACAAAAATCATTTCAACAAAAAGATCCTTGATTAGGGCTAGAATTAAGGACACAGTAATAGGTCCTTGATTTTAGCTCAATGAGGGAAGAATACTAGGAAACTAATATATACTAATATAATTATTATACTAACAGGTAAAATAGAAAAAAACAAAATAAAAAAACGATGACTTAGGTATTAAAGAATAAACATATAGTATGTTTATATATATAAAAGCATGAATTTCTTAAAGACTCAAAACATAAATTATAATGATGCCCTCACGCTTCCAAAACAGCCCCTATACACCGTTAAAAAGTATATCCTTCGAGCACGGACATCCAAACAGATAGACAAGAATGTCATTTTTATAAGGTGCGAGGACAACAATAACTATAGTTTCTCAATGCCATTTGCCGAATATGATATTTCTAGATTTGAACCTAAACCTTGAAACCCATATCCACATTAGGCATTTTACCCATACTATATATATTATGAACCAGTCTAAGAGTCTGTGTAAATAATGTGACTATCTCGAGCAATGAGTCCTCTTTCTCTTTTATAGTTTTATTATATATATAACAACCATCCCCTACCAACTTCATAGCAGTACCATTGGCTTGAAAATTGAACTCTAGAATAACATGCGACATTTACCAACTTTAGGGGTCTAAAGGAAGAAGAAAACTCTACCCCTACATTTGGAATTTCGAAGCCAAAAGTGTAAAAATTATAATAAGAATGATGGGACAAAAAGAATAGTTTGTTGTGCATGAATAATGGCTATAGCAAGTAAGCACGGGAGCACAAAAAAGCATGAGCATGATTATGAAAGCCTAAGTTAAAGAGAAGCTTTTCTATTTTTACATAGGAATGTTCATAGAGAAGCTGTTTTTTTTTTTTTTTTCACATGGATATGGTCGCCTTCAAAAGTTCTTTCCAAAAACAAAGCAATTCTTCTCAGTTCCTCCCCCAACATTCTATTCTGCTTACGTCAATGCGAAGCATGCTTTCGTACATTTCTCTCCCTTCATTTCTAATAATTTAATTGAGGAATCTGTCTAAGGTTTAGGATTATCTACAATATTGAACTTTCCTAGTATCGTTGCAATTTGCAATTATTATTTGCTGAAGATTTCACCATATATGAAGTAGTTGTGGATTTGAAGTTGGACTCTTTTGGTGTTGTGGGTGAGGATGGTAAAAAGCGGATAAGGCTCATATTGATTGTGCTTTGTAATGGAACCAGATTCGATTGAAGATTGATTAGAAGTGTGTCAATTTAGGTTCATACCCTATCATAACTTTTCTTTGTTGTTGGGGATCTTTTGTTACAACAGTTCCAATTTTGAATTTTAATTATTAATTAATTAATTTATTTATTTATTTACAAGATAAAAATTTTATTCTAACCTAATCTAAGTGTATATGTGTGTAAAATTTCCTTTTAAAGACTTGAACCCCGGTTTTTGCCCCTCACACTTCAGAAGTATAACTTATATTTGTGCAGTAGCCATCACACTAAAAGTGTACAGTATTATTATTAAGTATTTTTAAAATATGTAACATAGTACTTACTCATATAACATGAATATTAAATCTCATAATAAATTAATGGAGAAACATGCTATAATATGAGAGGAGAAAGTAATATATTGTTATACTTTGTACACACTAAATAAATACTTTGGATATCGAGATGAATTTAAACAAGAAGCATAGGGGTCAGTGTGATAAAAGTATAAAAACATGGCTTAAAAAATACTTCAATCAATATAATATAATCTGACAAAACACAAGCAGAGTCTCATATTAGAAAGTATATCATAGAGCTTGCTTACTTCAGTACTAAGCATGCTTTTCAAGTGAGTAAGTCGAGGTAATTATAATCAAATTAAAATGCTTCACGACTGAACTGTAAAACTAAACTATGGCAAAACCCATCGTTTAGAGTCGGTCTCCTGCATACTCTGTATGGTTAAAGCAGTATAAAAGAATACCATATCTAGAGTCATATGCAGCATGAAATAATATGCTCTCAATTACCAGCACAACCCTGTTATAAATTTCATGGCTTGATTGAGAACTTATTTTGTTTAATTCCATCGAGGTTTCCTTTCGATGAATGCATTTATACTATATTCACAAAACAAATAAAACAACCAAAAATTCTGAGTTGGGGAAAAAAAAGGAAAATAGAAGAAAGGTCATAGTTATAGCTAGAATTTGGAGACTTGTCAAGGAATGATTCTGTATACCCAAGGGACTACATCTCCTTATCATATAAAGGAGAAACCCATATACGAGATTCATAGGTAGAAGTAGAACAAAATGTTTAATACATTGAAAATACTGAATAATTTATTTTTATTAGAGATTTCCGATAGGAATCGATTTTATTAAAAAAAAAAAAAAAAAGGAAAAAAAAAAATACCATAGTAATAACCATCAAGTATGGATGGATGGATGGCCAATGGCTTTGTAGCTGAATTGGTATCTGCTGATGCACAAAATGTTTGGGGTTTAGGTGAGAAATGATTCGAGCAGCATATTATGTAAAAAATATTAATTCGGACTAGCTAGCTCTTTTAATTATGTTACACAAGCTATGTATGAGTTTCCTTAGAAACATACTGTTTAATTTTTTTTTTCTTTTTTACATTTTGGTCCCCACTTTCTCCATTTCCTCGTGTATTTAGTGGTATTCTTGTTCTCTTATTCCCATTCAAAAGATGGAGAAATTATTCAATACATTTTAATTCCCATATATATATCACATAATTCGATAGTTACAACACATAGGTAGAATTTGGACTCTGAATATCTTAAAGACATCAGAAAGTGTCAACTAACTGAGCTATAAGACTCTTAGCAATATAAAAGTTGATCTCACGGTATAGGGTTCCCATATACAAGACCGACATTTATGTAAGAGGTGCAATACACAAATAAAAATTCTCTATACCATTTTTGTATTTCAATTTATACTTCACCAATCACAGTTTACTATGTATTCTTTTTACTTCCTTATAAAATAACAAAAGCTTAAAATGGAAATAACTCAAACACATGGCATATGCATAATTAGTAGAACATAAAGTGACACACAAAAAATGGTACAAAAGATTTGTATTCGTAATACACCAAGAATATGCCATATTTGCATGAAATATGTACAATGATCAAATTATCTCAATTGTGACCATTTAATTTATACAAGGCTATTTATTTGAGACATGAAGCTAATCTAGGTTGTAACCAATGAGTAGGGGTGGCAAAATTTGACAGTATCTATGAACCCAACACGATTAACCCATTTATAAATAGGTTATGGGTTGAGTTTAAATTAGTTTAGGTCATATTTAGGTCGACACAGTTGACTTGTTTAATAAATGGGTTGTGTTTGGGTTCAAACATGCGAACCCGTTTGACCTATTTGACTCATTTAGCTTATAAATGTATGAGAAAAATACCCTGACACCCCCTAAACTTTGAGGTAGTAGCCATGACACCCCATGAACTTTTAATTTAACCAATCTAGTACCTGAACTACACACATGTGCCAAATCACTACATTCGTTAGTATACTATTAAAACTAACGTGTGACCACATGAGAGACAGGTTCAACAAAAACTACCAAATCCCAACCATAGGTGAACTGATTGAGAGAAGAGAAAATCAGAGTTCAGTTTTGAGAGAGGACAGGGGAGATCGAACCAGATCCTCCATTGGTGGCTTGTTAGAGCTAGAGTTCGTGTCTGGCTGCTAATTGCACTATCTCGCCAAATCCTCTTATCAATTCTCCATTTTATTTTATTTTTTACAACAAAGTGTACATATTTATAATACTACGGCAAATTTTACAGTCTAGATCTTTTAAAGTCCTAGATTTTTTTTTTTTTTTTTTTTTTTTGACAATGTAAATTCCCAGATTTGAATGGCTTGCTGAATCAATCAAATAATAATAATAATAATAATAATAATAATAACAATACAAGAAGCTCCAAGACATTGCAATGGTTTAAAGTCCAGGATTTTCACTTCAACACAAAAGACAATAGAGATGGTGTCGATGTTGTCTGACAACATAAAATTGCACAAGAAAACGTGTTTTTTTACATGCCAGACATTTCTCACCACAACAAATTTAAAAGAACCTTAGACATAAACAAACCCTGAATTCATGAACAGCAATTTCATGTTGTTGAACAGTAAAATACAAACAACACGTTTGGAAACACCACTAGCGCAATCGAAGGCCTAACACAAACTCTAGCTCTGGCAAGGCCACAAATGGTGGATCTGGTTTGATCTCCTCTGTCTTTCTCTCTAAAAACTGAGCCCTAAGTTTCTCTCTCCTCAATCGGTTCACTTGCTGTTGGGATTTGGTAATTTTTGTTGAACGTGTCTTTCAAGTGAGTTCAAACATTAGTTTTAACAGTATACTAACAGATGTAGTGATTTGGCACATGTATGAAGTTCATGTACTAAATTGGCTAAATTAAAAGTTCATGGGGTTTCATAGCAACTACACTAAAGTTTAGGGGGGTGTCAGAGCATTTTTCCCTAAAGGTATTAGCTTTTGTTATTATTATTTAATTTATGGTTGTAATTATATGTATATACTATATTTATGATTGTAATTGTATTATAATTTTAGATATATGAGAATTGATAACATATTATTCAAGTCAAGTATGACCTATTAATCAAACAGGTTATAAATGGGTCATTTGTATTGAGATTTACATGACTTGTTAATTAAACAAGGTAAACATGTCGTGTTAGGTCGACTTGTTTAATAAATAGGTTGTGTTAGGGTCAAGAATTCTTGACATGTTTACCAAAAAGGTCGGGTTCGAGTCAACCCATATAGCGAACCGAATACTCATAACTTGACAAAACACGAACCCGACATGTGAATACAAATTGTCATCCCTACCCATGAGATAATAAGACAAAGAGTGATGTTAGAGATATTATAAATTTTACTACATAGATTTTTCAAACTGATGTGTTACCAATCATCAAAAAATAATTAAAATATTCATTTATTAGGTGGTTGAAGTCCATCAATCGCATTTGTTGTTACATCAGCCTATACATTCTATGTAGTAAAATTTGTAATACTTTTAACATTTTTTATATGACAATCCTTTGGCGTGCTAGTAAAAAAATAAGAAGATACTTGTTGAAAGCTCAGATTTGTGCTAAAACACAAGAGCTTGTTTAGACCCCAAATTTTAAATTACGGTTGGATTACTTTTACTCTTACTTAATCAAAGTGAAGAACAAGAGTAAATGTGCGCAATGAACTGATACTACTCTACTGCATATACATGAATAACAAACAATAAATATAAAGCACAAGAGTAAGAGACAAGAGATGCAAATACAAGATAGCACCAAGACGTGTTATCGAAGAGGAAACCGAAGAACTCGGTGAAAAACCTCTCCGCGACCCTCCAAGTCGAAATTAATTCACTAGAGAATAAAGTTGGAGTATACTAATAACAAAAGACCCTCAATAAAGTTGGAGTACACGAATAACAAAAGACCCTCCAAGTCTAGTCTACCCAATGTACTTGAACCCTTCAAGCTCCTGCTACTAACGGACTTCTTGGAGTCCTGTCTTTTCTAGCTTTTCGGATCCCGCAATACACCCGATTGCATCCGCCAAGCCTCATTGGCTTCTTCTGGCAAATTCCCAAAACTTCCCAAGCTCCAAAACACTCTCTACACTCTGAAAAGGTGTGAGTTGTGTTTGGGTACAAATCTTCTCTCAAGATATGACAATGAGAGAGAGAAGGAGAAGAAGCTACAATGATTTCTCACTAAGGATGAGTAGCTCTCTCTCTCTAAAAGATGAGTGTGTTATGTTGTAGAAAATCTATCTAGGGTTTTTCTTTCTGAATAGCTTATCTTACTTTTGTGGGTAATGAGGGTATATATAGTATGGCTGAAAGGTAAGAAAGTCACATTTAAAATCCTCCAGGTAGAGAGTTTCACGGATACCTTGTGGGTTGGCCCTTCTCGCGAGACACTCGAGAAACTGACAGCCTAGCATGACTCTTTAGCTTCTAACATATGCTTCTCTTGTGACCTTTTCGCGGAAACCTTTACTCGCGAGCTTCTTGCGAGTTAGTCACGAAATTGCACTAATTATTTATTTCATGCTTGATTCTTCACCAACTTAATACTAAACCCAGTACAATAAAATTCTACAAAATACAAGGAACAAAATTAAAGCAAATATAACACTTTTTTTCATGGAATAAAGTCAACATAAAACATAATTGTAAATCACAACTTTACACTTGTATTCTTTGAAAGAGTGATGCAGTACATATCATAATTCAAATTGCTTTTGGCATAATAGAAACAATACTACCTTTTCATACGGCCTTTTAAAATATTTATGTAAATAAATATTTTTTTAAAGTAATAATTAATTCAAATATCTATATATTTTTTAAATAAGATAAGAGAATCACTCATCTAAAATCCCAATTAACCTTCAAGGTTACTGAATTTCCATAAATTAAAATATGAACGGTTAAAACACCACTATTAATTTTTTTTAAGTAATCAATTTAATTTTTTAATTTTTAATTTTTTTTTACATGGATTGAAGCTACCTGCCATATTGTGGGGGTCGGTTTAAGCTTTAGACCAATGACCAAGCTATGAAATCATCTCAGTCAACTTGGTCACCAATCTACAAATCCTTTCCTCTAGTTTATCAAGCATAGCAGTCATCCTAGTATTCCCTAACTTCCTTCACATCAATATTTATTGTGTCCCACAATGGGCTATCACATTTAATTTCACAAAGCAACGTCTCATCCACTTGTAGATTAGAAATTGTTGTCCTCACACACATCCTCTCCGTAAAATTAAGGGGACAACTAATTGGCATGTATTGAGGGAAAGATTTTCCTGCCAAAACCGATCCCTCATACACCTATAGAGAATCCATTATGCAAAGTAAGGTATGCAACTATTGACTGTTACTATGTCATTTTTCCTCTTCTTCCACCAGTTTGTTCATTTTACAATTGAAGCCTCCTTGGCCAATCTCCAAATTAGTCAAGGTTGAATTGAGGTTTCAATTTTTTAGCAATGTATTTGCCAAAGTGCATAAATTTTCACCAATGTTTGATTACTTTCGAAGTACTCTGTGCAGTTTTGTCCCAACTCTAAAATTTTACCTACCTACATGTATACTTAAAAAAAAAATTATAAAAAAAAAAAAAAAATTGCTTCTAATATATTTCTTCCTTAATGCCAATGATCATTAGGCGGATCGCCTCTAACTATATGGGTTCATTCAATTTCAACCTTCCCCTTTCCAACTTTGGTTAGCCAAAAATATTGAAAAAATCTCAATGGAGATTTTAAAAAAATAGATTTAAATATACATAATTAGCACCTGCCTAATTGATAAGGTTAATTACTTCGAGGGTTTCAAACCTAATGAATTTATTCATGATTTTTTTTTTCTTAGAATCATTTATTCATGAATTTAAGAGGGCATTGTAAATTTGTAATTATGTAAACAAATGAGTGGTCCAATAATAATCAAGTGGAAAAAAAAAAAAAAAAAAAACCCTAAAAAAAAAAAAGAGTGGTCCAATAATATAGAATCTTTTTTTTTTTTTTTTTTTTTGATGAAAGTCGATAACATTTGAAGACTAAAAACCAAAGCAAGGTTCAGTACAAGACCTGATGAAAGACCTCCCACTGAGATCTCCCTCAAACACAGCTACAATGTCCACAGGCGGACTATCAAAAATAAGAAAATCAGCATTTAAACTAAAACTCATCCTAGCTAAGCCATCAGCACATTGATTAGCTTGCCGGAAACAATGCTTAATACGGACATTTTGGAAGAGAGAGATCAGATGCCTACAGTCATCTAAAATAGGAGATATAACATTATTAACATAACCTGTCTTCTGGAGCACATCAACAATGGACTTGGCATCCATCTCAACTTCAAGACTGCGGATATTTAAGTTGCAGCACAGCTTGAGACCCTCACGCAGCCCCCACATCTCAGCGGCAAAACTGCTAGTGATCCCAATGCGCTTGCTAAACCCCGCTACCCACTACCATCCAATAATATAGAATCACCTATGATTTTGTGCCTCATCCCCTGCTGTCCTGTCCATGGGTCGTATATAGTATATACCCCATCACTCTCTCCCTTAGTTCTTGACCCAGGCAAAATGACAAAAATTCAAGCAGCAAACCACTACCCATTGTGCCACGTGTCCAGCCGACTCTGACGAACTTGTCACTGCCACCTCCACCACCTGTCACCCAGAACCTTGTTTATCGGGCGCTCTATTCCTCACTAAACTAAAACCATGGTTCTCAGAATCGTACAGTCTAACCACGGTTCACACGGATCTTTGCTTTTTTCCTAGAGCGGTTTTTGAAGCTAAAAAAACCGCAAAATTGAGAAGTTCGTGGTTTTCCCAATTGGACCGTACAGTTCGGTCCGGGTTTCAAAACCTTGACTGAAACCCAAGCTGTGAGACAAAAACACAACATTTCTTTTTTCCTTTCTCTTTTTTATTTTTCAAAATTTTTTATTTAACTTTTATAACAATGTTATATATACAAAAATTTCATAACAATTAAATTGACTAGTTTTTACTCATTTTTATTTGGGTATATTATTTTTAGGATAAATTGTAAATTACGCCTTTAAAGTTTGGGATTATTTAAATTTTATACTCTAAAGTTTCAAAATTTAGATTTTATTTCCTAAAATTTGAGAGTGTTAGGATGTTATACCCTGAAATTTTAAAATTTTGAAACTTCAGAATGTAAAATTCAAACACTTCCAAATTTTAGGGGGTAAAATCTAAATTCTGAAATTTCCAAATTTTAGGGGTGTAATTTATAATTTACCATTATTTATTATTTATTATTAACAAATAACACATTATCTCAATTATGAAAAAATTTGTTAAATTTTCGGTCTATGAGCTTTTTTTTTTTACCTCCTCATATTTAATTAGTGTAATTTAATAACAGATCAACAAATGTATAAATCATGTTCAAGGTAAGAAGTATGTTGCTCATATAATTTTTTTTTTCTATTTTTTCGAAAATGAAAGAGAGAGAAAGTCAGATAAAAAGTGAAAGGGAGAAAAGGTGAAATAGAGTATGTGGTTTGGAAGCATGTACAAGTACAACAACAGTAAAAGTTAAAAAGGAAATGTTTAAATTTTTTTTTTTTTTTTTTGTCAAATTTCTTGACAGTATAGTACAATTGTTTAGAATTGACTGTGAGGTAAGGATTGGCGAGGTGACTGACAATCACCGGTTGCAGAGAGTTGCCGGGTGGGGAGTGAGTGGTACAACGCCGCACCACTCTGGCAGAAAAAGACAGCACGCGGGTGACCGGAAACGGGGACAGCAGGTCACCTCCCTCACCTCTCTACGGTTCCAGAGTCTGTGGTTTTGTAGGCTGGTCCAGTAGATACACCACATTCACCTCGATAACTTCCACACTGCACGCCCTCTTTCTCACTCTTTAACCCTAATCCCACTCTCACTGCTCATGTGACCTCACTCTCCATTGCTAGAACAATTTTCCTTTCCTTTAAATAAATTTATTAAAAATAGTTTTGAAAATAAATTAAGGACATAAATTATAAATAAAACATTAGTAAATTAATGGTTTTTTAAGTTTAAAAATATGACAATATTTTGAGACATTTCAAAATGAAATAAAAGATAAACAAATTGGAATGGAAGAAATAATGATCCTCTTAGGTGTATTTGAATTAGGGTTTATGAAGTTTATATATATTTTTGTTGTACTTGCAATATAAATTTATATTGTATTCATATAAAATGTGATAATATAAAGTTTATAAATGTTTATATATTTATAAAAGGTTGTAAATATATACTGTGGGGCCAGAGAGTTTATGACCCCAGCCCATTTCATGTTAAGGCCCAAGGCCTGCGCCGAGGAGAGACAGGGCCGAGGACGCACCATGGGTGTCAAGGACGGCCTAAGGAAATGGCCGAGGACGAGCTCCTGCTCGGCAGGCCATAAATGCCCCTAAAAGGAAGAGTGATCACAGTGCGAAAACAGCACAAGTAAAAGGCTGCCAGTACTGCAATAAAACATTCTGCACCTGACAGGACCATACTCTTCAGCTTTTGCAACCACCCCCCAACCACTCTAGGTATGGGCTGACAGGACAAGTCTTAAGTCCTAGGAAATTGAGCTTACACGTGGACGCTGGTAAGAGGGTAAATGCCCGTATAAAAGGATAAGAGAGGCAGTGTGAGAAAGGGGGGGGGACAACCAGTCCTCCCAGCCATGGTGTCCTAGAAATAAGGAGAATAATAAGAGCACAAAGCTCCCTAGACTCCTCGGACGAGATTCACTGACTGGAGCCAACCCAAACCACCGACCGGTGACCAAGGCCTAGCCTTTCAAACTCACGCTCTACAAATGATATTGTTTGGGCCCTCTTTACATACGAGCCCAATATTATCTTGGGGTCGTCACGAATTGAGCCCCTACAATTGGCGCCGTCTGTGGGAAGGCTTGTGCATTGGCTCAGGCGGTGGAGCGAGAAGTCCTCCTATTACTTCCAACAGCCCGCTAGCGTGTCCCAACGTAGAGTTCCACTAGAGGCTGTGCTTAGAAGCGTTGGTAACGCGGACGGTTCTAGGGGCTTTCCACGGCGGATCAACGCCTCACATCTTGGTAGAAGGGCTAATCCCTGAAGGGGCTAATCCTTCCCATACTTAATAAATCTAAGTTTTGGACAGAACCAAGGTATTGCATGGTCCTCGGACTCAAACCTATGGGGAAACCAACTACTTAATAAATCTAAGTTTTGGACAGAACCAAGGTATTGCATGGTCCTCGGACTCAAACCTATGGGGAAACCAACTACTTAATAAAATCTAAGTTTTGGACAGAACCAAGGTATTGCATGGTCTTCGGACTCAAACCTATGGGGAAACCAACTATTTATAAAATCTAAGTTTTGGACAGAATCAAGGTATTGCATGGTCCTCGGACTCAAACCTATGGGGAAACCAACTACTTAATAAATCTAAGTTTTGGACAGAACCAAGGTATGGCATGGTCCTCGGACTCAAACCTATGGGGAAACCAACTACTTAATAAATCTAAGTTTTGGACAGAACCAAGGTATCGCATGGTCCTCGGACTCAAACCTATGGGGAAACCAACTACTTAATAAATTTAAGTTTTGGACAGAACCAAGGTATTGCATGGTCCTCGGACTCAAACCTATGGGGAAACCAACTACTTAATAAATCTAAGTTTTGGACAGAATCAAGGTATGGCATGATCCTCGGACTCAAACCTATGAGGAAACCAACTACTTAATAAAATCTAAGTTTTGGACAGAACCAAGGTATTGCATGGTCCTCGGACTCAAACCTATGGGGAAACCAACTACTTAAGGAGAATTTTAGGTTACTCAGACCTGCAGGAAGATCATTTACTAAAAGTCGGATTAAGTCCTAGGCATAAAGAAGATCTTGATCTATCCTCAGAGCCTCAGCTCTAAGGGAACTGATGCAAACGAGCGTTTGAGCTCGGCATGATCGTACCTCGGTCCTCGGACTGGGTACCAAAAAAGGACCAAGGCTACAAAAGCCATTAGGAAGGCGGCGAAACACTCTAAGTACTTGGTGGCCCACATGGACGGTCCACTTTTGAACCACCCATCCTCGGATGGTTACCTCCTACACCGCACCGAGCATTCGGCTGTCATCTCGGCTGGTTTGGGGTATGTATCATTTTTTCAGGTCAGCATTATTGTGCCGAACAGCTCTATTAAGTTCATAATAACATCTTTTTCTTAGCAAGGGTTTTGACCCTAAGCATCTTTTTTTAGGTCGGCATTATTGTGCCGAACAACTCTATTAAGTTCATAATAACATCTTTTCCTTAGCAGGGGTTTCAGCCCTAAGTATTGTTTTTTTTTTTTAGAACAGCATTATCAAGTCGAATAGCCCGATAAGTACAGAATTACATCTTTCTCTCAATTAAAGGTTTTTACCCTAAATGTCATTTGTTCAAGTCGGCATTATTGTGCCAGATAGTTTCAATAAGCACAGACCAAGGTCTTTTTATTAACTGGGATTTCGGCCCTAAGCATCGTTCAGAATATAAAAATAAAAAAGAAGTCATATGGTAGTACGTCTATTCAAGGCATAATCATTTCAGAAAGAAGAGATAGAATATACAAAATAAAGCAATGTTAACTTTTATTAATATAAAGAGGTATTACAGCGTACAATAAAGGGCTTAAACAAGCCTATACAAAAAACGAATTACAAAAACAATTAAAAAAAAAAAACGACAAACAAACAACCAGAAGTTTTTCTAAGCTCTACTCTGAAGTCTTTCCAAATTCTGCCACAATAGCAACCATATTGAGAGGAGGACCTCCCTTGGTGGAAGAGGAGAAGAAGAGGAAGAAGGAAAAGCACCAGAATGGATCTGGTGATGGGAAAGAAGAAGAAGGGAAGGCAAAAGGAGGCACCAGTGAAGGAAGAGAGGAAGAAGCAGGGACACTTTGTCCCTGCGTCAGCCCTGACTCCTAACACGCTGGTGCCATGTTAGCTATGCTCATAAGAGAGCGGCTGGTACTGATAATGGGTGACCCCAGCTCAGTCGCACCGAAAGTTTAACGCGACGAGCCCCTGCTTCGGATTTTGGCTGAAGGGAGGATAAGAGGTATCTTGAGTCTCTACCATCCTTACCCTGACCAAGCCATTTTGAGTTTCGGAAGAACATGGCATTTCTGGGAGGGGTATGGTCTCTTCGTTCCCGCTCCTATCTCAGACGTATCACAATTTAAGATGTAAACGAGCGGATAAGGGAAATTCAGGGGGAAGCTAAGGGTTTAAGACTTTAAAAGGATTAAAGGGTCTCTGTGTAAGAGAAGTAACCTCTTGCCTTTCTTCTTATATGAAGGGCAAAACGGGAGGCATTTAATCTATCCAAATTTCCAAGAAAATCTGTAAACGAGAATATATCCACTCCACTTCCCCACGCCGTCAATAACCGTCGGATTTAAATGGTCTCGTAAAGGGAAATCATTAAAGACGCGTCTCCAACACTGAAACGGCAGGAGCACATCGTGAATGAATTCAGAGGAATGTCTCGTAGTCCGGCGTGTTTCCTGGATAGATGAAGAGACACCCGCATTGATGAAGGGCATAGCTAAGTAGACCGCAATAAAGACGTGGCATCACCAAAACCCTCCTCTCCGACCAAGAGGTCGGACAGTAGGATTTTGAGGGGCTATTGTGGGGCCAGAGAGTTTATGACCCCAGCCCATTTCATGTTAAAGCCCAAGGCCTGCGCCGAGGAGAGACAGGGCCGAGGACGCACCATGGGAGTCAAGGATGGCCTAAGGAAATGGCCGAGGACGAGCTCCTGCTCGACAGGCCATAAATGCCCCTAAAAGGAAGAGTGATCACAGTGCGAAAACAGCACAAGTAAAAGGCTGCCAGTACTGCAATAAAGCATTCTGCACCTGACAGGACCATACTCTTCAGCTTTTGCAACCACCCCCCAACCACTCTAGGTATGGGCTAACAGGACAAGTCTTATGTCCTAGAAAATTGAGCTTAAACGTGGACGCTGGTAAAAGGGTAAATGCTCGTATAAAAGGATAAGAGAGGCAATGTGAGAAAGGGGGGGGGGGGGGGGGACAACCAGTCATCCCAGCCATGCTGTCCTAGAAATAAGGAGAATAACAAGAGCATAAAGTTCCTTAGACTCCTCGGATGAGATTCACTGACCGGAGCCAACCCAAACCACCGTCCAGTGACCAAGGCCTAGCCTTTCAAACCCACGCTCTACAAATGATATTGTTTGGACCTTCTTTACGTACGAGCCCAATATTATCTTGGGGTCGTCACGAATCGAGCCCCTACATATACCATTTTTATAAAATAATGTTATATATATATATATATATATATTTGTAAAAAGTTGTAAATATTTACCATTTTTATAAATGTGTACAACATTTGTTAGTTTTTTGTGTTTCTACAATATAAATTTGCATTATACCGTACAGTGTAAAAGAAAATTTTTCCTAAGGTTTAATCTCAAACACAAGCAACTATAAGCCTTGTAGCACAAGTACTCAATTGGTGTTCTTAACGAAAATGTTCATAATTCAAATCTCACACTTCTGTTGTAATTACAAACTTATCAACAATAACAAAAAATTCCAAACATGCACAAAATTGGATAATTTTTCTATTCAATGTAATATATTGTGAGGTATATAGAATTCAAATAAATCTCTTGTATGGTACATTTGCATATTGAGGTTATATTCTCTTGGACATTTTTAGAACTAATTAAATGGACCATATCTTTTAACATGCAAAATTCCAAAATGTGTTTTGTAGAAGTGTCGGTAGATATTAGCCGTAAATGCACTTTTAGTCCCTATATTTTGACTTTTTTTCATTTTAGTCCCTACATTTTATTTTTACCACTTTTAGTCCCTAAACCAATTAACACGGGACATTTAAGTCCTTGAAGCACTATTCTGTCACCAAACTAACAGGGAAATTGACGAATTAATAAAATAATAATAAAATTTCTAACCTTCTTATTTTTAAAAAAAGAAAAGAAAAGATTTTCAATTAATTTTGTTTCTCTTTTTTTTGGGAAGAACATGTTCATGTTCTTTGTGTTCTTCCCTAGTGTTCTTCCCTATAATCAATCTCTAGCAAAAAACAAACCCTAAACCCAGATCCTAACCAAACCCCAAACCCATATCCCCAGTAAAGCAAACCTTAGCCTTCAAACCCATAAATTTTCTTAGCAGACAAAAAAAAAGAAAAAAAAAAATCCCACTGGAAAAAAAAAGCCCCAAATCACCACCACCGAATCAAAGAACATGAAGATCAAACCTAAGTAAAAGAATAGAAACAATTGAAATCTGCCACTAAAAAGAAAGATTAATACCCATAAAAAACAACCCCACCCACGCCATCCATCAAGCCACCAGATCATCAACTGAGACCCAAAATATGTACAATCTTGATCACCAGATCCACCTCCGACCCACTAAAAGCAAGTCCCACCACAACCCAACCTTTAGAAACCCAGCTAAATAATATTGAAGAAGGAACAAGATTGACAGTGGCGCCAAGAGAACTTGAGAACTGGTGGTGGCGCCGATGACATGGAGCTAGTGATGGGTGGCAACGGTGAAGGGAGAGCCGGTGATGGGTGGTGCCGAATAGGGTGGAACCGGTGATGGGTGGTGATGAAGACGATGGAACTAGTGATGACTAAGAGAGAAGGGCTGAGGGTGGGTTGGGTTGTGGAGAGAAATCTGATTGCCATGATGCATCTCATTGCCAAATCCACAATATCCTTCAAACCCATAAATTCTTAAACCCGATCTCTTTCTTCTCAACCCAGCAAACCCACCAACCAGCGATTGTTGTTGGTGTTGTTGTTGTACGCAGCTGTTTTTCCTCATCTTCTCTAGAATCTTTTTTCTCTCTCTCTCACCATCTCTCCTCCAACCCGAGCCTCCATGGCCAACCATAGTCATCCTGGTTCTCTCTCCTTGATCTGAACATACTCAGATCTATCCCCTTTCTCTATCTTCGATCTAGACGGTTAGATTGAGTTTTTGCCATTTAGGTTTGCTTGATTCTGTAAATTTGGATTAAGGCGTGTAAGGACTTTGGGATTGTTGAAGGTATTTTGAATCAGGTATTTGTGTTTGTAATGGGAATGTGAAAGAATGACAGAGTAATTGTTGAATGTCTTTGTGTCTTGTAAACCTGTGGACATGTCTTTGTGTTTGTAAATCTGACTGATTTTATGGGTTTCGTTGCTAAAGAAATACAAGAAAAGAGAAAAAAAATATTTATTTTTTAAATTTCTAGGCAAGGTTTGCTAGGAAGAAAATGAAGAACATGATTAACGGGGAAGAACACATGTTCTAGATTCTTCATGTTCTTCCCAAAAAAAGAGAAACAAAATTAATTGAAAATCTTTTCTTTTCTTTTTTAAAAATTAAGAAGGTTAGAAATTTTATTATTATTTTATTAATCCATCAGTTTCTCCGTTAGTTTGGTGACAGAATGGTGCAGGACTTAAATGTCCCGTGTTAATTGGTTTAGGAATTAAAAGTAGTAAAAATAAAATGTAGGGACTAAAAATGTATTTTCACGTGATTTATTTTGTTCTTATGTCACTAATTAAGCACCCAAGACAAGAGAGGGCTAGAAAAGATCAAAAAACCAAACAGAAACCAGTTTTGACAAGCCCCAAAATGAAATAGAGAGAAACATCTTTCTCCTCCTATATTGTACTGACTGAAGCTCCATTACAAAGATTGAATCCATACCAAACATCATTAGGAATGTAAGTGTTGTAATAAAATGTAGCAGACTTGGTGTTATAACCATTGATTGTCAATTTCTCAGGCATCCAACCATCGAATCCACTCCTGTAAAGGTAGACATAGCAGATTTGGTATGAGCATGGTCCATATATTTGAAATGTATCTCTAAAGCACCTCTCAAACGTTCCTGTTGATGGATCATCCAGTCTTGGTGCATACACCTTATCATCAAACAAATGGTAATTACATCCAAGAAACGGTAATAAGTTACACAATTAATTAATTATCCATTCTGGTTTCTCATGACATATATACTTGCATCTACTTAAATTAATGTACACAAAATTGTCATGTACATATACATCTATACCTGTCATGACAGCTCTTTTATCATCAATCAAAACAAAAATTGATTTTTAGTATATGCGAGATTCAAATCCAAAATATTTTATTGGACGATAAGAGGCTTTGTCTGTGAACTAACTCGCATCTACAGTTATACATGATACATGAATTATTTTATGTACGGGTATATTTACTTATATTTAGGCAAAAAAGGGAAAAAAGAAGAAGAAGAGAAACATGCATTTATGTTATACTAATGTATCATATGTATGTAATGTGTACAGTAAGTTAAGAAGAACCTGATTGTCATAAGCATCACCAAGTGCAAGACTGATTTGATCCCTTATATATTTGGTTGATGAACAGCTTGTCGTTATTGATACTGTGTAGGAGCAGCTCTTTACATTCTACAAGAAAATTAGTATTTATTTTAGAGAAATAACTTCAAAATTGAGACAACCTTTTTTTGGTTTTTACACTGGAATAAAATAATTTTGTTCAAGTTAAATTCTGTCTGTCTTAAGTCCATTGTTTTTTGAAAAAAAAAAATAATAATAAGACTTGCTCTAAAGGGGTCTATCTTTTTAGAAAAAGATCAAAGCACCATGTGGGAATTTTTGAAAAAAAAAAAATAATAAATAAGATTTGCTCTAAAGGGGTCTATCTTTTTAGAAAAAGATCAAAGCACCATGTGGGAATTTTTAAGGAGTATTTTCATACCTGGGTATTGATGATCTTGAAGGATCTGAACTGCTGGGGTTGAGGAATGATTGACTTGGCTTGTGAGAATGTGAAGAGGAAGGCCAAAAAGAGCAGAAAAGTCACTGCCTTCACCATTTCCTCTAAATTCCTATGAGCTATATCCCAGGTGTGACTGTGAGGAGAGGTATGATCTTTGGAATATCCTAAAGGTACATAATATATGAAGACTAGAGTAGAGAGCTTTCTAGCAACCAAGGGTAGATCAGTCAAATTCTTGTCCTCTTTGGGGCTTGTCTAATTTATTATTTTATTTATATGAATTATGAAATTTAATAGAGGTACATTAAATTAATCATGTTTATCTTTATCCAAGTCAGCTGGGAAACGAAGAATAACAAACTAGAATTTATGTCTTAGATTCTTACAATAATATTTGACTATGTTTGATCGACTTTAACGATAGTAATATTTTTTGAAAAACTATGTTATTTTTCTAAGTTTAATGGTGACTTTAAAATGAGGTTGAATTTTTTCTTCAAAATGAGTCATACTTTAATAGTGTTTTTCATTGACCAAAAATAGAATTTGTTTTAGTTGCCTTTTTTGATATTACCAAATACAAGAAAATGTAAAAAATTATTTCATTTTTCTATATTTAGTAGCTACTTCAAAAAGAGATAAAATTGTTTTTAATAGTAACTTCAAAATGAGTCATATTTTAACAGGTTTTTTCATTGACCAAATTATTATTATTATTATTATTTTCTGATACTACCAAATTAATAAATAAATAAAAGTGAAAAACTACATTCACAAAAGATTGAAATAAACAGAGCAAGGTTAAACAAGTTTGGGTCTTCCAGCTGTCTCCCTTTTAGGAAGGCATCATTTCAAGGCAAATGACAAATGTTTGGCTAGTTAGTGATCTCTCAAGTCTCAGCTTCTCCATGCCCTCTCTCTCTCTCTCTCTCTCTGAAATTATTTTTTTGAATCATTACTAGATGAGCATACACTCTTTTAGAGCACGTTTCTTGTTCATGATTCTCTGCTAGCCCACGTTTCTTCATCTTTGTTGGGAAAAATTGAGAAAGATAACAAAAACTGAGACTAATAGATGAATTTGGCGGTAAAGGGGTATCTTAATGAGAAGAGAAAATAAAGAAAGAGAAAAAAAAAAAAAAAAAAATGAGAAGGAAAAATGAAGAAAGAAGAGAAGCCGGAGAGACAGAAAGAAAAGAGAAAATATATTTTTAATGAGAGAAGAGAGATAAGTTTAATAATTTTTTTTTTTTTTAGCTTCTTGCTACAATGCACAGCATTTAATTACTTTTTTAGCTTCTTGCTATAGTGCAAAGCATTTAAGAAGCTAAAATTTTTTTGCTATGGCACCATTACCGTAACATGTATTTTAAGTATTAGTGGTGATAAAAATAGTATCATAGTTATTTAGTATCACTATTGTGGATGCTCTTGTGAGTCAAGGAAGCACTGTGAAAGGTTTTACCGAGCCCTACTTCTAATTCAAATTCATCGCACGTTTCTGGTTCCTTGAACTATATTAAATACCCATCATATAACTCCACGTAGACGTGAATTGTCTTCTCAACGACCACGTAGTAGGTTTAAAGGAAATTCCACAGCGCCCCTCTACATCTTCCATGATCTGCAGAATTTCCCAGCAGACTGAACTCCTTGGGTCTTCAAATCCCACTTTGGCAACTCCTTGAGTAAAGCCCTCTTCAATGGCTATGTCTTCAATCGTCCCCAAACTTAAAGATTTTGTTGTTTGCAAGGCACTTTCAAACCCATTCCTTTTTGCACTCACCTTGATGGTATCTAACCACAACAGCTAAACAAGATTTATTATTCAACAATGCTAGACACACAAATTTCACAAAAAAATTTCACATGTGAGATGGTAGATAGTGATTAGTATAGCATCACTTTTATGGAACCACCATTGACATCATTTTTATTGAATCTACTTTAATCCTAATACTCCACGGAAATCATTAAAACTTTCGAATCTTAATGAAAATTACATATAAGATAAAACTCAAGCTGCATTGGCAGCAGTCATAAGGATTACACATAAGTTTTTTTTCTTTTAATGAAGGAAATCCTTCGAGAAATTCTCTCCCATTAGCTCAGCCAGCTGTCCAGGTAATAGCAAGTAACTTAAATTGCTGTATTTAGCATTTTGACAATGTCAAGTTGTTTCAAGAAGGATTTCCCTGATTGAAGGGTAAACATACATCAATGATTTAGTACATTTAAGTAACTTGAATTACTGCAGTTGGCATTTTGACAATGTTGAGTTGTTTCAAGAAGGATTTACTTGCATTGATTATTTAGTTCATTTAAGTAACCTGAATTACAGCAGTTAGCATTCTGACACTGTCAAGTTCAAGTTGTTTTACGAAGGATTTCCTTCTTTAAAAAGAAAAACTTAACTGATTTAGTTCATTTTTGAGTTTCTTTACAATCAAAATTTGCTAATTCAGCTCAGCATATCAAAAGTGGTACTTTAAATGCAATAGAAAAAGGAAAAAAAATTCCTATCCCTTCAAATTTTCTCCCCAATACTCCTTTCACAATAAAATTACTCTTATCAATCTTTAGACTAAAGCAGGAATAACGAATCCTAAGAAGCCGTCAGGATGATCTAATTATAATTTCAAGCCATCATAAACATGCGAAAATGACAGAATTGCTGCATTGTAATTCTCACCAACAATCCAAAAAGAGATTCAAGAAGTAATAGAAAATTCAAATATAGTTTTTACCTTGAATTCATAGACAAAATCGTGAGGCACTAAATTATGCAGCCTATACCCCAAGCAAAACGGCGATAAAGGAAGGAGAAGAACTCTATAAACCCATCTTAGATTCAGAAACGTTGCAGTGATACACAAGCAAATTAGAAATCCAACCATTTAGCGTAGTATACACAGGTCGTTGGGGAAATTATTCCATCTGGTGTACATAGACTTATCTGTGGACAAACTCCGCATGGAATTGAAGCCATGGCCCCAATTTTTGGTTCTGATTTAAGGCCTGCTTTGCTTTCGCATCTATAGCAAACTTTCCCGATAGGAATAGAATTAAACTCCCCCATTCCAGTACTCTTCACCTCCAATATCTCATTGTCCAAAACCAAAGCATTCACAATCTCTTCAATTTGCTGAGTTGTGAACTCAACATTGAAGGCTCTACTCCTCCCTATCGTGTCCAAAATTTCCTCCAGTGTAACAATCTTTTGCTCATAAATGATCTTCACACAGTGTTTTTTCAAAAAGTTTATAAACTCTGTATCGAGGCTCCCCTCAACATACCAAGCTCCACCAGTGATTTCCTTTGACGGTTCAAACTCTGTCACAATATAGTGTTTTCTGCCTTTATTTTGGATGGTTACAACCTCTTTTATCAGTTTCTTAGCTTGAAGTGATTTGAGGGATTAGTTAAGCACATTGTCGGGGATGTTTGTTTCTCATTTCATGTCTCTTGTCCAAATAGCCATGTCTTGCTTGCTTTGGATCAGATTATAAAGGATACACTCATGTTCTGTCAAAGACTCAATAGGTGATTTTGAGTCAGGCTGTTTACGCTTCAGAGATGAGAGCCCTTGTGATCGGTTCATTCCTATCAAAAGACAATTGCAGGGGGGAAAAAAAAAAGATAAGAAAAAGAAGGAGAAGACGTCATTCACTTACATAGGAGTACTGAACCTTGTCTAGCATGGTGGGCATTAACATTCATATTTTAAAAATAACCAGAATAATAGAAACTTACAGCCTTTATTCGGTGTTGCATAATAACAGTAGGAAAAGAAAAGAAGAAAGTGAAATTTGTAAACTTAATTACTTCCATCTGTCGGCTATTCTTAAAAAAAAAAAAAAAAAAAAAAAAAAAAAAAAAAAAAAAAAAAAAAAAAAACTCAAAAATTTAGAATTTTATTCAAAAAAACCCAAATGAATCACCAGGGGAATCACCTTTCCATCCACTTCACAACAGAACAATAGATCAGCCTATATCAGTATCACTACAAAGGCTAGCAAAATATTTCTATATTGTGTTGGTTTCTCTAGGTATACAGGCACAAGTACAACTATTAAAAGATTCAAAGAATTAAAATTATTTCTGAAACCAAAATTCTCATAAGAAGATGTAGTTTATCCTCATAAGTCAGAATTTCCATAAGAACCAAGCAACATCACTAGAAATAATCATACACAAATACTCTCATTGGGAAGGTTGCCATGGACATACAACTTCCTAGAAACAAATATGCTTTTCCTAATTTTTACTTAATCAACGAAAGATCTAAGCCCACAAGCACATTGATAAAACTTCTCTTCTTCCTTAAGCCAAAACTTCCCAATTTATTGGAAGCCAAAACACAAAGAAGTCAAATATATATTAACTCTTCCAATCTTGCTATTTGCAGTCTAATCGTTATTGCTTTTCATGACTGCATATCTGATTATTTGATGAAAACCAATGTTTTTTTTTCTGCCACAACTATTTTATAGTGCTATTTCCTACCTGGAATCTCATAGAAATCAATAATAATTTTCTTTCTAATGTCTCATCTAACGCCATCTAAAAGATCCAATAAGAAAGAAGCTCTAAGCTACAAATGATGAAATATATAAGAACATTTCATACAGAAGAAACACAAAACATTTCTAATACAAATGAAGATCAAGCAAACCACAAATGCATGTATCTTATCCCTAAGCAAATTGGAATTAATGTTATCAAATCTCATATCAACAATTTTCATTCTTTTTTGCATCAAAATCCCAATATAGCAATATTTCAAAGGACCCATTTTCCCTATGACCTCCAAATCACAAAAGAAGCACAAAAAGGATTGAAATGTTGGCATTTTCCACTTAGCTGACCTTACTATGATTGTTTATCTTACATGAATGAGCTCCTAAACACTTTTTTCCCATAAAAAAATTACAAAACAGAAGTGCAGAATTGCATATTTCATATTCTCTGCTTTCTCTAAGCAGCCAAACATAGGACAATAAAAAGAAAGAGAGAGAGTACCTGCACTCATTTTGTAAAAGCTTTTTGAATTCTCTAACAGGTTCGGAACACAAAGAAATTCAATAGAAGAAGAAATATGTAATATTCAGTTGGAATCTGCATCACGAGGAAAAAGAAAGGGGTCATATTATGCAGTCCAAAATATTGGTTATTATCAATATCTAATACACTCTGATGCACCGATACGGCAAAAATGGCATCGAATCGGTATCCGATACGGATATGGGTGGGATACCGGTACGAACGTACCCGGAGAGTATCGAGTAGAAGAAAATCAATTTTTAATTCCGATACGGCTCGGATACGTCCGAGATACGGCGAGTATCCGAGAGGATACTGAGAAAAAAAAAAAAAAAAAAAGAGAGAGAAGAATTTTGACACCTGGATGATTTCTGACCATATAAGAGCCCTAATTTTGCTTCACCTTCACCCGATCTATCACTCTCTCCTTTCTACTCTCTCAGTCGCTCACTCTCAAAGTCTCCACTCTGCTCTGACCCAGGGGCCGCCCAACATAATTTGCGACAAGGCCAAAATATTAATTAAATAAAATTATTTAATACTAATTAAATTAAAGATAATTTGATACATTAAATATATAAATAATACCAACTAGACTAATATTAATTTTATATAGAGAATTGGATATCATAGTTGAATTATAAATATTAATAAAAAGAAATAAAAATATATTGCGATTGAAAAAGATACTTTATTTTGGATATAACACGATGCATAATTAAATAAAATTATAATCTAATTTTTAATTTTATATTTTAATTTTAAGAGAGAGGTAGATATTATTTGGTGTATGGTTTTGTAGGATATTAGTTTACAAAAATCAAAGTCTCAAACTATTAGGGAGAGATTAATCTATAATTGATGATTAAACACATTTGTAACATCTTTTTGAAATATTTTAGGGTTTCAATTGAGTTAAGGTTCTATTGGTCTTTTACTTTGAGAGTCTTAATAGAAATGAAAAAGAAAAATGCAATAATTAAAAGCACTATAAAATGTTAAAAATATAATGTGATATTGTCTCTCATTAATGAACTTCATCAATTTAACTAATGAGTGTTTATATCATGTTTTTTGTGATTAATAACATGGCAATTTGTAAGCCAATAGTAAAATTTTTACATCACTAATAAAAAAAAAAATGTACAACCTTTAGAATATATATATATATATAATTTTATAAAAATTTGGACCTTTAACTATGAAAAGTGGGGCATTTTTTCCTAAGGAAAATTTTGTTTTTTGGTGGGGCCTTAGGCCTAGGCCTTGAGCCGGCCCTGCTCTGACCACCCACGACAAGAGCTCCTCCTCCTTCTTATTGCCGCCGATAAGTCTCTCAAACTCTCACTTTCTCTACCTCGCCTCTCGCTTACCGGAATCGCGGAGAGGATTTTTTTTTTTTTTTTTCCTTTCCCTTTTCGCCTTCCCTTCTCTCTGTTTTTTCGTTTTGGGTTTTGGGCCCTTCGGCTCAGCTCATGCTTGTTGTGGGTCTGTGACTCAGAGACCAGAGAATGGTTGTTTTTTTTTTTTTTTTGAGAATGGGTATGTTTGTTTTGTTGTGGTGTGGCCCATTGTCTTGGCCTCATGGATCTATGACTCAGCGTATATATATTATTTTATTTTTATTTTTTTGCTGAGAATGGGTATGTCATGTGTAGGTCTGTGATATATATATATATATATATATATATATATATATATATATATACACTTATTAGTCGCTAACTCGTACGATGCACGTAAGGAAAGTCATTATGAAGTTTCAATCAATTTTATGTTTAAAACATAATGATTAACGTAATGTCTCTGACATAATTCTCCCAAACATGTAATTTTAAGCAAGTAGCAACTACTTGATTTATATCTTCAATATCACCTTTAAAATCATGAGCAATCATATCCCCTGTCCTAAGATCCAATATCAAATAGTCATATCAAATCCAACTACTGCTACTTAACCCTATCAACAAAAAAAGCAAAAAACTACTGCCACCATTTTTATTTTTTTTTTGTTAGAGAAAACTACTGCCACTTGATAGGGATAAACTACTGCAATTATTCTAATAATTTGACTGCTGTATCCTTATCTGCCATGTGGCTTCGGGGCCCATATATATCACTGAAGAATCTAAAATAACAATGTAAATCAGACCGATCAAATTCAATTAAAAAAAAAAAAGGAAGAAGAAATCAAAGAGAAAGACAAATAGAGGAGAGACTCTTACAAGAGTGGCAGTCTGATATTTTGAGGAGACAATGATCCTATACGTGAAGTTATGTGAATCAATTGGGACTCAAATTTAAGAAATTAAAGAACAGAATTCCAAATTAACAAAAAAAAAGAAAAAAAAACCTTTATTTAATATTTATTTTTCTTGTTTTTCACCAAAAAGAAAAGTGAAACATGCAACTTATAGTGTTCAATTCTATACCTTGAAGAGACAGTCGTACATCCCATTGGAGAGTCTTATGATATTTTCGGCAAATTCACATAATTAAGCCTATCACCATCTAATTTTTTACAATAAAATATCCAATTAGAATGGTTACAAAGTATCCCCCATATGCCACACACAAAAACCTAATCGAAAAAAGAAATGAAGAAAGAAAAAGCAATTTAACACTTTCTAAGAAGAAGAAAGCGGACAGGAGACAGAGAAGAAGACGTTACTATGTTGCATGCGTTTAAAATTTGTGGAGCACCTACCTTTAGGATTTGTGGAGGAAGATTTTAAAACCCAAATAATAAAACCAAAAAACCTATAACGGAATATAGCGTTAAAACCTGCCAAAAATATATTTGTGAAAACCAAAGGTTCTCCACCGTACATAGAGAGATGGTGAAGAATCAGAATGAACTTGAATTTTTTGAGTTTGCTTGTGAGTTTTCACTATCAAAAAAAAAAGAAAAAAGAATGAACTTGAAGTTTTTGAGTTTTATCTCAAGAAATATAAACTAAAATTTACTAGGAAATGTGTAAAATTTATAACTACCGGTGGGAACAATGCAACTGAACACCAACAGGCAACAATAGCAAAAGAATTGTACTGAAATGGTTTGTATAAGAACCAAATGAAAAGATACATTGTTTTGTGTTTTTAATGGTAGACATAGTATTAATTTATGTAGCCACGTGGCGCAATGAGAACTGGTCATTAGCATGTGTATTTTTTTTTTTTTGGAAATTAATAATTTTCTTATTATATTTACCTCTATTGCATGAAAACAAGCCTTATAATAGGGTTTTCTAATTTCAAGGGAGATAGAAGTTTCATGAACTACTTCTAAAATATAAACTTAAAGTTTTTATAAGAAGGAATTTAGGTATTAAAATATAAAATATGAGTTTCACTAACATGTGCCCTTAGGGCATATATTAGTAAATTAATGTATGTTCTTAGTCTTAGGACATATATTAACCGGACCCATAAAATATTTATCAAAATTTAATTTACTCAATGTGTGGGATTTATGCCTTTTGATCAAATAAATCTCAACTGTAGGGGATATGGGCCCAAAATTGGACCTATGTTCCACAGAAAGCATGAGTAGATTTTGATTGATTGAGCTTGTTTTAGATTTTAGGCTGTGTTTTGAGCTGCTTGAGTTTGAATAAATAAGATATTTTTTCAAAATAACACCCATTTCAAGACAATTTCATTGGTTAGCATAGTTTCCAAATTATTTAGAAAACTAACATCTCGAGTGTGATGGACTTGATTTCGCTGTAGCAACTCGAGGATCAAAGACTTGATTTCTATGAAAATCAACGTAGAAATCAAGTCTCTAGGACTCGAGTTCCACAAATTCACTAAGAAGAAAGAAGCAGAGATCACAAAGAAGAAAGCAAATCAACAAAGAAGAAGGAAACAACAAACCCAGATCAATCAAAAACAACGAACCCACTCCTCTGCTCTTTGAACTTTCGTGGCTGAGCTCATCAACTCTTCCTCCGACGATCATTGCCACCATCGGTAGTGGTTTGATCTCCATGGGTAGGTGTGGTTTCTAGGTTTGATCTTATCTCCATGGGTGGGTGTGGTTTGGGTGTGATCTCTCAACCCAAACCAAAACTAATTTTGTGATTTGTGGGTTTGTTCCTAAAGTGGGTGTGGTTTCTGCCGTGGGTGGGTGTGGTTTCTGCCGTGGGTGGGTGTTTTTGGATTTGTGGGTTTGTTCTTGAGAATGAAGAACGAAGGAAAACAAAGAATGAAGAACAAAGAACGAAGAATGAAGAATGAAGGAAAAGGAAAGAGCAAGGAACTCGAGCCTAGTCCACTCGATTTGCTACAATAAATTTGACTCTCACAAACTTGAGATGTTAGTTCCCTAAATAGTTTTTTAAATGATGCTAACTAAAGAAATTGTTAGAAAAATAATGTTGTTTTGAAAATAAAATCCTAATAAATCTGGTCTAACTTGATTGGCTGGATAGTGTGGTAGACTGGGTTTAAATTAGATTTTGGGCCAAAATTTTATCAGTGGGTTTAGGTCATCTGAGTGGGTCTTTGTATTCAGTATTGATGAGCTTCGTCCCAATTGGGCTGGAGTCAATCATAGCTTGAACAAATCAAAGTGGACCATCAGCTAAAGGTTTCAAGTCCCATTATCTACTTTGGTGCTCAAATTTTACATGAGCACGCATGATGAATCTCAGGGCTTTGGAAAATTGTGGGTTTCCAGGATAATTAGAAGAAAGTGATGACTATGTTTGGTTAATTATGTTGCCAAACAACGAGTCTAAAATTGTCTCTACCTTTCTTGACAAAGCAAAAAGCCTAATGTCAGTTCATCAAGTGTGTTAAGCTAGTCATGCAACAAGGAATGCCCATTAACCAACCCTCTAGTATATCTTCATCTAGAGCATAAACTTAAGATCTGTTCACTTCCCAAAGGGCATACATCTACTTCAGTGCCAGAACTTTGACAATATTGGCAAAGCCAAAACTCCAGAACATGTGGTAATTCTATAGGATATGATTAGGGTATAACATCAATTCACACAAGATTACCAACAAAAATCACTTTTATTATACACCAATCACAATATGTTAATTACCTCAACAATTGTGAAATTTATTGCGTCACACTTATACGATTTCATCCATTTCCCTAAGAATGATTATGGGGCATCATCTATTTTATAAAGTACACAAAGATACTGAAGAAAATGTTGTTGGAGACTTGGTGGTGGTTAGAAAGTGAACATTTTAGCATGGAAAAGAAAAAGACTATGGGGCACCATCCTATTCTACTTCCTCCTACTCCAAGCTCAAAAGGGGAATCGCTTATGGACCATACCAAGAAAGAATAGAATCTAGAGAAATTGCATCAATGTTTTAACTCAATAGGTTCAACTATCATCTTCATCCTCGTCAGCTTCATTGATGCAGAGGATGAGCTAATTTGCCACACACTAGATTGACCCAATACATGTCAAGAGTGGCTAGCAATCCACCCACTAAAACCACCAACCTAGTTAGAGGGGAGTTTACACCTACCAAAACTATGGAAAGTTGTTCAAAACCTCAGAACTGCTCCTAAAATTTCATGTGGAAGGTGAGGAGGGAAAAAGGGAGAAGAGGGGGGGTGGGGTGGGGGGGGGGGGTGGCAGTGCGGGTGAGGTGAAGTAGGTACAAAATTGGGAAATTGCGATACAACTGAGTCAACATTGGCAAGGGCAGAAGAACACCAGAACATGTAATTCTTATTATAAACCAAAGGTAAGAAGAGTTAGAAGAACAGTATAATAATTCTTGTTACATGGTAAAAGCTCAAAGTACACCATGATACTTATTACAAACTATAAACATGCCGAAGAAGAAGCTAATTTGGGCTAAGGAAGCATTCAGAAATTTTCTCCCAGGATTCGAGAGTTTTGTCCTCAGTGTCTGTTTTGTATAATGCAAGGCGATTAACTTGGAAGCTCAAACTGTTAATGCTTTCATCAAGGATACTAGCTCTTTCTTGAGCTCTTTTCTTCTCATCCTCTGTCAGATCCGCATAAAGGAGGCTCAAATGTGGCATGTAAGCTGCACATTATACAGCGCATTCATGAATACAGGGAGCCTCACAACCCAAAAATCCATTTCTTATTTTCCTCATAAAAGAAACTAACATAAAAGTCCACACTTTCTCTTTCTATAATGAAAATCTCATTTCTGGAAGGTTGAACCACCAATAGCACATCAGAGGAAGCAAATGCGTGTTTCATAAGTGCAAAAGCCCAGGCTTAAAAAAGAATGAGAAGGGTAGTTTCTTCAAGACAAACAAGCACCAATAGGTCCAAAACAACCAACTATTCAGTAAAACAGAGGTGACAAACTTGTGCTTAGGTTCACTAGGAATGCATGATTATCTGTGTGCCACATCAAGTTACTCATTAACAAGGACATTGTAAGATTTAAGGATAATAATGAGTGATAGCATTTATGTTCCTCCTAAATCACATTCCTTATATGTATATTCTAGATATCAATCTGTAACCAGAAAATGGGACTAGTCCCCTGTTGACATATGTACATATCCTGAAGCATAAGAGATAAGAATAGTATGATTTCCTAACATAATTTTCAAGTTTCCAGTTTACCATCATTGGGGGACTCCAAAAATTTTCTGTCATGAAATTTTTGCATACTTTTTTTCACCACATGATCCAAACTTCAGGTCCCAAACTAAATTTCATCCGAAATTTATGCACTCTCCCAATTAGAGTCCTAATTCCATTTTATATAAATATGTCTCACCAGTCACCAAAGGAAGAACAAGTTGCAGATACATAACAATCATATAGATAGATAGTAAATACTATTATTTCGAATTTGATAAATATCTAATAGTAACCTGAAAAACATACAAAGTAAAAAAATCCAATAACTTACGAGTCGATTTCTTGTATCCAAAATGACCACAGCAGTGTGCACTAGTCTCCACTACCTGAAACAAAACACAAAATATAATCCCATCCTAGAATCAGTGCCCCAATTAAAACCAACAAAAGAAAAGGACAAAAACTTAGTTAAATTGAAACCAAAATCTGCTTCCATACGCTCTCATACACATTATCCACATTTATATACATATATTTTTATTCAAATACGTGATACATAATTATGAGTGCGAGAGAATCAATACCCGAAAACACATTGATAAAAAGAAATAGAAATTATATATTAAAAAAAAAAAAAAGTGACCTCTGTAGTAGGATGGATGACAAGGAAAACACCCTGATAAGAGAAAGTGCCCGTAGCCACACGATCAACGGTGGCAGTGTAGGCCTTGCGGCCTTCACAGGCTGATCTGAACTTCTCAACCGCATCTTCCGGTGTCAAACTGACGGCCCCAACAACAGTTATGTGGGGCTCGAATTTGGGCCCACCGAACTCGGACCCAAGGCTATCCATCAGCTTCTTCAGCCTGGCCGCCACGTCATCAGGTGGGACAGCCCAAACCGAGTACGCGTGCTTCTCTGGCTCTACTTGTTGGGAGGTTGCCATGAGATCGAATATTAAGGTCGAAGTACTAGAAGAAGAAGAAGAAGAAGAAGAAGAAGAGGAAGTGGGTTTTGATGCAAATAAGGAAGAGAGTGATTTGTTGGTTTTTTCAGAAACAGAAACAGAAACAGAAACAGAAATTTGATGTGGAACAAAAAAACCCAAAATGGTGATGGGGTTTTGGGTGTTTTTGATTGTCTGTTGTGTTGAATATTGAGGTTGTTGTGCTTCGGTTTTGTACGTAACTTGTAAGCAATTAAAGTTGGAATTTGATACTGAGAGTGGAATGTGGCACATGAATAGGTAATGGGTATATCCGTAATTCCGTATCGTATATGCCTTCAAGCCTTGAAGTCTATCATCTTTTAATTCATAAAATCATCCACAAATATTAAATCGCAGTGAGCCGCTTTTTAAAATTATGGAAAAATTGTTGTGTGCATTGCACCATGAGTTCAGCCCACTTATAATAGACATGAGCTTGTCTTTAATGTTTCTTATCTTTTCTTCATCATGTACAAAAGTCAGCATGAGTGATTGGGGTTGGTTGGCTTAGGCGTGTTGGACACGCTGAAGAAAAAAGAAAAGAAAGATACAAAGGCCATTCGGCCTAAAGGAGCTCAAGAAAGAGATTTTGGTTGAAGTAAAGTCAAAGTAAGTGGCTTGCATTTATTGTGATTTGATGAGAAGAGTGTGGAAGGAAGAAAAGAAGAAAAGGTGAAAGAAATAAAAGGGAAAGGCCATTCGGCCAGCTCCAAAGGAGAAGCGAAGTCCCAGAGAAACTGAGGATTAAGTGCAGTCTTGAAGAACTGCGTGAATAAATGAGCAAGAGAAGAGAAAATTGTGAGAGATATACAGTGAAAAAGAGAGCAGTGAGTGAAAAAAAAAAAGAGTTTTTTTTACTCAAGTTGTATCTCTAAGTGTTGTAATATCTATTTAATATAGTAAAATTATTCGGAGTTTGTCCCGTGATTTTTCCCTTCAAGGAGAAAGGTTTTTCACGTAAATCTTTGTGTTCTTCTGTGGTTGTACTTGCTGAAATTTATTTACAGTTATATAGAATTTTTCCCAACAAAAATGATACGAAAGTTATTGTGTATGTAACATTACCTTGTAATGAATCTACCACTATGTTTGTTTTGATGTAAAATACTTTCATGGAGTAAAACCCATTTTCGTCCCTGAATTTTCACGCGATTCCCATTTTAGTCCCTAACTTTTTTTTCCTCCGCTTTTAGTCCCTATCTTGGAAAACGCGTCTTATTTTTATCCCTACCGTTACATCAGAGATGGAAATTGCACAGGTGACAAACGGCATAAGTTAAGAACATTAAAATAATAATATTTTTTATTTATTTTAACATTAAAAAATGTCACGTCAGCATCTAAATTAAAAAAAATTAATTTATTAATTTTAACTAAATAAAAAAATTAAAAACAAAAATAAAAACAAAAAATTACATTAAGGGTCCGTTTGGATACAACTTATTTTTGTTGAAAACTGAAAACACTGTAGTAAAATAATTTTTAAATATGTAAATAGTACCGTGGGACATATTTTTAATGAAAAAGTGACTGAAAAGTGAAGTTTGTGGGTCTTGTAAACAGTGCATGGGACCCACTGGTGTGCACTGCATCGCTTATTTTGCTATGAACAGTGCACTGGTTGATGAAAAGTGAACAGTGAACGGGTTGAAAAGTCAAAAACAACGGCAAGCAAAAAAAAAAAAAAAAAGAAACGCAAAAAGGCAAACGCAGGAATTATAAGTTGTATCCAGACACTCATTAATTGAGATCTAAGTTTGTCTTGGACAAGAACACAAACCCAGATCTAAAAATACAAAATTAAAATCCAAAAATCACAAACCCAGCAACACAAACACAAACTCAGCAACAGATCTTTCTTGTCAACCAAATACAAAAGCAACAAACACAAACATAGCAACTGACGTGGAAGAAGAGAAAGAGAATCTGTCACTGTGTTCTCATCTATGTAATCCTCTAAGATCTTGTTCAACTCCATGGCCATATTATGAAATATAAAGCAAATGCACTCAGGAACAAAGCAGAGATTGGCAGACTCACCTAAAATCAGAAGGAAGAGCGACACGTAGAGCAGCTCTCGGCGGCGGCCTCGCGGCTATCGGAGATCCAGATATTGGATTTCTTGCCGAGATAGGAGCACTAGCTGGTGTAGTTCCTGAGGAGCTTCCTTTGAAACTTGCGCAAAATGGCAGCGTCCTGGGCGTCGATGTTGTCCAGCCGAGGAGAGAGGCACATCTGAGCGTTGGCGAGGTGGAGGACGAGGTGCTCGCGCTGGTTGCAAACGTTGTCGCTTTGGAAGTCGAAGAAGAGGGCGAGCCAGTCCAGTAGGTCCATGTGCCAGGCCCATTGGTTGTGTAGCGGCTTCCTGAGGTCGCCGACGGCTCGGAGCGCGGTGGTAATGGCTTGGACCTCCGGGAATCTGAGCGATGGGTGCTCCGTGAGGAGGTTGTGGGTGGGGATTATCATTAGCATTATATATATTGTTTTGCTCTCTCTATGTCTGTCACTGTGTTTATGTTTTGTGTTTGTTGCTTTTGTGTTTGGTTTACAAGGAAGACCTGTTGCTGAGTTTGTGTTTGTGTTTCTGGATTTGTGATTTTTGGATTTTAATTTTGTATTCTTAAATCTGGGTTTGTGTTCTTGTCTAAGACACATTTAGATCTCAATTAATGTAATTTTTGGTTTTTATTTCTGTTTTTAATTTTTTTATTTAGTTAAAATTAATATATTTTTTTAATTTAGATGCTGACGTGGTATTTTTTAATGTTAAAATAAAATTTTTTATTATTATTTTAATGTTCTTAACTTATGTCGTTTGCTACCTGTGCAATTTCTGTCTCTGATGTAATGGCAGGGACAAAAACGATACGCGTTTTCCAGGATAGGGACTAAAAGCGATGAAAAAAAAAGTTAGGGACCAAAGTGGGAATCACGTGAAAATGTAGGGACGAAAATGGGTTTTACGCCTATTTTCATTTTATAGTGTTTGGTAGCATTTGAGAAAATGTTCAGGAAATCATATTGTAAAAATTTTCTAATCACACAACCCACTGGATCACTTCAAAGTCCAACTAGAATAGAGCAAATCAAAGCAAAATTTTGTCTAGTTGGAACTATTGAAGCATCGCTAGCAAATCCAAAGTCACAACCCAGTTCAAAAACTGCGACAATCATCAGATCCCACCAAGCTACATAGTATACATGAAACCCATCAAACAACCCAAGTCATCCGTGAAGCCACCGTCAACCCACCACCGTGACAAATGAAACCCATACCTAAAACCCATCAAACAACCCATGTCGTTTGTCAAGGCACCATCATTCCGCCTCCGCTACTGCCGACAAACAAAAACCATACCCAAAATCCATCAGCATAAAAATCATCCACCCACCAAATCCTCCATAATTCGACCCACCAAAAGCAGCTCCACCACAATTTGACCTCCAGAAACTCAACTCAACAATCTTAGATGAATGGTTTTAATCTCTTCAATCTGGGTCTTGAAGGGCGATTTTCGAAGCTGAAGAACTGGGTCGGATTCGGTAGGGAATGGCACCACCAGTGGTCTGTCGCTGGTGGGTGTTGTCACTGGTCTCACTGGTTTGGCTGGGGAGAGAGTTTGAGAGAGGGAGAGAAGAACTGAGGAGAAGAGGGAGATAGGATTGGGTGAGAGGGAGTGAGCATTTTGTAAAATGTTTTACCATTGATTTTTTGGTAAAATATTTTATAAGTTTTTATGCACAAACTTTGGTCAAATTGAAAATATTTTACAACTTTGACTGTATTTTACATGTAAACAAACACTTGAAAATAGGAAAATATTTTACGGAAAATATTTTACTTTGAAACAAACGAAGTGTACATTTATTTTCTTAATTTTGAAAAGATAAATTAGTTTTAATAGAATTATTTTTTAAAATATAATAATGTTAAAACTTAAAACTCAATGTAGAATGTCAGTAAATAATGAGATTTCGAGTTGTCCTTATTTTATTTATTATTATTATTTGGGTTGCCCTAGGCTTTAATGGCCTGTTTGGAAGTTTAGAGAGGGAGGAGAGTAGAGGAGAGTAGAGGGGAGAAGAGTAGAGGGGAATAGTTATCCTCCACATTGTTTGGATGTTTTTAAAATTAGTAAGGAGGAAGAGAGTAATTAGCCTTTCCTCTTGTTTGGATGTTTTAAAAATTAGGATGGAAAGGAGATGAAATGATTTAAATAGACAAATTTACCCCTATTTGAAAATGGACTTGCAACATTGGTCTATGATTAATTTGTTAGATTAAATAATTATTTAATCAACATTCTCATTCCATCAAATACCACTAATAAAAGTATAAAACTACTATTAACTATTATAAAATAATTTTTATTACCTCAAAAAAAATTATAATAAAAATAAAAATAAATTCAAAAATTCAAAACCCAATTGGTCACCGTCATTTCAATGGTGGGTGAAAGAGAGCCATTGTGGCACACCGATGGTGGTGAAGATGGAGAATCCGAATTGGTCAATGGTGGAGCTGGAGGGTCTGACGGAGGACGATTTTCTCATCACAACCGACTTGCTCTGGTCGGATCATACCAAAGACAAAGGCCACCGAGGACACAAAAATGCCAAGCAACTCACCTGGGTCCTAATGCTCAAAGCCCACCATGCACCTGGTTGCTTGACCTCCATCGCCTCCGCAATGTTCGACCTCGTCACCTTGATCCGTTGCCATCTCGCTTCGGGCCGAACCAACTCCGACGAAATCGAAAATGAGAACGACGACACTTCGGTGGAGGGAATGGGGATAGAAACTGTAAAGATACTAGCTCAGAAAAAAGTAGAGACTAGCCCATAAATTGTGTTTGGTTTGTAAGAAAGCACTAGGAAAATTTGTCATTTGCAGTGTTAAATTTTCTTAGGAAACAAACAATGTTTATTTATATAATCGGTTTGTAATTTTGTTAATTTAGAAAGGGTAAATTGGATAATTCATTTGGTTAATAATTTATCTACTCTACTCTCCTTCCAAATCTCTCCAATTTGGGGGAATTAAAAATGAGGGATTAGAGGTAGTTGAAACCCCTCCAAACCTCTCCCCCTCCTTCCTTAAAAAACTTCCAAACAAGATAATTGAATTACTTTCCCTCCCTCTACTCTACTCTACTCCCCCTCCTTTTTTTAACTTCCAAATAGGCCGAAAGAACTAGGCAATCCATTTCAAAAAAGAAAAAGAAAAAAGGGGAAAGGAGGTTGGTTATAATACCAACTAAGTCCAGAACATTCTAAAACCTACCAATTTAGTCCCCAAAAGACAATTTTGTCCCTAACTTTCTTTCACTTTCTCTATTCTATCTCTAATCCTCTCCCTCTCTCTTCTCTGAGTTATCTCTCTCTAACCAGCAAAACCCACTGTTGAACAAACCCATATCACCCACAGTTGCGCTAGAAAACCCACCAACCAACAAACTTATATCACCCACACCCACTGCCCAGCAAACCCATATCACCTTCACCTACATCTGGCTAGGAAAACCACCTCCCAACAAACCCATATCACCCACAGGTCCCACTCCCACAACCATCAGACTTGAAGCATGTGCTAAGTTTATTCAAGTAAGAGTTTGTAATTAGAAGAAATAAGTTACACTTCTTAAAATTATTAAATTATTATTTTAGGTAGAAGTTTTGAGAATATATATAGATTTAGGTTATGAATTGTTAAATCAAGGTAACGAAAATATAATTTAGAAAATGTCTAAATTTTATTTTCCAAACTCATTTCTACATAAAATTAGATTAAATTTAATTTGTCGGGTTCATTTGACACACTTTAAAACAAAATCATGTCTTTTTGTAAGGCCAAGTTCAAGTTGTAGTTAGATTGAGTGCAAGGCCAATTGAATTGTGTCTAGTTACTCCTTGTTAGAAGCAGTTTTTATTTTCCAACACCCAATTGGATGAAGTCTATCATCTAAAATATAAAAAATACTTAAATAATAGTAATACTAAGTTAAAATTGTTAAAATTTATATCTATTCCTTTTTATTATCAGTACTGAATTCAGTCCTATATTAATGGGCATATCTAAACTTTTTTTTTTCTAGTTTTTAGTGAAGTATAGAAAAAGAATACTTCATTTTTAAATGATTCATTTATCAAAACTTTTATTTACATCTCTTTCCTCAATTGTTTCTTCTATTTTTTTAAGAGAAAATTCTGATTTATTGATGGGAGTTATCTACTTATCTTTAATCCTAAAATTTAGCCACTTACTACACATCCATAGTAAAGTCTCACATTTTTTTTTTGTTTTACATTTTTTTTTTCAAAGGAAAGGCTCAAAACACTATTCATGAGCCTATTGGCTCTTTTTATATAATTAATAGATATTTACCATTTTTTTTTGGTACAAATGTGTATAATATTTGTCACTTTTTGTATGTCTACTGTAGGGTTAAAGGCCCAGATCATATATTGGGCCTTGGGCCTGGGCCGAGAACATGAATGGTCCGAGGAGGAACAAATAGTTATGGGGGATTCTAGTTTAGAGTCTCATAAGTAAGGAATGAGTGGAAGGTGGTCCGAGGAGGAATTTCTCCTCGGGTATGATAAATATAGCTCAAATATGTATTCCAACAATCAGGGTGACCTTTCAAGAAGCTCCAGTGATAGGGACGTGCATCATGAACATACGAGAAGGAGGGGAACCCAAAAATATCTAAGAGAAAGTTGCTATCACCGCATTGAATGCTCTGCAGCTAACCCTCTGGTTGTATTAATGATGAAGTGATCTCTGAACAGTATTCTTTCAGTCTTACAACCACCCCTAAACTTCTAAAGGAGGCTGATGGGACAAGCTCCAACATAAGCTATCAGCTGTACACATGTAAGGCAGAGATGAGAGAAGATGTCTAGTATAAATTAGAGTATAAACCCCAAGAAAAGAGAGGGGAAAAGGGAGTAAGAACACTGTAGCCATCAAAATTGCACTTGTAACATGTTTAATTGATTTATATGAAAACTTACCTTCTTGGACAGTGAATTCATTCAGCTTTATGTTCCTTATTCTTGCTTGATCATCTTCTAAATCCATACTAGCCGTTGTCAAATTCATTAGGCCTAGTTCTTTGACTCACTCTCTACAAATTTATTGTACTGGGCTCACTGGGCCAATATCCCTTACACTTTGGGCTTGGGCTGCAAAATGTGTCCCTACATCTACAATGTAAACTTAAATTGCAAGTACAAAGTAAACATATAAATATCCTTAAAAAAACAAAAATAAAGCTTAAACCAATTGCGTACTTGAAAAGAAAAAAAAAAAAAAAAAAGGTTAAAGTGCTAACTCACCAATTGAATAAACCAAAAACATAATTTATGAGCCTAATGGCTCTTTTTATATAGATTAATAGAAATAGATATATGAGACTGAAGATTTTTCACCATTATTCCCGAATCCTAGCCGTTGATTTGTATGTACCGGAACAGAGTTTGATAGGCCACTGTTCCTGTGTACATGTCCTTTGGTCTCAGACTCTCAGTGCTAATAAGATAAGATGCATGCTTTCTGCACAACTCAATAGGAAGTCAAATGGTTCATTGCTCAGTGCTCATAATGACTAATAAGTATTTGTTTAACAGGTAATTAAGTTGGAGACTGATATGCTAATTAAGTAGAATTGGGTAGTGCCATTGGCCTCAGTAGCCTATTGGCACCCAGGTACCCTTGTGTCCTGATGCTTGGGGGTTCTAGCCCCCGCAATCACCTAGCAAAAAAAAAAAAAAAAAGAAAAAAAAAGTAGAATTGGGTAGTTAAAGGAACTTATACAAAGCATTAGTATCTTTAGACACTTCTATTTTTACTAAAGTATTAAAGGGGTATAAACATTTTACACCAAAATACACTATCAATCTTGATATGAATCAAATGACCCTTAATCTCTATTGCTCTCAATCTTGTAGTTCTTCGAGGAAACTAGGCCTCCATTGATTTTTCAAGGGAATCAACCTCCAATAGCATTATCAACTAACTCAACTAACTTGTAAACTATGAAGCACGGGTGCGTTTCGGGACTCGGGTGCGGGTGCGGGACTCGGCAATTTTTGAAAAAGGTGGGTGCGGGTGCGGCGGGACTCAGCGATTAAAAAATTATTAAAAATATTTTTATTTATATTTTTAATATATTACTAAGCATACTTTTTTATATAATAATAATAATAATAATAATAATAATAATAATAATAATAATAAAGTTTTTGACACTTGAATTATTGGCAGAGGTATTAAAATAGATGAAGCATCTCATAAATAATAAATAAATAAAAAGATGTGACTTAGCTCAAAAATAAAATAAATGATTTAAAAAAGAAAAAAAAAAGAAAAAAGTAAAAAGAAAAAAAAAAGGGGTAGTTGTGGCTCTCACGTGTTTGGTCAGAGAGGCGTGAGAGCCACACTTTTTTTTATCTCCTGGGACAGTAATAAGAAACAGAGCTCTTCAAAAAAGAAAAGAAAAAAAGAAACTGAACAGTGAGTTACGAAGAAGAACGGCAACGCTGCGAAAAAAAAGGAAGAAGAAGACGAAGAAACAAAAAAGAAGAAGAAGAAGAAGAAGAAGAAGAAGAAAGGGATTAAGTCGGTGAAGACGGCGTATCAAATCCACCGGTATTTTCAGTTTTAAATTTTTTTTTTCTTCTTACCGGCCGATTTCCTTTTTCTGGCCGAAACACACCGATATTCGGCCAATACGGCCCGAGTCGGCCCGATTTGAGCCGCGTCGGCGCGAGTCGGGGAATCCACGTGGTAGGACGCGGCTCGACGCAGCACGGACGCGCGGTCAGCGATGTCCCTCCCGCGTCGCCGCGTCCTGCCGAGTCGGACGCGGGTGCGGCTCCTCTGGAGTCGCATCCGTGCATTCCAGCTTGTAACCAACTCTGTACAAGTATCCCCTACATCTGTGTACAAGCATTCACTGCACCATTGCACCTAACACAGCAGCAACACAGTTTATTTATACAGTTTCAACGTATTATAAACCAAAAAAAAAGAAAAAAAAGCCAAAGTATAAATAAATTTTTTTACCATTTAAGAATAAGAAATATAATAAGATTCAAAAATAAATTAATATATGGAAATCAAAAATAGAATTTCTGCAGTATTTTTTAATTCTTTATCTTTTCTTTTTCAGAGTAAGGTAAACTGTAGTATATTTTAACTCAATCATCAATTAAAATAAGATAAAATGGATCCTAGTATCTCAACTCAATATTAAAAATAAGATTTTATGTTCTTTTAAATCTTGAAAATCATTTATAAGGATAATGCAATTTTTATTGTCCACCTTATATATATTTGATAGTTACAATGGAGGAATGAGCATTTGAATCTTAAATGTCATGGAAACATCAGAAGGTGCTAACCAATTGAATTACAAGGCTTTTGACTTAATATCCTCCTTTTAAATGTTCCAAAATATTCACTCATTAATCTTGATAAATTTAAAAATCTTCAAATAATAGGGTCAAATAAGGAAAATAATAAATTTCAATAACATAATGTATGATATTTATGCTATTATTAAGGTATACAATTTTTTTGGTGTTCACCACTTAAATAGTTCAAAATTCCCTCACATATTGATTAAATTAAATTTAAAAAACTTCAATATTAGAGTTACATATAGAAAAACCTAAATTGTAGGTCACTTCTAAACTTGAAAATGGATTCTCCATATTACCCACTTTTTGCACTAGAATGCTGCTTACAACTACAAATATTTTTCTATTTAAAAAATATATATATTATACACTTTTTAAATAAAGGATAAACAATTACTATAGAATTTTCCACTTTTTATATACTAAAACAAATCTGTCAACATGTACATAGTGCATGTAAAGAGTAAAATAATAAATTTTACAAATAGTATAATTGAAAACACATATTAAGCATACTTAAAAATAATAATAATAAAGATTGCAATGCCCACCTGCATAAACAAAAATTGGGGTTTTATTGGCACGTATATTAAATTAATTCTAAAATATTAACATCATAACTTGTTTCTTTAATTTTTTTTTTTATTTGCATCTTGAATTTTTACAAAATAATTTATATCTTATCCCCCTTTCACTTTGTTTTTCCTCCTCTTAGCACCTTTTTCTTTACATGTTAAATTTCAATAAATATTTATGGTTTCAAATTTTAGTTTTCACATCAAAGGTTTCAACATTTTTTTTAAGACCTTTCACAAATATATTCTAATAATTAATAGTTGAAATTATATTATTTGAATTAATTTAACTAACACAATTTTAGGTAGTTAGTTAACCAATAATAATCAAACAACCACAACACAACTAGGGGTATTTTCGTCACTTTATAGATTTGAGGGTATTTTGGTCATTTTTTTAGGTTTCAGGGGTATTTTGGTCATTTTTTAGGTTTTAGGGGTAATTTGGTCATTTTATAGTTTTAGGGGGGTATTTTGGTCATTTTTAGGTTTCAGGGTTATTTTCGTCAATTTTTAGGCTTTAGAGATATATTTTAGTCATTTTTTAGGTTTAGGGGGTATATATATACACGGTTGGTGTATTTTTTCATTCTCCAACTCATTGTATAGTTTTTTGGTTTAGGCTTCCATTTTCCTACCTACAACCATGTAGGCATGTATTTGTTTACTAGTCGAACTGAATACATTTTATGTATTTGTTGCCTTTTGTTTAAGCTAATTTCCTTATGTTTGATCCAATTTAATTATTTTGTTGTCCAATATTTAATTATATCCTAAATTTGTTCAATCTTCATCAAATCAAATTTGAAGCATAAGGGTAAGAGTTTCACATCAAAAGTTTTTATTGAATTGTTCTTGTTAATATGTTTTAATTTTATTTGCCCATGAGATCATTTATTCTTATCAATTTCTTTATTAAATTCTTCTTATCAGGTTTTTACTTACATTTTTTTGTTTAATTCTTATAACATGTTTTATACACTCTCATTAATTCAAATAGATTCAAATAGAGATGGTTAACCAAAAAAAAAAAAAAAAAAAAATCTCCTAGTTGCCTTAAGCAAGGAAGTGACATAAATGTTGCAAGAAATAGAAGATGACTTATGGCACAGGCAAGTTTTGAAGGTCAATAGGGTTAATAATTTCATTAATCTTTTATTTTTTTTGGTTTTAAATTGCCAAATTTTGGAAATTTAATTCCCGAATTTTTTGAATCTTTAAAAGGTCACCATTCTTCCAATATCAATTTATGCATTGATAATTTACTCTTGAGCCATCACCATAAAACAGGTTTTTTTTTTCCTTGCAATTATAGAACTTATTTGACTAAATTAGTAAAATCAAATTTTTTAGATTTAAAAAAAAATATATATATATAATTTTTTTGTTTTTATCTTCTTCTCCTATGATTTCTAACTTGATAAAAATATTAATTTAATTACAATCCAACTGAGACAACTGAGAAATTGAATTACAAAATTGGGAAATTGCGATACAACTGAGACATCATTAGCAAGGGCAGAAGAACACCAGAACATGCAATTCTTATTATAAACCAAACGTAAGAAGAGTTAGAAGAACAGTATAATAATTCTAGTTACATAGTAAAAAGCTCAAAGTACACCATGATACTTATTACAAACTATAAACATGTCGAAGAAGAAGCTAATTTGGGCTAAGGAAGCATTCAGAAATTTTCTCCCAGGATTCGAGAGTTGTGTCCTCAGTGTCTGTTTTGTATAATGCAAGGCGATTAACTTGGAAGCTCAAACTGTTAATGCTTTCATCCAGGATACTAGCTCTTTCTTGAGCTTTTTTCTTCTCATCCTCTGTCAGATCCGCATAAAGGAGGCTCAAATGTGGCATGTAAGCTGCACATTATACAGCGCAATCATGAATACAGGAAGCCTCACAACCCAAAAATCCATTTCCTAATGTCCCCATAGAAGAAAATAACATAAAATTCCACAATTTCGCTTTCTATATAATGAAAATCTCATTTCTGGAAGGTTGAGCCACCAATTGCACATCAGAGGAAGCAAATGCGTGTTTCATAAGTGCAAAAGCCCAGGCTTAAAAAAGAATGAGAAGGGTAGTTTCTTCAAGACAAACAACTGAAACAAGCACCAAAAGGAGAAATTATATAGTTCTCATGGTGGACCATGTCACTTGTCTAACATTCCACTAAAAGACTCCCACTTGTTTAAAATTGTTAAGTCAATACTCAATTTCTGTTTTAAAAAAATTTCTTGCTCAGCAATTTTAAACAAGTAGAAGTCTTTTAGTAGAATGGTGGACCATGTCACTTGTCCACCGTGAAGACCTTATAATTTCTCCACCAATAGGTCCAAAACAACCAACTATTCACTAAAACAGAGGTGACAAACTTGTGCTTAGGTGCACTAGCAATGCATGATTATCTGTGTGCCACATCAAGTTACTAATTAACAAGGACATTGTAAGATTTAAGGATAATTATGAGTAATAGCATTTATGTTCATCCTAAATCACACTCCTTATATGTATATTCTAGATATCAATCTGTAACCAGAAAATGGGACTAGTCCCCTGTTGACATATGTACATTTCCTGAAGCATAAGAGATAAGAGTTGTATGATTTCCTAACATAATTTTCAAGTTTCCAGTTTACCATCATTAGGGGACTTCAAAAATTTTCTGTCATGAAATTTTTGCTTACCTTTTTTCACCATATGATCCAAACTTCCAAGTCCCAAACTAAATTTCATCCGAAATTTATGCACTCTCCCAATTAGAGTCCTAATTCCATTTTATATAAATATGTCCCAAATTGAAGAACAAGTTGCAGATACATAAAAAACACAATAACTTACGAGTCGAGTTCTTGTATCCAAAATGACCACAGCAGTGTGCACTAGTCTCCACTACCTGAAACAAAACACAAAATATAATCCCATCTTAGAATCAGTGCCCCAATTAAAACCAACAAAAGAAAAGGACAAAAACTTATTAAAATTGAAACCAAAATCTGCTTCCATATACTCTCATACACATTATCCACATTTATATACATATATTTTTATTGAAATACGTGATACATAATTATGAGTGCGATAGAATCAATAAACGAAAATACATTGATTAAAAGATATAGCAATTAATAAAAAAAAAAAAGTGACCTCAGTGGTAGGATGGATGAGAAGGAAAACACACTGATAAAAGAAAGTGCCCGTAGCCACACGATCAACGGTGGCAGTGTAGGCCTTGCGGCCTTCACAGGCTGATCTGAACTTCTCAACCGCATCTTCCGGTGTCAAACTGACGGCCCCAACAACAGTTATGTGGGGCTCGAATTTGGGCCCACCGAACTCGGACCCAAGGCTATCCATCAGTTTCCTCAGCCTGGCCGCCACGTCATCAGGTGGGACAGCCCAAACCGAGTACACGTGCTTCTCTGGCTTTACTTGTTGGGAGGTTGCCATGAGATCGAATATTAAGGTCGAAGTACTAGAAAAAGAAGAAGAAGAAGAAGAGGAAGTGGGTTTTGATGCAAATAAGGAAGAGAATGATTTGTTGGTTTTTTCAGAAACAGAAACAGAAATTTGATGTGGAACAAAAAAAAATGGTGGTGGGGTTTTGGGTGTTTTTGATTGTCTGTTGTGTTGAATAGGTTGTTGTGTGCTTTGGTTTTGTATGTAACTTGTAAGCAATTTTTTAAAGTTGGAATTTGACATTGAGAGAGTTATGTGGCATCATAAGTGGAGCGGCACATGAATAGGTAATGGGTATATCCGTATCGTATATGCCTTCAAGCCTTGAAGTCTATCATCTTTTAATTCATAAAATCATCCACAAATATTAAATCGCAGTGAGCCGTTTTTTAAAAGCTTGCAAATTTAATTGTTATGGAAAAATGATGCGAAAGTTATTGTGTATGTAACGTTCCCTTGTAATGAATCAACATTTATTTTCTTAATTTTGAAAAAATATATTAGTTTTTGATAGAATTACAGTATTTTTTAAAAAAAATATAATAATGTTAAAACTCAATGTATAATGTCGGTAAAAAATGAGATTTTGAGTTGCCCTTATTTTATTATTATTTTTTATTTTTGAGTTGCCCTAGGCTTTAAAAGAACTAGGCATTCCATTTCAAAAAAAAAAAAAAAACCTAGGCAATCCATGAATAGGAAAGTGGTCAACACCTGTGGGCCGTTGATATAAGCCCATTATAAGAGAGTGAGAATGAGCTATGTATATATGGATCAAGCCTACAAAAGAAATGAAACAAGGGACAAGACCTGGAAAATGAGTGAACGTTGTAATTGGGCTTTGGCAAGAAAAATGGACTTAAAAGAAAACTTTAAACAGGAAGAATAAAAGACTTTGATGGACTTCGGGGAAGGAATTAGACGTAGGGGAAAAAAAAAAAAAACTTATGGGCTTGGACAATAATTGATCAAGAAAAATAAGAGGGAGAAAAAGGTGTATTGGAGTGATTATGGCTGTTTTGATAAGAGATTTCTAATAACGTTGTTTAAGTGTTGTGAAAATACGTGCGAGTGAAAAAGTGTTATGGAAATACGTATAGTGGTGTTTAAACAATGAAAGTTGTTGTTTAAATAACAAAACCAAACGGGCCCTAGGCTTCTAAGTATCACGGTCCATTTTAATTTTTAAATACAAATCCAAATACATTTTTCAAAAAAATTCTAAATTATGATGGAATTTTATTATAAATGGGCATTTATTTTAAGTGTCTTAATTTTATTTTATTTGCTTATGAATTATGAATAAGTTTTGTGTAGTATGTTTGTAGAAATATTTATATTTTACACTAAGGTTTTCATTATTGTTTTTTTTTTTCTTGATAAGAACATTATTGTTGTTATTGTTGTCAAATTTTCAATTGTTGTGATGGGGGCATGTAATACTAGGTTGATCTGAGATATATAAACAACAACAGTGAACCTCAATTAGTCCTTTAGAGGTATAGCGTATATGTGGTTAGCATTTTTCCTTAGTTCGTCACAAATACTATCAAAGCTAACCGGGTAACTTTGAGTGGGCTTGGAGACATTTCCCAATTAGAAAGATTTATAAAAATTACAATAATATAATGACAATTTTGTACTAATCTACAATAAATAAATAACTAAGAAATCATCTATGAATGAGACAAAAACATAAAATAATGACAATTTGTACTCATCTATAATAAATAAATAAAAACTAAGTAATCATCTATGAATGAGATAGAAAGAATGAGGGTTATAAGAGAATCTCCATGTTGAAACACAACAAAAGGAACTATGATAGTATTTTGCATTCCATTTGTTGGGTTAAAATGAATTGACCTCTTTGCAAATTAATTACTTATCCAAGTTAATTAATTAGTCAAATTACATATAATAGCGTGGTAGCACAAACAAATCATCAAATAACTAAATACAGTGGAAAATAAATTTGATATAGGTGATTTGTTTACGAATGGAGAAAACCATTGAGGCAAAACCCTATCGGGTGAATTTAAGGTTACCACTCCTGAGAATCCACTATTATCAATCACAAGCAGTTACAAGTATAAGAAATCTCAGTACCCAATACCAACCTACAGTTGAATCCTTACCCCAATACCCAATTGGACTTGTATTGTAGTAACAATCTCTTAGTTCAATGCACGAATCCTAGTATGTGACTAACACACCAACTTGAGGAAGATGTTGGCTGCAAAGTTTTTCAGTTCATCAACAATGAAGATCAAGAAGCTTCTTGGTAACAAAACCCATGGCGTAAAGACGCACAGTAGCTTCTACAGAGAGAATAGTGAACTAAAGCAATTTCTACATGAATTATCACCGCCTCACTTTTCATCACTTTGCATCACTTTGTGACGGCTCTTAAAATAATCTTTATATATGTCTAGGGTTGTGAAAAAAGAAACCCTACACAAATAAATAGGAGTATGCATGTAATCAGATCTGGAAAATCTGATTTCGTAATTCTCGATAGATACAGCTTGTGTCGAGCTTTAACAGTAATTCTCGATAGAAAAGATTCTATCGAGATTTCTATCGAGCTTTAATGAAAAACTCTTCCTTTACTTGTTTCTTGGTCAGACTTGCATGGCTTCAATACTTGACTTTAACACTTGTTTCTTGAAGTACTAAACTCATTCTAGATCTATCCAATTACAAGTAAAGTGTGTTTTGTTAAAGGATTAGCCAACTACATACAATATGTTCCTAACAATCTCCCTCTTTAGCAATCCATGACAAAACCACAACCAACAAATGAATCATGAGAGAAGTCTTAAATCACTAAACTCATAACCACTTGTTGAATTACAAAATAAATCTAACCCTAACATAAACTCTTGAAAAACATTGCAAGAAGAGAGTTCATGGCATGGTAGACTTTCACAACCTATCTTTCTGAAATACTTAAACAAAACTCATCAAGGCATCATGTGTGAAACAGAAATAAAGATTGCATACATAAAGAAACATGTGTATAAAGATAGAAAAGAAACAACACATGTAGAGATAGGTGAAGAAAAACATACATCATCATATATATGAAAATAAAGTACAATGTATGTCAATAAATGGTCACAAGACCGGTGTACAAGAGGCTAATGTAACTAAAAAGAAAGAAAAGTACATATGAACCTCACTACATCCCTCAAAAAGATATACACACTCCTCCTAACATAAAAAGTCCTATACTAACTCTCCCCCTAAGTACAAGACTACTCTCAATCCCAAAACTACTTTCCCTTTCTGTCATGAATGACAAATGGTAAGTCACTGAAAGGTCGTCATCTCACCATCACTAGAAGAGCTAGCATCATCCTCATCCGTCGAAGCCTCTGGAGAAGGAGCGAAACCACCAAGGCGAGCCTGTTGATGGGCGATGCGACCTACTCGGGTGTTCATCTGACACATCTCATCGGTGAGATAGTCAAGATGATCACCAAAGTCAGCCTCCATCCGCTAAAGCTGCTGGCCTCTAGGGTTACATCAGTTGCTGAAAAAGAAGGAGTAGAGGTGGAAGGAGCTAAGAAAGAGGGAGGAATAGTAGAAGCCGTAGGATCATCTATCTCTACACGAAGCCACTTCGGTTGAAGCTGGGTCTTGCTCTATCGAACAGAACCGACACTGATGGCACAGTAGTGAAGAAAGGAGAGTCAAGAATGGGGATGTGAAAGTGTTGGAGGATTCGCGTGATAGCTGAAGGAAAGATGAGTTTATCACGGGTCACCGTATCTAATTACGCATCTAGAATAGATGTGATGAAGTGAGAAGGGAAGTCTATAGAGAGGTCCTCTAAAAGAGACAAAAGAAAGTGAGCACGAGACTTAGTGATAGAGCTATAGTGAGACAAAGGAGTAAGAGTAAATGCCATCACCATGTTAAGGAACCTTGGGCCTTTTGCAAAGGCTGAGCATGGGGTGTTGGAAGGAGTCTCACAAAAGTGAGAGAGATGCTCGTCTTTGGACACAGTTCGAAGATGCTCACAACCAGGGTAGTCAGGATGTGCTACCCTGGGAACATGTAGTACCTCGGATATAAGATCCGGGGTAACTACGATACGTGTACCTCTGAATGTAGTAGCAAGCTGAGGTACAAAGGTATTGATGCCGTGTATATTGGAGTAAAACTTCTGTATAAACACAACGGGAAACCTCAAGGGTCTCTCAAGAAGAGATTCTCAGCCCTGAGTCTGAATGACAGCGGGGAGAGAAGTGTCGGCAAAGTTCGATACGATAACCTGGCGTTCCGGATGAACGCCACGTTTTTGGAAGTTCTCCAAGAAGTCCTTTTGGGTCTTCTCATCATGTAATCGAATGTGGAGGGGGGGGGGGGGAACAGGATCAGAGGAAGAAGACCCAGAACCTTGAAAAGGATTTCGAGCCGAAGTGAATTTACAGGCTTTGGGTGCCATGGCACGGTCTATCCGCGAGAGATAGAGAGAGAGAGAGAGAGAGAGAGAGAGAGAGAGAAAACAAAACACAACACATCACAAACAAAGAAAAGGAAGAAAAAGATAAGATGTATGCATGTAAAACGCTAGAACATGTGACGTGCAAAATATAAAAGCATCATGGGTAAAAACCCAATCCAAACCTACCAGCACACAATCAACAATAATCAAACACACATCTAAAATGTATGAAACATTGTTATAATGTAATGAGAATGCAATGCAAGAGCATATAACACCAAATCAATAGAACCCAACCCAAAAAAATCACAAAAAAATCTCAAAAACCCCAAAAATTTTCAAACACCCAAAACCTAGTTCTAAAAATGCATGAATGCATGAAAAGAAAGGATTAGAGATGCTTACCAAGTGATTAAGGCTTGATCTAGGCCGAAAAATTGAGTGGGTGAGGAGATTTGAGTGTGAGATAGAAGTTTAGGGCAAGAGAGAAGGGTATTCTGTCGAGAGAGAATGAGAAAAGTGAATCTAAAATCGCTCCTCAACTTTAAATATAAAACGCAGCTCGATGATCGAGGTATTTATTGAGATCTGTTGAGCACTAAATCTCGATAGAAATGAATTTGTCGAGGTGCTGTCGAGGATCTGTTGACGGCAAAAATCACCTCAATGGATCGAGAATTTGTCGAAATGCTATTAGGCAGACAAAGAGCTCAAAAATTTGGCTTGATGGATCAAAGAAGCTGTCGAGAATCTATCGAGGAGAAACCCAGAAATCTCGATGGAGAGAGAAAGGAGAATGAAGGGTTCGATAGAAATGAATCTGTTGATGATCTGTTGAGAAACTGTCGAGTTAGAAGAAATAAGGTTTTTCAAGAAGGGAAAAACACAAAGAGATGAATGCATTTTGATTATTTTTTCTTTTATTTTTCTTTGCATATTTTCTTTTTGAACATATCATGCATGAGCATATAAGAGAGAGAAGAAATACCCAATTATGTAAGCCAAAACACCACAATTTTGCTATGCCGAAGCACATAGATGTTATACATGATTGGCGGGCTTTAGTGGTGAGATGGTTATTTATGACTTTCTTTTAGGATTTTCTAGTCCTTTCCGTCAAAAAGAGTGATATGAGTATGAGATATAAGAGACAATCTTAATCGTACTCATTACAAATATGAGTTACAAAGCTCATTTACTTAGTTGTGCATTGAGATGCTTATCTAAGCTATAAAAGATACAAAGTTAAGAAAGTTTTGTTTCAATGGCCATCCAAGGTACACAAGTACCAATATACACAAATACACACTATTTTTGTATTTTTCTGATTTTTCAATTTTTTTTTTAAAATTTTTATGAAAAACAAAATAAAGAAAAAACTGAAAAGCAACCAAACAAAAACGTAAAGAAACACACATAGCATAAAATTAGACTAACTCAAAACAAGAAAGTAAAACAAACAAGTAATGCATAGCCATAAGGGGAGAGAGAGAAAAATTGACTGAATCACTTTAAGCCTTTTTCTTTCCACACCTTGGAAGAACCTTTCCTTTGTGTGAACCTTTGATCCGGAGGTGAGGGGGAAAAATTGAAACCGTTCAAGTTCGAAAGGAACATGAGGGCCTTGAGTAGATCTCCAAGAGGAGTAAAAGAGGATGGAAACTAATTCTGGTTTCCAGACAAGAGCATACCATTGCTTTGTTGAGTGGATAACCACTTATAGCAATTTGGATGAGTATGCCCTAAAGCTCCGCAGTGATGACAGAAATGCGGCTTCTTTTGTTGAGACTTTTTGTTTTTGTCCTTCTTATTCCTAGGAATTCTAGTCTCTTTCTTTTCAACCTTAGGGGGTGCTCCTAGAATAGATTTGCCCTTGTCTAAGTTCTCACTAGCTATTTCAGTTTTAGATTCATTGTTCTCATAATTAACATTATTAGCAGGTGAGACAAACATAGTTGTACTAGAGGATGCAATATTAGGAGAAGAGAAATCATACCCCAAGCCAGTTTTGTCAGAAGCAGCTTTCTGAAAACTCAACATCTCATCAAACTTTTCACTGGAAGTCCTCTCCAATTGAGCTCTGACTTGAAACAGTTCCGCTTCAAGCTTTTTGGTTCTTTCAGCTAAGAAATTGTTCTCAAACCATAATGCTCCAATGGTTTGATTGGCTTCATCAAACTTGGTAGAGAGCTCCTCTCGATCTAGCTCCACATCACTCAGCTTCTTGGTGGCCAGCCTATAGAGTTTCTTATGCTTCTCGGAAACCTTGTACAACTTAGCATAGGTTGTATGAATGTCATCTTGTTTATCCATTTTCTCAAATTTGGATTCCACTAAGTCCTCTTCTTCATCCACTGTTTCAAGATTCCCTCGTCATCACTGTCATCTGACTTAGTCTCAAGCTCGGTATCACTTAAGGTAGCAACAAGAGCCTTCCTTTTCCCAATCGACTTGAGATATGTTGGAGATTCTTATTTTATGTGTCCAAAACCTTGACATCCGAAGCACTTTGGTCAGGAGGGAATAGTGTACTGACCGCCATCCTTAGCATTCTTCTTCCTTTGTCTTGACTTTTGAATTGTGAAGAACTGGATTGCTTACGATCCTTATTAAATCCTTTCACATTGGCATTCTTCATGAATTTCTTGAACTGCCTAGTGATGTAGGACTTCATCTTGGAATCTTCATCATCTGAAGACTCATCGGTCTTATTACTTTTGGCCTTCAGTGCCATACTTTTACTTTTGGTTCCTTTCCCATATCTAGTCAAACCCAATTCATAGGTTTGCAAATTGCCAATCAGCTCCGTCAAAGGAATGGAGTCAATGTCCTTCAATTCTTCAATCACTGTTATCTTGGCATGAAAGATCTGCGCACCTTTCTCATAACCTTGGCTTCAGGAATAGTTTCTCCAAGATTAAAGGCTGAGTCGACTATGTCCTTGAGTTTGGCATAGAACTCATCAAATGTTTCAACCTCTTCCATCTTTATCTCCTAAAAGCTAGTAGTAAGCCTTTGGAGTTTTGAATCCTTAATAGCCTTAGTCCCTTTATAGGTTGTCTAGAGAATGGTCCATGCTTCCTTAGCAGTTTCAGTCGAGGATATTTTCTTAAACTCCTCATTTGTGACCGCATTGAATATGGCGTTCAATGCTCTGCTGTTGAAGTTTGCCGCTTTGATCTTGGCTTCATCCTAATCAATTTCCACCAATGTTTTAAAAACTGGACTGGACCGGCCGATTCAACCAGGAACCGGACACCAATCCGGTTCGGTTATCATTAAAAACCGAAAATAGAAGAAAAACCGAAAAAAATTTGGAAATCGCCGGTTAAACCGGAAAAATCGAAAACCGTTACGGTTAAACCGGTTCTTGAATCTGAAGAAGAATAAGAAGAAAAACTGGAATAAAATAGAACAAACTTCTTAGATTTGCACTAAAGTAAAATTGGGGAAAATTTGTGGTGAAAATAAAATAAAAGAAATACTTCTATTGGATGATATGTATAAGAAATCTGTGCTTTAAGCTTTGACTGGAATAAAATGTAAAGAAAGACCATCAAAAACTTATCTTGAGAAAGAGAAAGACTTGAGATTTGAGAGGAAGCGGCTGAGACGAAGTTTACTACATTACCGAAAAAGTGCAGAAAGAAAACTAAGGAGGAGTAAAATTTAAAAATGAGTTTGAATCTGATTTGAGGCCTTGAGGTTGAGGGTAGGTAGTGACGTGTGGTTATAGATTTAAGGGAAATAAAAAAAAAAAAGAAGAAAAAAGAAAAAAGAAAAGAAGAGTGAACGTGTGTGAGTCAGTGAGTGTGACAATTGCTATGAAAGTATGCTATGAAAGTAAGAAAGGTCATGAATGACTTGTCTAGTCATTTTGACCTTTTGAACTTTGGTTTTTGGTTTTTGGTTTTTTTTTTTTTTTAATAAATAGTTAAAAGTTGAAAGTTAAATATCAAACTATTATTTATATAATTCAGCAAAAAAAATATTATTTATAATACACACACACACACACACACACACATATATATATATATATATATATATATATATGGAACTTAAATAACAAATTATACTTTTTCAACAATTATTAATTAGGAAAAAAAATGAAGAATAAAGAAAATCTTTTATTTTTTAAAAATATTTTCTTAATATAATAAAAATTCACATAAAATTTATTTAAATATTTTAAATTAAATTATTTATGACATCATTGGTTCGACCATCGGTTCGACTCCGGTCGGATCATAGGTTCAACTCCGGTCGGACCATAAAACCAGTAATCAGTCCCTTTACCGGTTCTTTGACCGTACCGATTTTTAAAACCATGATTTCCATAGCTTGCTAGACCTTCTTATCTAAAGACTGCAAGAAAGCTCTAATGTGTACTTTCCAGTATGCATAATTAGTGCCATCAAATAAAGGAAGTATAATAAGAGATTGTCCTCTATCCATGACAAACAGGGGTCAATGGATCACACAGTAAAGATTAAACCTAATTAGAGTGTGCCCGCTCTGATACCACTTGTTGGGTTAAAATGAATTGACCCCTTTGCAAATTAATTAATTACCCAAGTTAATTAATTAGTCAAATTACATGCAATAGCATGGTAGCACAAACAAATCACCAAATATCTAAATGCAGCAGAAAATAAATTTGACACAGGTGATTTGTTTACGAATGGGGAAAACCACCAAGGCAAAACCCCACTGGGTGAATTTAATGTCACCACTCCCGAGAATCCATTATTATCAATCACAAGTGGTTACAAGTATAAGGAATCCTAGTACCTAATACCAGTTCTAGCAGCAATCTCTCCGTTCAATGCACGAATCCCAGTACGTGACTAACACACCAACTTGAGGAAGATGTTGGCTGCAAAGTTCTTCAGTTCATCAACAATGAAGATCAGGAAGCTCCTTGGTCACAAAACTCTTGGCGTAAAGACGCAGTAACTTCTACAGAGAGAATAATGAACTAGAGCAATTTTTGCATGAATTATCTTCGCCTAACTTTTCATCACTTTGTGACAGCCCTTAAATAATCCTTATATATGTCCAGGGTTGTGAGAAAAGAAACCCTACACAAATACATAGGAGTATGCGTGTAATCAGATTTGGAAAATTTGATTTCGTAATTCTCAATAGATACAGCTTGTGTCGAGCTTTTGTCGAGCTTCAATAGTAATTCTCGATAGAAAGGATTCTGTTGAGACTTTTGTCGAGGTTTAATGAACAACACTTTCTTTACTTGTTTCTTGGTCAGACTTGCATGGCTTCAATATTTAACTTGAACACTTGTTTTGTCAAAGGATTAGCCAACTATATACAGTATGTCCCTAACACCATTCATTTTGCATGATCCTACTAGTTTAAGAAATTGCTAGCCATTGGATATGGGTATATATAAAAGCAGATTTGGGAATCTTTTTAGTGTGTTTATACAGTGGGCCAGTTCAAAAACTTGACTTAAGCAAGAGACTTTCATTTTGCAAGATCTTGAAAAGTTCAAAAACTCATTTAAAGGTTTTTTGACTGGCTCATGAAAAATTCAAAGTTTAACTCATTTTTTTTTTGTAAGAAATATTTTCTCCGCGGTTTCTTGTAAGATTTTTAGTCTCTTGCCTATGTTTATTATTTGGGGATTATTTGAGTGTATAACTATATCCTTATAAGGTAGAAGATCTAAAGGACCAAAGTTGGATCTAATGCTTGAGGTGACCATGGTCACTTTTCACTAGAAATTTCTTTTGAAGTATGATAGATTATAAGACAAACCTGAGTAATCACAAAAGGAAAACATGTGCAAAAAACTAGCATGCAATAATCTTCCTTTGAATTTTGAAAAACATCTTAATATCTGGTTATGTTGGGATAACACTTAATTCTAGGGTATTCTAGTCCTCATAGGAATTGTCTGTCCAATTTAAGCTAACTATATAAGACTAGTCAAAATGGTTTTTCACTCCTAAAGAAATACTTTTGGCTGTGGCGAGTCACTATTAAGATTCCTCTCACTCTTTGACTCTTCCTTTATCCCTTGATAGCCTAGCCATGACTGAGCATTTACATTTTCTCCTCACCGATTAAAACTCTCTCTACTCAAATTAGTGCCTAAAGGGAGATTATGGGTATGTGGGTGGTAGATTTGTGAAGGGGAAGTTTTGATTCTCTTAGAAGAATACTTATCTGGTAATGCCAGCTTTGGAGTCACTTTTGTAGTTTCTCGTGTACTCTTCCATTTTTACTATTTGTGTCGGCGGTTGGTCTTATGGTTTTATCAAGACATATATGTAATATAGACATAGAAAACCATAACATAAAAATAATAGCTGGATTACACACAATAATGTATTTTGTTGCAAAGCAAAGTGGGAAAGCCTCATGAAAAAACTATGGCTATATTGAGATATTGGCAAAGGGAGGGGGCTATCTTAGGCTTTTATTTTGTTTCTTACGTTTTATATATTTCTTTTCTAACAAAAAATATTTTACATAAAATTTAATGGCCCACCTAGATTAAAAAAAAAAAATGAAACTACATCAATGAATAGGAAACTCTAGACTCAAACATTATATATGCATGGAACACGTAAACATAAACATATATAAAAAGGTATGTATGTATATATGCATTGTTACACTTGGATTATGATCAATCTACCATTGCTGTAACTCTAAGGATGGTTACACTAGGTGTGTAAAGATGACCGTAATTCTCTTTGATCTATACAAATAAAAAAAAGAGAAAGAAATTTTTTTTATTGGCCATGCCATTACATGTTAGTCGTTACGCACATGCATGTGCAATGTGTGGTTGATTAAACATTATCAAGTACTTGGACTCATGCCTACCCACTATTGTGGACACAATCATTTTTATGGGCAATAATGAAAACATAAAAAATGTTGGACCATCAAAGTTGGTAAATAAAATGTGGTTCTCTCCTTAATAGCTTTCTTAAAGAAGAAAAAATTACTAACTATGCTAGTGGCGCAGCTCCTCTCACAATCTCAATTCTAATTAATTTTCCAATCATAACATAATACAAAAGCAACACATATATTTTTAGTGCATATATTTACCAAAGTTTGTCTCTCTTTTGCTACACCTTATGGATTACAATCGTGTAGAGGTTGTAATTTAGTTAGTTGAGGGATTGAAGAATGTAATATTTTCAAAAGAATAAAACTTTATGGTGTCTTTTCATTTACAACAACAACAATAACCTTCATTCTTTCTAGGAAACATCGATTGACCCAAAAAGCAGTTTAAACCCCATATGGGATTTTTGCCATTAACATTGCCATTGCCAGGGATCAGGAGTACCATTTGTATTGACTGAATTGAAGATCCTTTCGTTTGTGCTTTAATTTTCACATGTACATGTTTTTGTATTCTTTGGTGTCAAAGCAAATTTGATGTTGAATATAGTAAAAAAATTGCTATGCCTTTTAGTGTTAAGGTTTTAGGTAGCATAACCTTGTCATTATATAAGGTTGGTTTATTTATTTATTTTTGATAAGAAGGCAGGTTTTTTGGTATATGGATATTGTCAATATTCACATTTTATTGTTAAAACCATAGCTTTATTCTTGAAAAATCTATGGAAGTAGGAGGTGAATGCATAGCATGCATTTTAATAATTTAAGCTGTGGGATGTGCTTGCTGTTGTGGTAGTTTATTTATTTATTTTATTATTTTAAATAAGATACATAGAAAAAAAAAGAGAAAAAAGGTTTTTAAATATTGTACCTGCAAAACATTCACATAAATTTAAGAAATATATAAATATATATACACACACCCAACTAGCCTTAGAGGCTCTTATTTTTTATTAAAAATTTCCGACCATCATAATTTAGTATTATATATGCGTTTCTCAAAAAAAAGAAAAAAATATATGCATTTCTCACACGCGCACTTGGGAATTTTTTGTTTTGTTTTCATCGGTGGCAATTTGGGGAGTATGCATTGAATACAAAAAGTGGGACATGATTTGTATTCATATTCATTTGTCCAATTAGATAATTTCCTTAAAAATACCAATAATATAAAATTATTTAGACCAGCATACATGTAAAGAATTACACCCAGCTAAACTACATAATGTTGTACTACATTATAGACATGCTACATATTTATGCAAATTACACAATCCCATTATTTTATAAGATAAAATATATACACACACCAAAGTATATATTATTTCTGCACATGTATCTTAGATCCTTTGAGTAAAGGGTTGTTATCCTTAATTAAATATTGAATAGGTTCCCATAAAAAAAATGTTGAATAGGTTGTATAAAAAAAAATAAAAATGAATAGGTAGATTCACCCTTACAATTAAGTTTGCTCTCATAGGATTATCATTTTTCAATGCAAAGTGCATAATAGGATTACCATATTTAAAAGTGAATATAACATTTGAAGGTTTTTTATTTTTTATTTTTATAACAATTAAAGTTATACATGCATAGTAAATAGTAAATATTAATTTTTTTTAGAAGAAAATATTGTAAGAATTTAGTAGTGATATTTTCAACTATATATGATATCCAACATTTCACCATTCTAACTATCGAATTTATATTAAAAAAAAAAGTTAAGGTTAATACACTACTGACTACACCTCCTTAAACAAAAATTCCATCATAGTTATTTGCCAAAAATCTGATCGAAGAAACCCTTTCTTTTCCATTCATATTTTGTATCCTTGAAGGAAGGTCCTTTGAGAGAGATGCAGAAAATATTAAATCTGCATACATCAAGATTAAACGTGACAATAATTTATTAAAAGAAAAAGTACGAACTATGACAGTTAAAAAAGACCATTATTAGCCAACAATTAAATAAAAATTGGAATTTGAAGTGAAAATTAGCAATAAACGTACGATTCTAGGCTTTCAAGCTTTGACGCCTCAAAATTTTTTTAGTAACTTATGTCATTGCGTTATCATGCTCAAGTTAACTGCACTTTTGATATTTGATATTCTATAAAAATGACGTCAAAAAACTTCCCCACATATTTGGCATGACATCTCCAATTGTGGGAAAGGTATATTACGTTATCGTTTGAAATTCTGAAATCTAAACTTGAAATTGTTTGATCATATCCATTCTTTCATCATGTTAATTTGGTGTGTGTCTATATATATATATAATCTGACTCAAAAAAAGTCAGAAGACAAAAAGAACTAGAAAGTGAAATTGAAAAGTCCAGATTAAAAGAAGTCTAAACTATTAGAATTATGTAATTAAATGATTAAATTTATCATTTTTTAATAACTTAAAATTTTGGGAGAATTGATAATTTAACATGGTATTAAAATACAAGGTCCTGACTCTTTTATTCAATCTTTCATTTAAAATCTCACATATTGAGCCTCACTTATTAAAAGGGAGCTTAAACCTATACGTGAGAGAAAATGTTAAAATTATATGGTTAAATAATTAAATTTACCATTTTTGAATATTTTAAACTTTTGAGAGAATTGATAAATATTTAACATAAACAAAAACAAAACTGAAAAGTGAAATTGAGAAGTCTAGATGGTATGGGGTAGAAGACCTTCCCACTTTGTTTTTTTTTGTTTTTGTTTTTTGGGTGTTGTTGATAATTTAGAATTTCATTTAATCAAAGCACCATAGAAGAATAAAGACACAAGGTCTGAAAACAAAATATGACCAACCCAGCAAACTACTTGCTAACACTCAATAGACTGCGACAGAACAAAAGAACTACAGCTCACAAACCACTATCAGTACTATCAAAACTGAAACAAAAACTTATAAACCCATTACAGAAGCTAAATTCAAGCTACTACACTCCTCCACACTCTGATACAGAATTGAAAACTCAGTAGGAAATTCTTAAGAATCCCCAATTAGTACTTGATCATTTTTATAATTTGCTCACCTGTACATGTTAAGAAGTCCCCTCCATACAACTTATTTTTCCTTTGCATCCATATGCGATAGACTAAGGCCCACCAAGCCACTATGCAATGGGTAGCTCAAAATCCCTTGCCTTTCAAATTACACTATCCCAATTAATGATTTCTTCCCAAATTATAGGAATGCCATGGACCAAACACAACCCCATTATCTGCCTTCATATTCTACCAGTGAAGGGACATTCAAAGAACAAGTGCTCCCTACTTTCCACACCGTTCCTACAAAAAAGACGTGCACCATCCCCTGTAAATCCCTACCGCAATTCTGCAAAAGTTTGTTTTTAGTACTCAATCTGTTTTTCAGAGATGGCCAAAATTTAAAGGCAAGTTTAGGAATTTCTCCAGGAAACCAGATTAGCTTTCACTACTCCACTTCCATTTCTTTATGCCTAATCTGATTCCATGTAGTAGCACAACAAAATCTGCCACTTGAGGTTTATCTTCTTCTTCAAAAGATATGGGAATAAGCTTTCTTTGTATGCTTAGCCAGCTCCTTTGATTTAGCAAAGTTCCAACTCCATTCCCCATGTTTTAACACACTATTTACTTTAGCATCAAGGAAACTAGCAGCATCATAAACAGGCCTTGCACCAATACCATAACCCTGAATTAAGATCCCATCTGGAAGCCAATTGTCTTGCCATAAAAAATGTGACTTCCATCACTCTTTTCAAATTTTAAAATTTGCCTAGTTGTATCCCTTTGCTTAAGTAGAATCCTCCATCCCTAAGTGCTAGTCTCTGGAATTTTCATAGTCCAGAAGCACTTGCCCTTCAATAAATTTTCATGAACCCTTGCCACCTACAATGAGCCAGCCTAAGTGAAAAGAGCCCAATAATGTTTCATGATTGCAAGCAGCTTTGTTCAATTCCTTAATTCTTTTGAGACCCAAGCCCCCATCCTTCTTTGGAGTACAAACCTGTTCCCAAGACACCTTAGATTTTAAACTTCTGGCTTGCAGCAACTTTAGATAGCATAATCTTGTTGACCATTGTCAAGACAAAAAGGTAAGGGGATACAGGATCTCCTTGCCTAATTCCCTTACCATCTTTAAAGTACCCTTTGAAACCGCCATTGAAAGCAATGGAATACTTAAGGGGATGTAATGCAAACTCTGAGATACATTAAGATGAAGCTCCAATTGATTGAATCATAAGTCTTCCTAAAGTCCACCTTTATAGCACACTTTCCCATCCCTCTATTCCTATGATACCCCTTTACTAATTCTTGAACAAGGATGCTTTTTGAAAATGATTCTTCACTTAACAAAGGATGTTTGGTTAGAACTAACTTTCCAAGACAATTTCTTTACCTAGCAACCAAAATCTTAGTGATGCATTTATAAAGAACATTGCAGCAAGCAATGGGCCTGTAATCTGTGACTTTGATGGGTTATCTATCTTAGGCACCAGAGTTATAATTGTGGAATTAACTTCACTCAGTATCCCTAATTGAAAGAAATATTGAACAGCTTTTATAACATCACTTCCCACAATAGGCCAAGCCTTTTTAAAGAAGAAAGCAATAAAACCATTAGGGCTAGATGCTTTCTCACAGTCACTGCCAAGAGAGAACATAGAATTTTAACTTCTTCCTCTGTGACCTCTTGTTGAGTATACTACTTATTACAATGAATCTTTATTACATCTTTTTAAGGTCTCTCTTGTGCTTTGTATATCTACATAGTTAAAAACTACTGTTGAAAAACTTCATATGCATATTTGGCATGAGGATTTTTTTTCTTCTTCAAAATAACACCATTTTGCTAACAATTTTGCTAGTTAGCAATGTTTCCAAACTATTTAGGAAACTAGCATTTCGAGTCTCTTAGATTCGAGTTACTGTAGCAACTTGAGCTTAAGAAACTCGAATTCCTTCTCCTTTCTTCTTCCTTCCTTCTTTTTCTTCTCTCCATCTTCATTTTTTTTTTTTCCTTTTCTCCATTGCCGTTCCACTCTCTTCTTCCAAGCCCCCAAAACTCAAGACAGTTCTTCCCTTAAAATAATGATCTCAAAAGTGAAGCAAAAAACCCAAACCCAAACCCTTAAATAACAATCTCGAAATCGAAGCAAAAAAACCCAAACCCAAAAATCACGATCTCGACATTGGGTTTGATAATCTCCACACTAGAGCTGCCTGTGTTTGATGATCTTAGCTTGGGTTTGACGATCTTGGCACCGAAGCAGCTTGGGTTTGACGATCTCAACACCGGAGTAGCTTGGGTTTGTTGATCTAGGCACCAAAGGTTTGTTTTCTGTATTTTCTGGTTTGGTTTGTCTCCAAATTTGTTTTCTATTGTGTTTTTTGGTTTGGTTTGTCTTCAGATTTGTTTTCTGTGTTCTTTGGGTTGGTCTATTTGTGGTGGGATATTTGGGTTTGAAGGAACTCAAGTCTATTGGGTTTGAAGGAACTCAAGTCTTATAGACTTGATTTCCTTGTGGAACTCGAGTTTGTGCGACTCGATTTGCTATAGTAAACTTGAGTCTAAGAGTCTAGAGATATTAGTTTCCTAAATAGTTTGGAAACGATGCTAACTAACGAAATTGTTAGCATTTTGGTATTAAATTGAAAAAAAAAAAAAAAAATCCTTTGACTTGATGTCTCCAATTGTGGGAAAAGGTACTATGTAATATTACGTTATCTACATAAGTTGTGGAAACATTTACATACCCCATTATTTTGTAATGGCAATTTGGTATATGCATAATCACTAATATTTGAGTCGAAGAAGTGGAGAAGTTTGAAAAAACCTCTTGAAATTTTTTGTCTCACTTTTTTTGTTCCACTTGTCCACTTGATCACTTGATTTATGAGAATACAAATTTCCTGTTCCATTTTTTAATTTATTCCATTTTTATGTTACTGTAATCAACGTAAGTGAAAAAGCCATACGTATTTAAAACTAAAAAGAAAATAAAAGAAAAGAAAAGAAAAGAGAGATAAATACTAATGCATGCTCTTACATATACAAAGTAAAACAAATGCCACTCAAAAGAAATTCTTGATAACTATGTTCTCTCTCTCATACACATGCATATCAAGTTCAGGGGAAATGGTGCCTTTAAATTCATGTCGGTAGACTTTATGTCAATGGCAAAACCCTTCCTATGCTGTTTCCAATAGTCCACCTATGGATTGATCCACTCTAGCTCTGCAATCTCCATCCTTGATGCCCTCAGAGCCTCTGTGGATATGTTGTATTTATTATCCCTCCAATGGACCAACTTTGGTGAGATTTGGCCTAGGCTCACTGCCCTATTTGAGACATCATCAACGCTGGTGCACCTAGTGGGAGATTGTCTCCTAATTTACACACCCACCACAAAATTAATAACACCCTTCAAATTTTTCACCCATTATATGTTAATTTTTAATTTCAAAATTTACTATCCAATGAAGAGGTTGGTGCAACATCAAACTAGGGAAAAACCAGTACCTCTCTCTCTTATGGTAGTGCTCAGTGACCAACACAGTGTATTAGGCCATGTCCCCCTTCCCTTCAAATCCTTGCCATTGTAAAGTTCACGCTTTTGAGATGCTAAAGGTGTAACTCACCTCACCGAAACTCGTTACTTTTGTAGCTCAATGATACTCATGTGTAAGGGTAGGATGTAATCTTCACAGGCAAATCCTTACACTTATCTTTTTGGGCTTGGTGACCGTACACCTAGTATTACATGCCCCCATCACAACAAATGGGAATTTGACTACGATAACAACAATAATGTTCTTATTGGGAAATAAAAAACAATAATGAAAGTCTTTGTGTAAAATATTATATTTCTACAATTCTATACAATATAATAATTCATATGCAAAAAAATAATAATAATAATTAAGTGGATCCAATTAAATCCTCAAAGCCACAAATTATTCAAAGTTAAAGAGGTGCAAGAGAAAATTCATTTTGATTAAAACCTCATTAATTGGAATCAACAACCATGACAAACTAGACAAAAGAAGAAAATGACTAAAAAGAAGAAACATTACTTTAACATTACTCAGCTCCCCCTTTTGGGTGAAAAGGTACATATCTATTTTTTTAAAAAAAATATTCTTTCCTTTTTCAAAAAGACCATTTTTGCAACTTTTCTTGGGACTATTGGGATATTTGTTCGATTCTTTTTTTGGGAGGTGTGCTCTTATTTTTTGAGGGCAAATTATTTTTTCCATTTTATTTTTTAAATTTTATTATAATATTCCTTTAAAAAAATTTGAGAAATGCCCCTACCAAATGTTGCTCTACCACTACATATATATATATATATATATATATATATATATATATATAAAACCTAAATAACGAGAACATGAACATAAGTTAAATTCATGAAAAGTTACTTCACATGCAATGTACATGGAAAACATTGATATAAATATTGAGTATATGGGTGAGCAACATAAATATCAACATAACCATAAACAAATAAGATAATTTCACATGGAAGAGTAGGAAAACCTTGAAATAAATATTGTATAAATGTGTGAAAAACATTCTATTTTCCCTCCTCACTCTAGCATTCTCAGCCTCATTCCTCTTGATATCTTGAATCTCTTGCCCTCAACCAAACTTCCATAGTTGCCACGAACCACTATTAAGATGCCCCTTATTCTTTAGCTCTTCCTTTGTCCCTTTGTAACCTAGCCATGATTGATTATCTACATTTTCTCCTCCTCACCTATTAAAACTCTCTCTACTCAAATTAGTGCCTAAAGGGAGATTATGAATATGTGGGTGGTAGATTTATTATGTAGAAGTTTTAACTCTCTTAGGAGTATTATTATTGTAGATGTTGCACAGGCACATTTGAATCCTCCTTAAACTAATTTCAAAATAGCTTCTTGCACATTCTACAATTTTAAATACTTGCAGTAGCAGGTGACTCTACGGATTTATCAAGACATACGAAATACACATGGGAAACTGTAATATAAAAATACTAGCCGGATTACGCATAATAATGTCTTTTGTAGCAAAACAAAGTAGGAAAGCCTCATGGAAAAACTATGGTAATATTGAGATATTGGCAAAGGGAGGGGGCTATCTTGGATTTTATTTTATTTTTTTCTTATCTTCTATATTTTTTTTATAACAAGAAAAATTTTACTAAACGCTCCTAGAAAAAAAAATGACACTACATTAATGAATATGACACTCTAAACTTAAACATTATATATATGAGTGGAACTCATAAACATAAACATAAGCATATTTGTATATAGACACATATATGCATTGTTACACCTGAATTATGATCAAGCTACCATTGGTGTAACTCTAAGCATGGTTACACTAGGTGTGTAAAGATGGCCCTAATTCTCTTTCATCTAGAAAAAAAGAGAGAAAAAAACTAAATTTTGTTGGCTATGCCATTAGATATTAGTTGTTACACATGCATGTGCAATGTGTGGTCAATTAAACATTAGCGAGTACTTGGACTCATGCCTACCCACTATTATGGACACAATCATTTTTATGGGAAATACTTAAAACATAAAAAATGTTGGGCCATCAAAGTTGGTAAATAAAATGTGGTTCTTTCCTTAATAGCTTTCGTAAAAAAGAAAAAAATTATTAACTTTGCTTGTGGCCCAACTCCTCTCACAATCTCAATTCTAAACTCTAGTATTCTCATTTTAAGCGCATGCATACACTTAATTTTCCAATCATAACATAACACAATAGCAACACATATAGTTTTAGTGCATACACACACTCACTTCCTCAAGTCTGTCTCTCTTTATCTACACCTTAAGGATTACAGTTGTCTAGAGGTGAAGAATGTAAAATTTTTCAAAAGAATAAAATGTTACAGTGTCTTTTCCACTTATGGCGAAAACAATAACCTTTATTCCTCCCAGAAAGCATCGATTGATCCAAAAGGCAGTTTAAACACCATATGGTATATTTGTATTACGTTCAACATTAACATTGCCAAGGCTCAGGAGTACCATTCGAACTGGCCGAATTGAAGATCCTTTTATTTGCGTTTTAATTTTCACATGTACATGTTTTTGTATTCTTTGGTCTACATTAGGTTAGAGAAGTGAAATCATGGTAATTTAGACTATTTGTTATTAAAGCAAGTTTGAAGTTGAATATAGTAAAACAATTTTTATGCCTTTCAGTGTTAAGGTTTTAGGCAGCATAACCATGCTATTATATAAGGCAGGTTTATTTATTTATTTATTTTTGATAATATGGAAGGTTTATTGGTATATGGATATTGTTAGCTTTCACATTTTATTGTTAAAACCATAACTTTATTCTTGCAAAATCTATGGAAGTAGGACATGAATACATAGAAAGTCTAAATAATTTAAGCCATGGGATGAGCTTGTTGTTGTGACATTTTTTTTAAGAGATAGAAAAATAAGAAAAAAAAGGTTTTTCACACGCACACACTTGGAAAAAATTTTGTTTTGTTTTTTTTTTTTTTTTTTCAACTGTGGCAATTTGGGTTGTATGCATTGAATACAAAAAGTGGGACATGATTTGTATTCATATCCATTTGTCTAATTAGATAATTTCCTTAAACATACCAACACAATCCCATTAATTTATAAAATAAAATATATACACACAAAAAAAATATTTATTATTGCCGTACATGTATTTTAGACCCTTTTAGTAAAAGGTTGTCAATACACACACTAAACAAAATTGGAGGGAGCATCATTTCTCCGTGCTTTAGGAATATCTAAAAATTTTAAAAGTGACTTCCATCACCCTCTTCAAATTTTAAAAGTTGCCTAGTTGTATATCCCTTTGCTTCAGTAAAATCCTTCATCCCTAAGTGCTATTTTGTGGAATTTTCATAGTCCATAAGCACTTGCCCTTTGTTGGGGGCTGTTTTTTCGTTGCACAACCACATGTTGTCCGTTGGAGGGATGACATTGCTAGACCTAGATTTTTATGGGGAGTTGCGTCCAGAATTCGACATGGGGCTAAATAGTCCAATGGCATCTGGCGTATTTTTAGCCCTACAAAATGGTAAAGCCTAAAGTCTAAGAATCATGATAATGGTTGAATAAATAAATAATATATGTTTGATATAATAGATTTAATTAATAGTTGTAATAATAGCTAAAATAAAGTAATATGTATTTAAAGGTGAAGTAATCATGTATTCAATAATGTAAATTTAGAGTTCTAGCTATATAGCATCAATGAGTTGATAGCATTCTAGTAGAATTACTCCAGCAGTAGAGAGGCAGTATGCTATGATAACTCTAAGATCCAAGGGAAAAAATGGGCGCAACGAGAGAGAGAGAGAGAAAGAGAGAGAGAGAGAGAAAGAGAGAGAGAGAGAATGTCTAGCTGTGTGTAGAGGTTGGTTAAGTTTGTCTCTTTATCATGCACTTAAATGAATTCTCCCTTGATAATGCTCTTTTAGTTATTGTAAAGTTATGAATAACATTGCCTTCCACGAGAAGGGCTTTTGTAAGATAGGTTTGTGCCTTCTAGGAGAAGGGCTTTTGTAAAATAGGTTTGTGCCTTCCATGAGAAGAGTTTTAGTATGAGCATTTGGTATCTCTTGAGAAGTATAGAGATGGTAAAAGATATAGATATTTTGTGGGATGTAGTAATTGTAATATGAGTAGTGATATGAGGGGCATTTATGAATTAAGTGCTAAAGAGCTTAGTTTCTAATTTGGAAACTAAGAGCTCAGAAGCTCAAAACCTCATTAAGAGCTAAGAAGATAATTAGAGGGAGAGAGAAAATAGAGAGGTTTTTGAGAGATTAGTTCTTCTCTATTGGTGTCAAGTGTTGAACACACTGCTAGTGTTCTGTTGGAAAGGTTTCCTCTTTTGGATATTCATATTTTTGGTCATTGATTCTCTTAAAATACATTTTTAGTAAGTAATAAGATGATTGATTGATAGTTAATGAACCTTTAGAGATCTAGTCAATGTCTCATTGTGTTGTGACTTAATCTTGATGAGCAAGAAGAGCATTTAATGCTCTGCTCAGGTAGCTAGCATGAGAATATTTGGTCTAATTATGGAAGATGGCAACTGGGTATTAAAGAGATTATGACTATTTTATATTTGAAGATTGAAGATAGCCAATCAAATTTAGTCATATGTTTGAGTTGGATTTTAGCTGAAAATAGTAATATAATTTATAAGGAATAATATGATTAGGCTTCCAAATTCGTATAGGAATAGCTAGAGATTGAATGAATAGTTATTTTGCTAGCATTTAGATGACTAGAGTTTTTGAGTATTTGTCATATAATAAATATTAAGTTTTAGTCAAAGAGCAATGGAGAGTTTTATCATTTTAAGTGTTTATATAATAAGAGAGGCTTATTATATGTTACTTGCTACACATTGACTCATCAGAGTTCAGGGAGTTAGAGAAGATACACCAAACAACATGTTTCTTTTATTAACTTTAAATCGTTGGAGCTTTACTGAATATACCTCTTGGCCCTCCAAATCGTGACTCCTAAAGTTTCCCCAAAGAGACTCATGAGCTTGAATCATAAGCCGAAAATGAGATGACATACCTTGGGCTTTGTTGTCATTTTGTGTAAATATGGGCTTTTGTTGGGGAAGTTGCTTTCCAAGATTATGAGAGAGGTAAAATGGGCCATGAGCTTTGATTCATTGCTTGAGTCCGATCCATATAGTAATGTTGATAATGTCGTGGGTTATGAGTCCAATTGATGAAGAGGAAATGTGGACCATGAATTTGCCTCTTGAAGTGAAGATGGCATGGGCCATGTGAGCCCAATTCATGTAATTGAATGAGATATGAGCTTATTTTGGGCTTTAAAGAGATTTACCCAAAAAATCAATAATATGTTGATGTGGCGTGGGTTGCCAATGAAGTAATGTCATATGGCATGAAAAAAGAGTCCTCAACACCCTTCAATATATTTTCATGAATCCATGCCCCCACAATGTGCTAGCCTAAGTGAAAAGAGCCCAAATATGTTTCATGATTGCAAGCAGCTTTGTTCAATTCCTTAATTCTTTTGAGACTTAGGCCCCAATCCTTCTTTGGAGTACAAACCTGTTCCCAAAGACACCTCGAAGTTTGCTTTCCCCTCCTCCAAACCTTTGCTCAATGGCCTTGTTAGCTTTCTTTGGAAGAAAAAAGATACTAAACCATTATATTTGAACTAGCCTCATCGCATGTGTGAAGCGCGCGTGCGATGAAGTTCATTTTTATTTTTAATTTTGGTTTTAGTGTTATAATGTTTAAAAGTGAGATAGAGATAATGTTCTAATTCTTAGAATCTTTCTCTATGTGAGTTTTTTTTTTTTTAATTATTTTTAATTAGCGCGTGTGATGAGACTCTTTTTTATTTTTTATTTTGGATTTAGTGTCATAATATTTAAAAGTGAGATAGAGATAGGATCCTAATTCTAAGGATCTTTCTCTACATGAATTTTGTTTATTTATTTATTTTTCTAATTAGTTATTTCTACTAGTTGATATGAACAAAAGAAACTATTTGAAACTGAAACTCTTGATTTTTTTCAAGTTATCTGTTAAAAAAAAAACATATTTATGTGTGTGTGTGTGTATATGTATGTGTATATATATATATATATATATATATAAGTTGTGGTAGTAAAAGCCTACCAGCAAAAGAGAGTATTCTAGTTGTCCTGGAGTTTAGTTTGGCAGCAATTTTTTCAATAAGAGAAGAACAATTTGCTATAGTAATTTTTCTTGTGATGAGAGTCATTCCCAAGTATCTAATAGGAAGTGAATTAGCTTTGAAATGCATATTGGAAAGGATTTGTTGTTGCAAATTAAGATGAACTTTTGAGCGATAAAGCTCACTCTTACTATGGTTCACTGAAAGTCCTGAGAGATTTTTGAATTCCTTGAAAACGAGCAAAAAGGGAATGTCAGCTGCTGCAAATCGTAATAGATCATCTGTAAAGCATACATGAGTAATTTTTTGGCTTGCACAACTTGGGCAAAATTTAAACTTCTAGCTTGCAGCAACTTTAGATAGCATAATCTTATTGACTACTATCAAGACAAAAAGCTAAGGAGACATAGGATTTTCTTGCCTAATTCCCTTACCATATTTAAATTACCCTTTCAAACTATCATTGAAAGCAATGGAATACTTAGGGGATGTAATGCAAACTCTAATGGTCCGTTTGGATTGAGGGGAGGGAGGGAGAGTAAAGTAGAGTAGAGTAAATTTGACCCAAAATTAGCCTATTTTCAGCCAACTCTACTCTCCTCCCCTCCACTCCTTCTCCTTTCTCTCTCAATCCAAACGGGCCCTAAGATACATTAGGATGAAACTCCAATTGATTGAATCATAAGTCTTCCTGAAATCCACCTTTATAGCACACCTTCCCATCCCTTTATTCCTATGATACCCCTTTACTAATTCTTGAACAAGGATGTTTTTTGAGATGCTTCTTCACTTGACAAAGGATGTTTGGTTATGTTGGGTTAAGATAGATTGATCTCGGTTAATTAATTCAATTACCCAAGTTGACTAATTAAGTCAAATTACATGCAAATTGTGGAGGCATCTACAAATCACCAAATAAACTAAATGTAACAAAAATTAAATTGACATGGCGATTTGTTGACAAATAAGAAAAACCTCTTGCAAGGCAAAAACCTCATTGGGTGAATTTAAAGTCACCATTTCCAAGAATCCACTAATCAATAATTAAGCAGTTACAAGTATAAGGAATCTTATCACTACCCAAGCCTATCCCAAAATACCAACCTACGGTTAAACTTTCGCTTCAATACCCAATTGAACTTGATATTGTAGCAGCCTTCTTTTCTTTGTTGTACAAATCTCCAATCTGTGACTAACTCCTTTGCCCGAATTGTAGTACGTAACTAACTCCAGCAACTTGAATGATTGTTGTTGACTGCAAAGTTCTTCACTTCATAAATGATGAAGATCAAGAAGCACTTGGTTACAAAACTTGTACAAACGCAGTAGCTTCACACAGAGTATATGAATTCTAGGTTTCTATTTTCGTGTATAATGACTTTTAAAATAACCCTTATATATAACTAGAATTGTGAAAAAAGAAACCCTAATCAAAAAAGTTATCATGGGCCGAATTTTAGATCTGAAAATTCTGAAATTGTAGATCTCAATAGATCGAGCTTGTGTTGAGCTTCTCCATTAATTCTTGATAACAGCATTTGTCGAGCTTATGTTGAGACTTAATAAAACAACTTTTCTTCACTTGTTTCTTGGATTAGCCAATTATATAAAAAAATATGATCCTAACAGGTTAGAACTAGCTCTCTAAGACAATTTCTTTACCTAGCTACCAAACTTTTAGTGATGCATTTATAAAGAACATTGTAGCAAGCAATGGGCTTATATCTGTGACTTTGATGGGTTGTCTATCTTAAGCACCAAGGTTATAATTGTAGAATTAACTTCAGTCAATATCTTCCCTAATTGAAAGAAAGTTTGGACAGCTATACTACTGCCCAGATGCTATAAAACCATCAGGACCGGATGCTTTTTCACTGCCCAGAGAGAACATAAAACTTGTTGCGTATACTACTGATTACAATCAATCTTTATTCCATCTTTTTATTAAGGCTTTCTCTTGTGCGAAATACTTCCTCGTGATAGGCCAAGAATGTATTGACTCCTTGTGATGAATTAACAAATTAATTAGCCAAGTTAATTAATTAATTCAATTAACATGCAATACGTGTGGTAACACAAACAAATCACCAATTAACTAAATATAGTAGAAATTAAATTAACAAGGTGATTTGTTTATGAATGGGGAAAACCTACACAACAAAAACCCCACCAGGTGATTTTAAGGTCACCACTCTCGAGAATTTACTATTATCACAATAAGCGGTTACAAGTAAAGGAATTCTAGTACCTTATACCAATCTATAGTTGAACCTTTACCCCAATACCCAATTGGACTTGTTTTGTAGTGACAATCTCTCCTTTTATTGCATGGCTCCCAATACGTGACTAATCAATTTGATGCGTTGATCCCAGTACGCGACTTACTCACCAACTTGAGAAAGATGTTGGCTGCAAAGTTCCTCAATTCATTAACACGATGAATATCACGAAACCTCTTGGTTACAAAACCCTACGGTGTACAAACACAGTAGCTTCTTCAAGAGAAAGATGAACTACGGCAAATTCTGTCTCCGGTTACAATTTGCATGAACACAACTTTGCTTCATACTTACGCAACCTTTTACTGTCCTTAAGACAATCCTTATATATGTTTAGGGTTGTGAGAAAAGAAATCCCAAACATATACCCATGGATTGGATGAAAATCAGAGCTGAAAATCTGTTTTTCATAAATCTCGATAGATAGCTTATCTATCGAGAAGCTGTCGAGCATCGGGCTAGAACAGCTTTTTTAAATCTCGATAGATACTAGCTATCGAGCTTTAAAATCTAGTACTTCTTCACTTGTTTCTTGGACAAACTTGCATGGCTTTAACACTTAATATTGAAACCTTTTTCCTTGAAGCATTAAACACATCTTAAATCTGCCCAATTACAAGTAAAGTGAGTTTTGTCAAAGGATTAGCCAATTCTATATTGACATATGTTCCTAACATTAAATCACATATGTCCTAACAATCTCTCCCTTTGGAAATCTGTGACAAAACCATAACAAACAAATGAACATATGAGAGAAGTCATAAATCACTCAGCTCATACTTATTTGTTGAATACAATAAAATCTATTCTAACATAAACTCTTGAAAAACTTTGCAAGAAGAGAGTTTATGGCAAGAAGACTTTGACAACCTGTATTTTTGAAACACTTTAAACAAAACTTATCATGGCATCTTAGTGTGAAATAGAAATAATAGATTGCATACAATATATAAGAATCACGTGCATAAAGAGAGAAAAGAAACAACACATGTAAAGATAGGTGAATAACATACATCAGTAGATATAAACCAAATATAAGTACAATGTATGTCAAATGGTCACAAGACCAATATACATGAGGTAAATGTAAAAGAAAGAAAAGAAAAAAAATACATAAAAACCTCACTACATCCCTCATAGACACTCTCCCTATCACAAAAATCTCCTATGCTAACTCTCCCCCTATGTATATGACTACTCTCATATCAAAACTACTTCCCCTTTTTGTCACAAGTGACAAAGGGTAAGTACATCAAATAGACATCTCATCATCACTGGGCGAGCTAGCATCCTCATCCTCATCAGCATCATCACTGTCAGAGTCATCATCACTCTCATCCTCTGAAGTCGGTAGAGATGGAGAGGTAGAAGCAGCGAAACCACCCATGACAGCCTTTAGTTGTGCGATACGACCAACACGAGTGTTCACCTAACACAACTCATCACTGAGTGTGTCAAGGCGAGCATTCATGTGCACAAGCTATGCCATGATGGCCTTGAGAGTCACTCCACCCGCAGAAGACGAAGGAGTGGAGGTGGATGGAGTGGTAAAAGCTAGAGGAGTCGCCATCTCTATTCGGGGCCACCTTGGTCTAAGCTGTGCCTCGCTTCGTCGAACGGTAGCAGCGTCTATGGCACAAATAATCGTGAAATAAGGAGACTTGGGAAAGAAGGCAGAAAAATGACAAAGAAGCCTCGTGATAGCTGAAGGAAAAATGAGCTTATCACGAGTCGTCGTATCCTTATAGACATCTATAAGGAATAGAATAAAATGAGAAGGGAAGTCAATATAAATCTCCTTTAAGTGGGATAACAAAAATCGAGCATGAGGCTTTATAATAGAGTTATAGTTAGACAAAGGATGAAGAATGAATGTCATCACCATGTTAAGGAATTTCGGACCTTTTGCAAAGCCCGAGCAAGGGGTGTTTTAATAGTCACCCCAAGATGAAGGTGTCTCATAAAAGAGAGATGAGAGTTTTTCTTTGGACACAATTCTCAGACGATCGCAGCTAGGGTAGTTTGGATGCGCTACCCTTGGAACGTTTAGTACCTCGGATACAATATCCAGAGTAACTACGATGCGCGTACCTCGTACGCGAGAGAAAAAATGAGGTACAGAAGTATCGAATCCATGCATATTAGAGTAAAACTCCTGTATGATCACGAAGGGACAAGTGACTGGGATGTCACACAGTGAACCCCAACCCCGACTGTAGATGACAGTGGGAAGGTTAGTATCATAAAAAATCTAATAGAATGACTTGGCATTTTGAATGAATGCCTCGTTGAGAAAAGTTCTCCGAAAAGTCCTTTCGAGCTTTATCATCACAGAACCATACGTGAGAAGGAGTAGGGTTAGAAGAAGAAATGGATGCCCCAGAACGAAAAGGGTTCTAGGACAGAGTGGATTTGCGTTTGGGTGCCATAGAGCAGACTAACACAAGAAAGAGAAAGAGGGAGAGAGAGAGACAATCAAAAAAGCACCAACAAAAAAATATAAAAGAATATAAAGAATTGAAGATACGTATGCATGAAAATGCATGAACATGTGATATGCAAACTTAAAAGCATCATGGGCTTAGCCCAATCCAAACCTACCAGCACACAACAATTTAACATAGTAATCACACATCTAAAATGCATGAACATATAGTTAAAATGCAAATGTGTTCCAATGCATGAACATTTAGGATCATTTACACAAAACCCATCCCAAAAATTTCACAAAAACTTCATCACTTTTGAAAAACCCCAAAATTTTTCAAGAAAACCCAAAACCTAGATCTAAATGTGTGAAATGCATGAAGAATGAGAGATAGAGAGATCATACCAAGTGATTTGAGAAAAAAAAAAGGCCGAAAATCACGTGGGTTGGAGGTTTTGAGAGAGAAGAGGGTGTTTGGGAGGTGAAGAGACAGATTCTGTCAAGAGAGATTGGGGAGAAGTGAAAAGAAAATCGCGCAGATCCTTTATATAGAAAAATCATAAAGCTCGACAGATCGAAAGGTGTTGAAAGGTGTCAAGGTTTAAAATGCGTGAATCAGCTGTTGAAGAGCTATCCAAGATCTGTTAAGAGGTGTCCACAGCAAAAGGATCTTGATGGATTGAGAAGCTATCGAGAATCTATCGAGCATCCAGAAAGTTTCTCGATGGATTAAGCAGCTATCGAGAAGCTATCGAGAGTGTGATAAAAAGCACCTGAAATGGCTCAATAGATGGCCTAGTTGTTGAAAGGCATCCAGCAGTTGTTGAGATTGCTTAAAAATAGTTTTTCAAGAAGGGAAAAACACAGATATGAATGCAATCAAGCATGCTATACATCTAAGGATCCAAACAACATTTTAAACTCTTAAAATCATCTTTCAACAAGAAAAATGTCAAGCACATAGATCCAAAACACACACACACACACACACAACAAGTCTAACCAATTTTATATTTCAAAAACAAGAAAAACAAGTTAAGACAGTTTAGTGAGCATACATTAACACATGTATTCCTTGTGATGGCCAAAACACATTGTACCTACACATGTATCAAAAGTAGCAAATAATATTGCGTCTTGTGTGTGAAAAACATCGCAAGATTGCATAAGTGTCTACATGTTATGACGATTTGAGATATGAGAAAATCACTTTAAGTCACACACAATCATAACTGTTTGATGGGGACTATCACCTTCGAGGTACATCATATAACTCCCAAATCTCCTAGAATACACGCTTGCAATCATATATAAAGCATTTGATTATTTTTGCTTTTCATTTTTCTTTGCATATTTTTCTTTTAAGCAAACCATGCATGGGCATATAAGAGATAGAAAAGAAATGCCCAATGATGTTAAGCATTTGACATTCCACTTTTGCTATGCTGAAGCATACAAATGTCATTTCATGATTGGCGGGTAACAGTGGTGAGATGGTTATTTATGCCTTTTTCTTAAAATTTTCTAGTCCTTCCTGTCAAAAAGAGTGATACGAGTGTTAAGTACAAGAGATTACTTAATCTTACTCATCACAAACACGAGCCACAAAGCTCACTTGCTTAGTTGTGCATAGATATGCTTATCTAAGTTACAAAAGATACAAAGTTTAGAAAATGTTTCAATGGTCATCTAAGGTACACAAGTACCAATGTACACAAACACATAATTTTTTTATATTTTTTGTATTTTTTTGATTTTTCAATTTTTTTTAATGAAAAACAAAATAAAGAAAAACTGAAAAATAAGCAAACAAAAACACGTTAAACAAAACAATGCATAAAACTAGACTAACTCAAAATACGAAAGCAAAACACACAAGTAATGCAAAACAAAAACAAGAAGGGGAGAGAGAGAAAAAGTGACAAAATCACTTGTAGCCTTTTTCCTTCCACACATTGGAAGAACCTTTCTGTTTAGCAAACCCTTGATCCGGCGGTGAGGGGGAAGAATTGAAACCGTTCAAGTTCGAAAGGAACATGAGGGCTTTGAGAAGATCTCCAAGTGGAGCAAAGGAGGATGGAAACTAATTTTGGTTTCCTGATGATATTATGCTATTGCTTTGTTAAGTGGTTAATCACTTATAACAATTTGGTCGAGTATGCCTAGCTGCTCCACAGTGATGACAGAGATGCTGCTTCTTCCGTTTAAGATTTTGAGTGTTTCCCTTCTTAGCCCTAGGGTTTTTTTTTTTTTTTTTTTTTTTTTTTTTTTTTTTTAATATTTTTCTTATCCTGCTTAGGGGGTGCTCCTAAGATAGATTTACCCTTGTCTATGTTCTTACTAGCTAAAATATTTTGCACATCATTGTTTTCAGATACAACATTATTACTAGGAGGAACAAAAATAGTAGTACTAGCAGAAGTAATACTAAGAGAAGAGAAATCATACCCTAAATCGGTTCGATCAGAAGTAGATTTCTGAAGACTTAGCATCTCATTAAGCTTTGCACTTGAAGTCCTTTCCAACTAGGCTCTGACTTGGAACAGTTTTGCCTTGAGCTTTTTGGTCTTCTCAGCCAAGAAATTATTCTCAAATCTCAGTACTCCAATAGTCTGATTGGCTTCATTGAACTTTGTGGAAATTTCTTCCCATTCAAGCTCTACATCATTGAGCTTCTTGGTGGCCAACCTATACAATTTCTCATGTTTTTCCGAGACCTTGTATAACTTTGCATAGGCTGTGTGGATGTCATCTTGCTCATCCATCTTTTCAAACTTAGACTTCACCAATTCCTCTTCTTCATCCTCATCTTCAACAATCCCTTCAGTAGGATTTACAGTGGCAGTGAAGGCATTTAGGATTCCATCAACCTCATTGTCGGAATCATCTTCAGGCTTGGTGTCGCTCAAGGTAGCAACAAGTTCCTTGCTTTTCCCAATGGTCTTGAGATATGTAGGGCACTCTTGTTTCATGTGTCCGAAACCTTGACATCCAAAGCATTTTGGTCCTGAGGGAATAGTGTACTGATCGCCATCCCTAGCATCATTCTTTCCTTTGTCCTGGTTCTTGAACTGAGATGAGCTGGACTGCTTGCGGTCTTTGTCAAATCCTTTAGCATTAGCATTCTTCATAAACTTTTTGAATTGCCGGGTGATATAGGATTTCATCTTAGAATCTTCATCGTTTGAAGACTCATCAATGTCACTGCTCTTGACCTTCAATGCCATGCTTTTGTTCTTGCTTGATTTTCCTATCCTTGTCAAACCTAACTCATAGGTCTGCAGATTGCCAACTAGCTCTTTTAAAGGAATTTTGTCAATATCCTTCAATTCCTCAATTGCGGTGATCTTGGTATGAAATCTCTCGGGTAGAGATCTAAGCACCTTTCTAACAATCTTGGGTTCGGGAATGGTTTTCCTAAGATTAAAAGCTGAGTTCACTATGTCCTTAAGCTTGGCATAGAACTCATCAAATGACTCATCCTCCTCCATCTTAATCTCTTCAAAGCTTGTAGTAAGCCTCTGAAACTTTGAATCCTTGACAGCCTTGGTTCCTTCATAGGTTGTTTGGAGAATGGTCCATGCTTCCTTAGTAGTTTTAGTAAAGGATATCTTCTTGAACTCTTCATTCGTGACTGCACTGAATAAAACATTCAATACCTTGTTGTTGAAGTTTGCTGCCTTGTTCTTAGTATCATCCCAGTTGGCCGGCGCTTCCGTAGGCTTGGTCTAGGCTATCTCCATAGCTTGCCACACCTTTTCATCTAATGATTGCAAGAAAACTCTCATGCGTACTTTCTAGTATGTATAGTTAGTGCCATCAAATAAAGGAGGTATAATAAGAGACTATCCTCTATCCATGACAAATAAGGGTCAATGGATTACACAGTAAAGATTAAAACCTAATCAGAGTATGCCTGCTCTGATACCACTTGATAGGCCAAGAATGTATTAACCCCTTATGATGAATTAACAAATTAATTAGCCAAAGTTAATTAATTAATTCAATTAACATGTAATATGCGTGGTAGCACAAACAAATCACCAATTAACTAAATGCAGCGGAAATTAAATTGACAAGGTGATTTGTTTACGAATGGGAAAAATCTACAAGGCAAAAACCCCACCAGGTGATTTTAAGGTCACCACTCTTGAGAATTCACTATTATTACAACAAGCAGTGATAAGTAAAGGAATCCTAGTACCTTATACCAACTTACAGTTGAACCCTTATCCCAATACTCAGTTGGACTTTTTTTGTAGTGACAATCTCTCCTTTTATTGCACGGCTCCCAGTACGTGACTAACCAATTCGATGCGCGGATCCCAATACGTGACTTACTCATGAACTTGAGAAAGATGTTGGCTGCAAAGTTCTTCAATTCATCAATACGATAAAGATCATGAAACTCCTTGGTTACAAAACCCTACGGTGTACAAACACAGCAGCTACTTCAAGAGAAAGATGAATCAGGGCAAATTCTATCTTCAGTCACAATTTGCATGAACACAACTTTGCTTCACACTTGTGCAACCTTTTATGGCCCTTAAAACAATCCTTATATATGTTTAGGGTTGTGAGAAAAGATAGCCCAAACATATATCTACGGATTGGATGAAAATTAGAGCTGGAAATTTATTTTTGATAAACCTCGATAGATAGCTTATCTATTGAGAAGCTGTCGAGCATCGGGCTAGAACAGCTTTTTTAAATCTCAATAGATACTAGCTGTCGAGCTTTAAAATCCAGTACTTCTTCACTTGTTTCTTGGACAGATTTGCATGGCTTTAATACTTAATCTTGAAACCTTGTTCTTTGAAGCATTAAACACATCCTAGACTTACCCAATTACAAGTAAAGTGCGTTTTGTCAAAGGATTAGCCAATTCTATATTGACATATGTTCCTAACATTAAATCAGATATGTCCTAACACCTTGCATATGCATATTTGACATGCCGTCTCCAATTATGGGAAAAGATATTGTGTAATACTACGTTGTCTACTTTGAATAGACCATTCTTTCGTCATGTCAATTTGGTATATGCATAATAACTAATATTTGAGTGAAGAAGTCTGAAAAAACCTATAAAATTTTTTGTCCCACTTCTTCTGTTCCACTTCTCCACTTGATTTATTAGAATAAAATTTTCTGTCCCATTTTTTAATTTATTCCATTACTATGTTACTGTAAACAACGCGAATTATTATGTTACTCTATTCAACGTAAGTGGAAAAGTCATATGTATTTAAAAAGGAAAAAAAAAGAGGAGAAGAGAGATAAATACTAAAGCATGCTCTTACGTATACAAAATAAAATATCAAGTTCAGGGAAATGGTGCACTTAATTTCATGTCGGTAGACTTTATGTCAATGGCAAAACCCTTCCCATGTTGTTTCCAATAGTCTGCCTGCGGATTGATCCACTCCGGCTCAGCTATCTCCACCCTCGATGCCCTTAGAGCCTCTGTGGATATGTTGTACTTATTATCTCTCTTATGGACCAGCTCTGGTGAGACCTGGCCCAGGTTCACTGCCTGTGGGGACATCATTAGCGCCGGTGCACCTAGTGGGAGCTTGTCACCTAATTCACACACCCACCACAAAAATAGTAACACCTTTCAAAATTTTCACCCATTATACACTAATTCTAGCAGTAAAATTTTTCACCCATTATTTATTATTTCTGCATTGAGTAATCTTTACACACTAATGTCACACTAACCACTAAAATGGAATTTTATAATATATGCTGTAAGAGTATCACACGCAATTTATAAGCTTAAAAATTTGGTGATACTTTGTTATTAAATTGATCGTAGTCTAAGTATTTTTTCTTCTAAATTTTCAAGCACAAAATATTTACTTACCTCTATCAACCTGCCATGTGCACCAGAATTTGCCGTATGTTTTGGCCAGATTTTCTAGTTCTGGCCTCTCTATCACTCCTGGAACTTGGGGATTGATCCAGAGGCTTGACTTGATCTAGACCATCCAAATCATGATCATCAAGACTTAATTAAATAATAAATTAACATAACAACTAAGAGCACTTCACATCATTAAATGTAAAATGATATAAATTCAAAATTTTATCCAACCAACCTAAAAAATTCACTTCACATCATTCAATGTAAAGTGATATAAATGCAAAATTTTATCCAATCAACCTAAAAAATTCACTCACATCACAGTTTGTTTATACAGACAGAGTACCGTATAAATTTACATAACTACTATTTTTATGTAAAGACATATTTTATTCATTTTTCAATACACACTTTTTTTGGTTTGTGCGTGAGAATGGTCTGTGTGTGTGTGAGAAAGTAGGGTGAGTGAGAATGAATATTTTATTTGAAATAGATTATTTTAGAATAAAAATAATCTGATGTAAGTCTACTTAAATTTGAATAATGGTTATGTAAAATAGCAAAATAAATAATTTTGATTATGTAAAATAGTAAAAGTAGATTTTTTATGATAAAATAAGTAAATTTTTTTGTAAAGTAGTTTAGTAAAATAGAAAAAAATAGAATTTTATGCTAAAATTAATAGAAATAAAAGTTCTGCTCATGTGGATGCTGAGAGAGAGAGAGAGAGAGAGAGAGAGAGAGAGAGAGAGAGAGAGAGAGAGAGAGAGAGAGAGAGAGAGAGAGAGGAAATCAAAACTGGGATGTTCATAAGCATGAGAGTGCCACAGCTTTTGCTCCTCCGGAGGCAAAGCTTCAAAAATGCGATCTGATACAATATATTCAACACCTGTACAAAACGAAATTGGAGTTGGAACAAAAACTTTTAACCTTAATTTCCCTACAAAACCATGAGATGATCAGAGGGACTATAATTGATTATTCAAAGTTAGTATCACCAATGAGACGGCCTTGGGCGTGGTCAGAATCGTAAACAGCGCACTGTAGAAAATCCTGGTTCACGCGAGTGATGAAGTGATGGGTGTCGATCTGGCGAGTCATGTCGTGGCTGTACAAAGCGAAGGTACAAGCATGTTGGCTCATTTGCTTCACAGGCTTCAGGGACTGAAGAATCTGAGCACCTTTGTCTATCATGTGCTGCCCCAGTGTCATGGGCTCCCCAGGTGGCCTGTGGTCTCCGAAACTCGGCATTGGATTAGGTGACTTGTCGCTCGAGGCCATTGAAAAACGATGGTGTTTCAAAGGGTTTTTTTTTTCGTCTTCTTAATTTGTGTTCGGTTGCAAGGTTTTTGAGAAGAGGGTGAGAGAGTGTTTATAGATAGAGAACAAGGGGAGAAGGGAAGGGTCCATGGAGAACGTGATGAGGTATGAGGATCCCACGTAAATATGCATGCATGTTGAGGTGGCTGAGGGTGGTGAAGTTTGAAGGCAAATGGAGAACCAATGGGGGCAGTGGTGGCTCCAGAAAATTTTCCCAAATGTATTGTTTAGTTGTTTCATTAATTTGTTTGTCTTTTATAAATTATAATTTGTTATATTATTGTTTCATTAATTATAAAATTATTAATTGTTGTTTAGCCTAACATAATTTAATTTGTTTGTCTTTTATAATGTATTGGTTAATTAAATTATTAATTATTGTTTATTAGTTGCTTTTCTCAATTAATTATTGGTTAATTAATATCCCAAACAAACAAAATTAATTAGTTCAACTAATTACTGTGGTTGTTTGATACTTGGAATATCACACTATTACTTAACCAAAAAAAAAAAAAAAGTCAATAAATTGTACAGCACACCAATATATAGGCCGTATAGCTTAAGTCAAAGTCTAAAAAAGAGTGATTTATTACATATTTTATGACCATTAGTTGAACTAATCAACTACACACAGCATACAACCATATTTATTAATTATTAGTTGCACACTTGCACTAGTACTAGCACACAGCGATTCAGATAAAACCAATTTATTGTATCTCACCAAAAGACACCAACACCAACACTAAAATACAATTAATAATCTCACCAACACCAACACCGGATAAAGCCAAAAACAAGGTAAATATTAATAAAGAGAGACTGAGATGAAGAGAGAGAAATTGAGAGAGAGAGAGAGTGAGAGACTGAGAGAGAGTCAGAGAGAAAAAGAGAGAGAAGTTAGTAAAATGAAATACCTTGAGGGAGGGAGCACTGGAGTAGCCGAGCAGGGAGGGAGCATCGGAGCACCGGAGGGAGGGAGGGAGCACTGGAGCAGCCGAGTAGGGAGGCCTGAAGGTTGAGGCCGCTGAGGCAGTGACGAGTGATCTTTGATGAGGGAGGGAGCACCGGAGCAGCCGAGTAGGGAGGCCTGAAGGCTAAGGCCGCTGAGGCAATGACGAGCGATCTCCAATAAGGGAGGGAGCACTGGAGCAGCCGAGTAGGGAGGCCTAAACGCTGAGGCAGTGACAAGCGACCTCCAATGAGGGGCGAGTGACGAGCGATGACAACGAGGGGCGAGCGAGCGACGATGTGCTCTGGACTGGACCGATCTCCGATAACGTGACCGGTCTTTGACGACGAGCGAGCTGCAAGCGACATGACTGATCTCCGTTTGTTGGCTTAAGCCTAAGGCGTTGCTCTGTCTTTAGGTTTGCTTTAGGCCTTTAGTGATTTCTAATTTAGAAGTGATTTCTGATTTAGTGATTTGCTCTGTATTAGGGTTTGGTTTTTTTATTTTTATTTTTTATTTTTATCTGTGGGTTTGCTACCCCTGTAATTTGTTGGGCTTGCCGTGGGCTTGGCTCTGTTACAATTTTTTTTTTTTTTTGGCTTGAAAGTAGAACAAAAAAAAAATATATATATATATATATATATTATTAATTTTTTTAAAAAAATTTGAGAGTGTTCCTAATTTTGTGATTGAGGGTGTTCCTAATACAGAGCAAATATAAAAATTTTTAATTATTATATATAATTTTTTTTTTTCAGCTCAGGGTGTTCTTGGGAATACCCTTCACATGGTGCCGCCACTGTATGGGGGGACACTCGGACTCTTGGGGTGAGACTTAAGAGTTGAGAGCAGTGATATCACTCAGTTGGGTTGATTCCTAATTAAGTCACATCTAGAATTTTTATTTATTTTTATTTATGGAAATATATATGTGTATATATATTGAGAAGGCCACTTGAATTTTGACTCTTTCAAGGGAATAACCTAGGTATTTTTGTTTTCGATTGCCTCCTTTGTCTTTTACAAGAACTTCGTGGAAAAATGTTATGCACTGAAGTTGAGAGCATTATTAATTGTGCAACAAAAGATAGGGAATTTTACCACCCTTGTTAGGATGAGATCCTGGCTTGGGGGTGAAAGACATGCCAAAGACAAGAGTCTTTAGATCTAATGTATTCATGTTAGACTTATATGGTGTATTGTGTATCACATATGGCAATTGAGAAATGATGTGCCGCATCAAGGAAAATTTTATGTAGAAGATACCGTCCTTCATATGATCAAGTGGGAAGTTAAAAGGAGAACTGATCGAAGACAAAGGCGTCACTAACTCTATTCAAAACAAACTCCTGTGCTGTTTGGCTAATTTCCCCAATGGTCCTCAAATCTTCCTCTTCTGAACTCTTTTGTTCCTGCTGTGCGTTAAGTTGATTGTATTTCCCATGTAAATGAGGTAGGTTAGGTGTATATACTAGTGCTCCATATTGATTGATAGGGGTGACAAAATTTGACACGACTAACTCATTTATAAATATGTCATGGGTTGAGGTTAAGTGGGTTCAGTCATATTCGGGTCGACACGGCTAACTTGTTTATTAAACAAGTTGTATTCGGTTTCAACATGCGAACTCGTTTAACCCGTTTAGCTTATAAATTTATTAACTTTTATTATTACTATTTTGTTATTATTGTTTAATTTATGGTTGTAATTAGATGTTTATTCTATATTTATGATTGTAACTGTATTTTAATTTTAGATATATGAGAATTGATAACAGGTTATTCAGGTCAGGTATGACCTATTAATTGAACATGTTATTAGACGGGTCATTTGTATTGACTTTTACATGACTTGTAAATTAAATGGGTTAAATGTGTTGTGTCGGGCCAATTTGTTTAATAAACAAGTTATGTTAGGGTTGAAAATTCTTGACACGTTTACTAAACAAGTGGAGTTCGGGTCAACCTATATAGCTGAATACTCATGGTTCGACATGACACGAACCTGTCCTGGGAACACCAATTGCCACCCCAACTGGTTGACAACATGGATGGCATATTTGTTGCAAAAAAGTCCATAAATTATGTTAGACATATTATGGCCCAAGTTGCCCAAACCAATTGTAGGCCCATGTATTTGTAGAACAAGCATATTAACCTTAGGTTAGTCTATAGTTAGCCTATTGAATGTTCAAAATGTGTGTAAAACACCCTTAAACGTTTAGACCCCCAAATTACAAATTATCAATTCAAGCTTATCAACAAACAATGTACGTGCGGAAAATGTAAATAAGCTAAAACAAAATTGATAACATAATCTAAACCAAATAAAATCACATCCACAGCAGAAATTAAATGGCAAAGATTAAGGGAGGAGAGATGCAAACACAAGGATAACACAGCAATGTGTTATCGAAGAGGAAACCGAAGTCCTCAGCATAAAACCTCTCCGCTGCCCTCCAAACGGTCAATAATCTATTAGAGAATCAAGTTGGGATACATGAATAGCAGAAGACCCTGCAAGTCTAATCTACCTAGTGTACCTAAGCCCTTCAAGTTCCTACTCCAACGAGATTATGCTGAACCTTTGTCTTCTCTAGCTTACCGGATTTCACTATAGCCCATAGCATCAACCAATATTAATTGGTCCCTTCCTAACTGCTTCCCAAGCACCAAAAAGCCTTCTCACAGATATGGGCATGGTGAAAAAAGGATTTAGCTAATGAACCTCTTAAGGATGTAACAATGGAGAGGGTGAGAGTTAAGGAATTTAAAGAGTCATTATGTAAAGATTGTGGATGAGTCAATCTTGTTTTTCTCTAGGGTTTCTCTCTCAAAATTCTCTCTAGAAACTCTCTATATTTCGTGGGTATAAGGGGTATTTATACTGGAGTGAGAAAGGAATGCGAAGAGTCAGTTTTTCAAAACAGAGTGGACTGGCAACTTGGCCTCGCGACTTGACAGAGTTGCGAGTCCAAGCTGCGAGTTAACTGAATGGCCAGTCTGGACTTTTTGTCCTGTAGTGCTACAGCTGGCATGACGGTTCAACTTCTCTACATGCTTCACTCGTGTGCATCCTTTAGTGGCTTGCCAGTCGCGAGTCACCCGCGAGATCCAGTTGCGAGTTCCTGCTTTAGTGCACAGTCTTGAGCATTTCTTCACACTCTCTCACACACTACCCTTACATGATTCTCACCTAAATACAGGGTTTCTAAGTGCTGAATTACAAGCAAATTGGCACGGAATAAAGCCAACAAGATGGTTGATTAAATTCAACCTTACACCTATGGTTAGTCAAATATTTTCTAGTAGATAAACCATATATTGGGTTCATTGTAACACAAGTGCTTACTATAATATGTAGCTGTTATGGACTTTCTCACTATGGACGTAGGTCGTTAGGCCAAATCACGTCATCCAATCTTGCTCATCATTCAATTATCATACACAATCATACAAAAACTTTCACAAATTATATAGTGCTCATAAATATAGCCAAATTTGTTATAGATCTCAAGTCTCAATTCATAACTTTTAATTAAGTTATATGCGGTGATGTTATGTATAGATCTCAAGTATTTTTGCCAAAGGAAAAAAAGAGAGATAAAGATGGAAAAATTTAATAATGTAAATGCATTAGTATTTGATACTATAATTTAACTAGTTGTTAACCCATGCGATGCACTGAAAAACTATTAAATATGAGATTTAAAAAAAAAATTCATTAAACTCCCCACCACCATAATATAAATTGACCAAAACACAAACTTTTAGTATGAAAACTATTTAATGGATTGAGTAATAGCACAAGCTCTTTTAAAGAAAACAATTTGATTTAATTAGAAACTTTTAGTTTCTTACTTCTTCCAATAAATAATGCCAACTTTTAACAAATTAAATGCTTTAAAATTTGAAAATCTTAAAAAGTTTACATTAGCACCCTTCAATTTGTCTATAAAGCCAATGCTAAATAGATCTACAAATTGCATTCTCATATCCTCTGTCATTTGTAAGGTGACTGAGGATAAAAATTTGTCCCAATAGAATTTTCTCTTCCTTCCATTATAATTTGCATCTTTCCATCCTTCAAAAGTTTTAAGAAGTGATATGTGTACGATCATTGAATAAGAATGTGTATAAAGTTTGGAATCAACAACAGGATCAAGTCAACCTAAAAAAATCTTCAAATGCCATGAAAAAGGACCAATATCACTCAACTTATTAAGTAAACTGCAAAAATCACCAGTCTTTTTGCTGCATCAGCTTCCTCTTTCCTATCTAATGGTGGCACAAATGGGTATGCCCAAGAGCAGCTACAATTGTTAAGGCAGGATTAAAGGTCCTATAAGAAGCATTTTTTCCAGTGTTTGGGCCCAATGGTGAGTACAAAGATGGCGACCTTTTACAAAAAATTCTTCTCAATCCATAATTCAATCCAAAAATGCGTAACCAATATTATATATGGAAGTGTTGTAGGGGGCAGAGAGTAGAACAAACATATTCTTACGGCCATGCCCATATAGCTTCTAAGTTCTAACTATGAAATTCCACTAGCATTCAAATATCACTCAGTTTAATTAAGTAAAACTGTAAAAGTAATAAAACTAACCCCAAAAAGTATCATTGTGGAAAATTCTTGTGAACAAATAAATTCGAGCAATCAAAATCAAGCAATTACATCTTAAAATTACAATTTCAAACACAATCACACAAACCCACTATGAAATTCCACTTAAAATTTCTATACTCTATATGGGTTTATTGAACCATTTGATTAACAAATTTGCATACAAACATCACTTGGTGTAAGTAAAGCCAAAAAAATTCACCAAAAAAGAAAAAACATCTTGGTGGAAAAATCACAGAGATAAATGAATTAAACAGAAATATAAAACCAAACAAACTCATCTGCAAACATATATCTATGACAAATTAAAAAATCTATAACGAATTTCCTGTTGTCTTCATTTTGTAAAGAAAAATGATAACAAACTGCTAATCTAAATTTCAGAAATTGCACTTATATCCTTTTTGATAAGTAAGCGAAAAATGCACTGTACCATCCAATACTCAAATCATATTGCTGAAATTCTAAATTCCATATTTCAACTGCTATGAACCTTCAATTCTTATCTGCCATCATCTCCCTTCCGCAATTACGGCTATGAACTATTTTGCTGAAATTATACGATATAAAAATGTGGCATATGTGTCGTGATTTTAAGGAGCATGACTTGGAATCTAGCAATGGAAACAATTATGATTGTTGGATTTATTGTTTATTGAGGTATTGGAAAAATCTTCAAATAATAATATTATTAACAAAATTGGAATACAAACACCAATCCAAAAGCATCTGCTAAGTACAAAAGACAATAGAAAAAAAAAAAAATAGTGTTAGGGTATCTTGTTATTTCAATTTGCCTTAAAATCATAGAGTTAAGGGATAGCAATTTGAAACCATAAAAGTAATAATCCCGGATATGGGTTCTTTGGTTAAGAAACTAAAGCAACAGAACACTTAAAAATCCAACTTTTCATTTGCTCATTTCTGTTTTTCTCACTAACCAAACAAATATACAACAAACAAAAAATCTACACAGAAATCCCATTTATTATAAATACACTGAGAATTAGAAAATGATTCCAATATATAAAAAAAGGTACAATCTAACCATTGAACACAATGTGATATAAAGTTTGAAACTACATAAAAATACATGAATCCAATAGAGAAATAGAGTAAAAAATAAGGGGAAACGCTTTCGAAGATTTTATGGTAGAGAGGTTTGTTACCTTAGAAATAAAACAAAATAGAGAAACCCCAAAAAAAGATTTTTTATTTTTTAGAAGAAAGAAGCGAAGTGAGATCTGTGAAGTACTTTTGAAGGTTTTGAACATTGTTCTGTAAAGCTTTATATGCCAATTTTTGTATCTATACTACATGTCGTTTTCTTTATTGGTCTTCATTGTGATTTCAAAAACTATCTGCCAACAGCTACAGCCCAACTGAAAACATAAAATTTCTTTCTACATATTAGGAATTTAGGATCTAAGACAAACCAAAACAAAAAAGACACAACATAAAACAAAGGTGGAAGCCTACAGGTGAATTGAAGGCAATGAAGATTCAGGGTTCAAATAAATCTGACCATGGTTGCAAGGGTGAAGAGTGAAGAGAGAATTGAGAAGCAGAAGAGAAACTTTGGCTGCGCTTGGAAGAGATGAGAGATGGGACTGTGTGAAGAAGATGAAAAAGGAGATGGGAGTGCGTTTATGAGTTTGATCGGGTGTTTTGTGTTAGGTTCTAAATGTTTAGAACAATTGGCAAATCGTGAACACAAACTTGTCTTGATATAGATCTTAGAGTCTATAGGTATTATTGGACAATGCTCAAGGTGATTTAAGTCAAGATTCAAGAACATACAAGCTGCAGGAAGAAGATTTCATAATCTGCCTGGTTCGATCAATCGAAAGATAGGCTCGACCGATTGAAAGTCGTATCTGCAGAATTTTAATTAAACCCAAACAGCAGTTCAAGCCCATTAAGGATTAGGGTTTCAGATCTACTTTTCCCAGTATATAAAAGAAACCCTAAACACATTTTTATAAGGCAAATCGTAAACACAAACTTGTCTAGATATAGATTTTAGAGTCTATAGGTATTATTAGACAATGCTCAAGGTAATTCAAGTCAAGATTCAAGAATATACAAGCTGTAGGAAGAAGATTTCATAATTTGCTTGGTTCGATCGATTGAAAGACAGGCTCGACCGATCGAAAGTCGTATCTGCAAAATTTTAATTAAGCCCAAACAACAGTTCAAGCCCATTAAAGATTAGGGTTTTAGATCTACTTCTCCCAGTATATAAAGGAAACCCTAAACACGTTTTTATAAGACTGTTTAGAGAGAGGAAAGTGTATCTCTTTTGTATTTAGGGTTTTGTTCCTAAAAAGCTCTCTCATATCTTCTATCGGTGTTATTACTTGAAGAATCTCAAGATCCGGTGTTGTAGAAGTTGCTGCCTTCTCTAGTCATCAAAGGTGCTGATGATCTAAACCTTCAAGGGTGGTCTTGGAGTCACAAACAGGAGAGTTTGTGTTGCTAAACCTTTGAGTGAGATCTCAAAGTCACAAACGTGGGTGTTTGTGTTTTGCAAAGGCCAAAGAAAGAAGTAGTCTGTGGACTCGGAGCTATCATGGGGTCGTGCTAGTAAGTTTTCTACTCGAGGTAGTAATAGAATGTTAGTGGTCTAAGTTCTATTGTGCAAATTTCAATTCTTTCATAGTGAATTTGCTTTTTACCTTGATGATAGCTAGGTTAAATCCTCCCCAGGTTTTTTACCGGTTTGGTTTTCCTGGATTATCATATCGTTGTGTTCTTTATTTTTCGCACTTTACAATGATATGATATATTTGTGTCAACCTAGATCTGATTAATTTGACTAAGTAATCACTTGGCTAATTAACTAGGTTAATCTGGTTGTGTTTTAAGGGGTCTAAAAACAAACATTTTGTTTTTGGAAGACTCGACTGAGTTTGCAACTAATCGGGTTTTGTTTTTGGGTGAGAAAGAGTGTTTTTTATTTATTTTTAAATATTGCTGATGTGGAAATTTGTGAGAGCTTAAAGAAAATGTTAAAGGATTCAGTTTTATAGTATATATAGATGTGCTTAAACTATTTTTACAATGAACAACATACATGTCCCAAACCCTTCATATGTAATATAATCATATCAAACAATAAAATAAAAAATAAAAAAATTACAGACATAGAAACACAAATCGAACAAAAAACCCCAAATCTTCATATTCATTTTGATAATATTAATATCACCACTTAAGACTAAGTTTTCTTTTCCTCATGCCGCTTGGCTTTCTCATTTAGGATTGGTAGGCCTGTACCTGTACCTCTTAGCTACAAACAAATATATAAAGAAGTTGAACAAGCTCAAAAGAGAAAGCAACCAGTAGAAGAGGTTCAAATGGTTCCTATTAATATTATTCCCTGCCAACCAACCTCCACTTCTTGTACTATCCTTTGTTGAAGCATTAACTATTTTGATAAGTATAGTACTGAAAAAATATCCAAGTGCCATGGAGCTCCAAAGGAAACAACTTGAGATGGATTTAAGGCCATTTGGTGCCTCTGAATAAAAAAATTCAAGAAGCCCCACGTAGGTGAACAAGTCTGCAATTCCAAATATGAAGTATTGAAATGATAGCCAGAATGTGCTAATAGGCAATGGCTGTATGACTGGGATTGCATCAAGCATATTATGGTCTCTTGCTACACCCTTTCGCTTCACTTCCAAGAAGCCAGCCACGGTCATGGAGATGCATGAGAGAATAAGGCCAACTCCTATACGTTGCAAGTGCGTGATGCCATTGGGAATGCCAGTGATTTTATGCGCAAAGGGTACGAAAATCCGATCATAGACAGGGACTATAATGATAATAAACAAGATTGGGATGACAGGGAGTGAGGCAGGTGGGATGTGGAAAGATTTAAAGATACTTGTGTCCATAGTGAGACCTTGTTGGACTGAGAAGGTTTGGAGCTGAGCCACACAAAGGGTCATGATAATTGTGCAACAAAATATTGGAAGCACGCCTAGTATTATTTTGGCATTTTCCACTTGAGTGACCCTGCATAGTTTCCATGGATTTGGAGCCTCTACTAGACTACCATGTTGGATGGCTGCTTTGTCTAAAAGTCTGCATATGATTAATTTTAGCATGGAATGTTAAGGCAAAGGTGTTAAAATATTGGAGGCTGGATATGGATATAAATTTTATACATATATTGTGTAAATTTTACATATCAAGCAAAAGGGGAAAAAGAAAAAAGGCATAATTTTTGTCAATATTGGGATAGAACCTGAAAATGTCTCTGTGAGGTAAAAATTCTGTTTCCATAGCAGCTTCATGGTCATGATCAATCTCATAGAGCTTTGTGAGGTCCTCTGGAAGGTCAAGATTTCTGTTACGAATGGCTGCAACATACACCTTAAAAAATGCAGCAAGTAAACAAACCTTTTTAGATTAGACCATGACTTAGTTGGAAGTATCCATAGAAATTATTCTATACACCTAGTGTACTACATTTTTCTCTACATAAGGATAAGTCACATGTATGTAACCCTAACATAAGGCTCATTAATTATTATACTAGAGGAGTGTATGGTATATCGAGTGTACTAAATAATTTCATGACAAGTAGGAAGATTTTGATTGCTAAGGCTTAACTAAGTACACAAACCTGTATAATTTCAATGATGGCGTTAGTTCGTTGAATAACTTGTATCCTGTACATTGGCAATCCTATGGCAAAGACGATAATAGCAAAGAGTATGGCAATGGAAGAGATCCCAAAGCCCCAGTCCCACCCTTTATGATCTTGGATCCACACATTTAGTGTTAAGCTGATAGCACCACCAATACATGCTGCTAATAGAAGGCAGTTGAAGAAGCTGGACATCTGCTTTTTTTCTTTTGGGTCCTTTTCATCAAATTGATCCGCACCATGTGATGGTAAAACAGCTTTGATTCCTGCAGACCCAGCAGCAAGCAAATATAGAGCAACATAGAGGAGGACAGCACTGATACCGCCAATTTTCTCACAGTGAGAAGTTGGGTCAAAGACATTGCAAGGTGGGGGCTTCAGCTTGGGATAGTGAGCTTGTATTACTAGTAATACTAGTGCCTGGACAAACATTCCCAACAAATATAAAAATTCTATAAAATTAGTTAATTTTCTCTACTGAAATCACAGGTCCTCCATATATAGTCCATATCATGGTCTCGTTTTCTTTTTTCTTTTTTTTGAGAAAGATGGTCTCGTTTTCTTGAACATAAAATAGAAACTGAAAATCATTTGGATGACTGTATTTTTGGAGAACAAAGCCATAGGATCACTAGCACCCATTTAATGAAGTATTAATTGACAGGTGTATTTTTCTTTTCAAAAAGTGTTCATTTCAATTCATATTAGAAAATTTATTATTCCCCAATCCGTATTTGTATGACATTCGCTAGCAAGACCCTTTCTTTCTTCTTCTACTTTTTTCCCCCTAAAAAACATAGACCCTTTGTTAAATGATTATATTTACTCTTTTTTTCCCTAATTAGTTAAGGTTTGGATTTGTTTTTATATAGAAATTACCTAATTAACTATGGCTGAATTAATTATGGCTAAGTTAATTACAATTAATTTATCAATTAAGACCTAGTGTACGCAATTAATTGATTTAACTAAACATGGATACTAACAATTGCATGAATAGGCATATTAAGCGAATCAATAAAGATAAAGGGCAGTAAGTAAAGAGAAACAAACCCAAGATAACATTAGATGTGTTATCAAAGAGGAGAACTAGAGTACTTGGTGAAAATATCTCTTTGCGGCTCCACCAATGAACCGATCCACTAAGTATATAGTTGCACGTTATAAGATTTACAAAAATCCCTCCAAGCTTAAAGTTACCCTTGTATTTGAGCCCTCTAGGCTTCACTTCTCACAATTGACTATGTTGAGTCCTTTCTCTAACTTAGCTCTCGGATCCCGCAACCAAGCTTGGTTGCACCTTCAAGCCTCCAAGGCTGAAATTTGGCTAGCTCCAATGGTTCCCAAAGGTCCAAACAACACTCACAAAACTTAGGTAATGATGGGTGTGAAGAATCTGATCTTCTCTCAAAGGATTGTCAACGGTGAGTGGGATAAGTCTAGAGAACTAATGGTGTTTGGCTCTCACAAGGATAGATTCAATTCTCTCAACTTTGAAGTGAGTGCTTAGGGTAAAATTCGTGGGAGATGGAAGGATATATAAATGTGGGGGAAGGGATGGAATAGCAAAGTGACCATTTTACAAATTTCTCAATTTATATATATCATTTCAAGAGTATGAAATTAGTGGACTGTTTTACAAATTTCTCGGTATTCATTTACAAATTTGTAAACCAATTCAAGAGTGTGACATTCCTAGGGATCTGTGAATTGTGTCTCAATAGCTTTTTAGTAGCATTTTTTTTAACACCCAAACCAAATACAAAACAAAGCCCATGAATACAAGATATTAAACATGAAAATACAATCAAATTGACACGGAATAAGCCAACACTAAATATAAGGAAGTTACAACTTAACAAACTATAGTTACAACAATGAGAATGGAGAATTTAAATCTTGATTATCCTTATAAAGGAGAGCAAGGTATGTTACTAATCACTCTTAATTATTGCTAAACTTTTAATTAAGATACCTAAAATTTTTAATTATCAAAGATTGTTATTAATATCACTATATCATTTGATGATGAGGTTGGATGGAGGATTTGCAAGCATACCACTAACTCGAGGCATCCTCCAATGAGAACAGCTTTATATCTGCCGATGTAAGTGTCTGCAAGGATAGCTACCAAGATAGACAGGATGTAACTAGCGCCCAAGAAGTTGGTTAGCTCATTAGCTGCATCGGCTAATTCCAAGTGCATCACCAGATTGAAATATGTCGTCAAGTTCACAGCCAGAGCTAAAGTTGCCATGTTCTCAAAACCAAAAGGGGCTGCAACAGGGGACACAAGCGGTAATTTAGCAAAGTATCTTGGAGACTAATTTTAGCCAAGACTTTGGATGAAAGGGACCAATAGTACTTTCACAAGACGAAAATTATGAAGAGTGATTAATTTGTATTTAATTGTGCATTAAGAACATTCTCTCATCAAGGTGTCATGTCTCGGGAGTCATGTTGAACTCGTGCAATATATATCGTGTTTTGTAAAATCTACATGTCAATGATAGTGCAAATGTATATATCATGTAGGTAACTTTTTTTTTTTTTTTTTTTTTGTTGAGATTTATCATGTAGGTAACTAAGTATAATAATTATGTTGTGCGTATAAATTCGATATTTAAAATGAGGCTAAGAGAAGTGGTTGAAAAATTTATATATAAAACCACGTCTTTGTTGTATATATAAATAAAATAAAATAAATTATCTTATTATCTATAAAATGAGAGATGATTGTTCCAACAAATGATATTTATTAGGTCAAAATGGGCAAATGCACTTTTCGCGCAAAATATACAGCGTTTTGCCCTCTTTCCCAAATTAATTTGGGAAATGCCCCTATTTTAAAACTCGATTTTCTCAAAATCGAGTTTCAACTTAAAACTTGATTTTTGGACAATTGAGTTATAACAAATTGAAAATTAAAAAAAAAAAAAAATTATTATTGGAACTCGAGCTCCATGAACTCGAGTTCCATGCAATTTTTTAAAACCCTATAGTAGCATTTTAAAAGTCCTATAGTGGCGTTTTAAAACCCTATAGTATCATTTTAAAACATGCAAGTTTTTTTTTCTCAAGTCTGATCACTCCATAGGGAGCCCTATAGTGGCGTTTTAACATGCAAGTTTTTTTCTTATGTCTGATCGCTCTATAGGGAGCCCTATAGTGGCGTTTTAAATACCTATAGTGACATTTTTTTATAGAACTCGAGCTCCATGAACTCGAGTTCCATGCAATTTTTTTTTTTTTTTTTTTATTTTTAAAGTTTTACCTATAGCTGTGTTTCATGGAGGCCTATAGTGGCGTTTTTTATGGAACTCGAGTTCCATGTTTTTTTTTTTTTTTTTTTTTTTAAAGTTTGATCGCTCCATACTCGATTTTCTACAAATCGAGTTTTACATTGAAACTCGATTTTGAGAAAACTGAGTTTCAAAAGAGAGACATTTCCCTAATTAGTTTGGAAAAAGGGGGCAGAATGTTGTATATTTTGCACGAAAAGGGCATTTGCCCATTTTGGCCTATATATTATTTAATTTTCTAAAGTCATGGAAATTAGTTTCTTTGATTCTATTATTGTTGATTTCATTTGCATCATATTGTTTTGATAATTGGATTGCTCCCCTTAATTAAAGCATTACCAAACTCATTCGAGTTCAATCAATCTCTCTAGAGAAAATTTTGATAAATACTTGGCAAATTTTGAGAATTTGTAACAAGATGTTCTTTTTATAAGATTAACAAAAAAGAGAATGCAATTATATTGCGCTAACGAAACTATTCTAGACTTCACATTGACAATACAATCATTATGCGATATTTCTAAACAAATTAGGTTGAGTTTTTATGTACCTAGTACAAACAACGCAGTTCTGGCTCCTCCATGTTTGCCCTTCACAGCTGTTCTTCCCTTCCAATCAACCTTTCCTTCAACAAGCTCAGGCTTCTCGAACGAAAAAGAAATTAAGACAATAGATAATGTTAAAGCATGAAAATTATATAACGTACGTGTAACCCAAACGTGTGAGAGTCACATGAAAATGAATTGAATAGAGGAGCAAAGTACCATAACTAATTGCTAGGTTCTTGACGAGAACAAATAGTTAGATGGATGGATCAATTGAGCTTTGTATTTATAAGAGTGCAAATAATGTAATTGGTTGATGAATAATAAAGTGTAACACAACAAGACATAGAATATATATTACAAAAAGAATATGCCTGTGTTCCTCGAATGCTTTTTGGTATTATTTTAGAAAATAAAAATTACATGCTTGATTAGCATATTATTAGACCCATGCCAACCAATTATATGTTAATTATTTCTGTTACACCAACCATAACTTATCATTTATATATATATATATATATATATATATATATATAGATATTGTTTCACTTTCCTTATAAAATAACTAAAATTTAAAGTGGATAAAAATGACATATGTGTTCCTCGAATGCTTTTTGGTATTATTTTAGAGAATAAAAATTATATGCTTGATTAGCATATTATTAGACTGGAAATTATTATGTACTCCCGGAGTATCCAAATGCGTACTTTCACCTCTTACAAGAATGGTGGATCTCACTAATTAAATTCATGATGGGACCCACCATTCATGTGAGAGAAAGGAGTACGCATTTATAGTACTCCGGGAGTACACAATAATTTTCCTTATTGGACCCATGCCAACCAATTATATGTTAATTATTTATGTTACACCAACCACAACTTATCATTTATATATATATATATATATATATATATATATTGTTTCACTTTCCTTATAAAATAAATAAAATTTAAAGTGGATAAAAATGACACACACACACACACACACACACACACACACACACACACACACATATATATATATATATATATAACATCCTATAATTGGTTGATGGAGTATAAAGTGTAACACAACAAGACATAGAATATATATTACAAAAAGAATATGCTTGTGTTTCTTGAATGCTTTTTGGTATTATTATAGAAAATAAAAATTATATGCTTGATTAGCATATTATTAGACGGGAAATTATTGTGTAATTCCGGAGTATCTTAAATGCATACTCTCCCCTCTTACAAGAATAGTGGATCCTACTAATTAAATTCATGGTGGAACCCACTATTCATGTGAGAGGGAGGAGTACGTATTTATGGTACTCCAGGAATACACAATAATTTTCCTTATTTAACCCATGCCAACCAATTATATGTTAATTATTTCAGTTACACCAACCACAACTTATCATTTATATATATATAGTTTCACTTTCCTTATAAAATAAATAAAATTTAAAGAGGATAAAAATGACACACACCCACACACACACACATATATATAACATCCTATAATTGGTTGATAGGAGTATAAAGTGTAACACAACAAGACATAAAATATATATTACAAAAAGAATATGCTTGTGTTCCTTGAATCCTTTTTGGTATTATTTTAGAAAATAAAAATTATATGCTTGATTAGCATATTATTAGACCCATGCCAACCAATTATATGTTAATTATTAGTATTATTTTTTACAATTCGATAGTTGGGCCAAAGGGAATATGAACATTTCTGTTTGAAATACTGGAACTTGCCATCTAATTAAGATAGAAGATTCTGGCAAAAATTGCTGAATAAACTATTTCCAGCAAAATATTAGGCGCATGGAATGCGTTCAAACTTATTTAGTTAGTTGGACTCTTTTTGAAAGTCGAGTTTGGCAAACTTGACTTTGGGCTGGAAAGCAAACACTATAGTGGCGTTTTTTTTAGTGCCTATAGCAGCGTTTATAGAAAACGCCACTATAGGGTACCTATAGTGGCATTTTTGACAAACGCCACTAAAAAAAACGCCACTATAGTGTTTGCTTTCCAACCCAAAGTCGAGTTTGCCAAACTCGACTTTCAAAAAGAGTCCAACTAACTAAATAAGTTTGAACGCATTCCATGTGCCTAATATTTTGCTGGAAATAGTCTATTCAACAATTTTTGCCGAAGATTCTAGACCCAATCAACTATGTTATATTAGGGACAAAATTTAAAAAGGTAGTAGTGTTGTAAATCAACTTATACTTTTTGATATTTTCAAATGAGAAGTCCATGCCTCATTGTAATTTGTAACATTTGAATTATCAAAATAAAAAATAAAATTAAGGAATACAATATCTTAATTTATTTGTGATTATTTAAGTAATTTTATCTCTTAATTTTTATTATGGAGAAAAATTATAAATTTTTTGAATGGTTTAATTATTATCGTTTCTGATTGTTTGACCTTTTTGTGATAGTTTTCTTCAAATGGATTGCTTTTACTTGTGATGTTAATGTTCTTAATATATGTCAAATATTTCCTTTATAATTGTATTTCTTATTGATTTATTTGATAAGAAAAATTAATTAGTGTTATTATGTATGTATCTGTTTGAAACTTGATCTCGTATGATTATATAAGGATTTGATCATATACTCTTTTTTTTTTTTTTTTTTTTTTGAGGAACGATTTGATCATATACTTGACTGTTTTAAGTACGTCATTATTATGTTTAAATTTTTTAGTGTAAATATTTTAAATAATCTTTAAATGTTAATCTATCAAATTTTAACCATTCTTTTTATTTATTTTATCAAATTTTCATAATTTTTATTTCAATAATTACCAAACACCCACTAGTTGGTTGCTTAATAAATGTTATTTGTATGAATAACATGTTAAATATGTATTGATGGGTATGAATGAGTATTACCATGCATGATAGGACTAATTTAGTTTCAATTTTATATCTAGCAGTAGCGTGATAATCTTTATTGCATTGTTGCTATATGAATAGGAAAATCCTAAAGTTACAAACAATTTCACAAACTATTGATGTAGTGAGTGGTTATTGGTAACTAAAAATGTGATGTTAGGGGGGTAGGTTTAGATCTCTTATTCAATCGTCAAATATCAATAACTCTTGATACCACATTTTGTCCGCCCTCGATTTGCGTGCCAGACCCCTAGAAATTCAAAAATATTATTTTATCTCTATAGGGCCATGAGAACATCTAGAATGATATGGCATAACCCGTTCGGACACCAGAGCGCTCAAAGTGCCTTTTTCAGCCAAAATGACCAAAATGCCCTTAGTCAGCCCTAAGTTTGATTGAAGGCCAAAACGAGGTCCAGACTCTCACAAAAAAGCGTTTTCACAGTTTTATGTCAAACCCGAGCTTCTCGGAGATTTTTAAACAATTTTGACCAAGTTTGACCCGAAGTCGATCTCGAGTGGGCACAAAACCCTAATTTTGATTTGGCTGCCAGAATGGGTTGAGGCCAATGCCATTGCGAAGATTATCCAAGTCTCATTCCAAAGACTGTTCATGGGTCAAAATCGGAGTTGAAACGGCCGAGATATCATGAAAACCGTAATGACGCATTAATCAATGCACTGCAAACTTCTGAGAGCCATAACTTTTGATTCGACCGTTGGATTTTTGAGTTCCAAACCTTTTTAGAAACTAAAAATCAATATCTATCCAAAGGAGTCAGGATTGGCCTGATCAGGTGGGGTTTGAGGCTGGCGGCCATTGAAAGGCTACTGGCGGCCTTACAATGGCCACAGTCTCAATTTTCGCACCCGGGGCTATAAAATCAATGCCATCTAATTTTGATCCAGCTGCTATAATGGGTTGAGGAAAATTCCATTACGAATATTATCCAATTCTTGTTCCAACGACTGTTCATGGGTCGAAATCGGAGTTGAAACGGCTGAGATATCATGAAAACCGGAATGACGCACCGATCAATGCACCGCAAACTTCCAAGAGCCATAACTTTTGATCCGACCATTGGATTTTTGAGTTCCATACCTTTTTAGAAACTGAAAATCAATATCAATCCAAAGGAGTGAGGATCAGCCTGATCAGGAGGGGTTTGAGGCCGGCGGCCATTGAGAGGCTGCTGGCGGCCTTACAATGGCCAGGGCCTTGATTTTTGCACTCGAGGCTATAAAATCAATGCCATCTAATTTTGATCCAGCCGCTAGAATGGGTTGAGGCCAATTCCATTGCCAATATTATCCAATTCTTGTTCCAACGACTGTTCATGGGTCGAAATCGGAGTTGAAACGGCCGAGATATCATGAAAACCGGAATGACGCACCGATCAATAAACCGCAAACTTTCGAGAGCCATAACTTTTGATCTGACCGTTGGTTTTTTGAGTTCCATACCTTTTTAGAAATTGAAAATCAATATCTATCCAAAGAAATCAGGATCAGCCTGATCAGGTGGGGTTTGAGGCCGACAGCCATTGAAAGGCTGCTGGTGGCCTTAAAATGGCCGCGGCCTCAATTTTCGCACCTGGGGCTATAAATAGCCCCAGGCATGCCCAAGATAGAGGAGGACACACATTTTCTGAAATTTTCCCTTCTGCCCAGTTGCTCTCTATGTTCTTTCTCTCTTCCAAACACCAAAAAAACACCAAAAAACATCTAAAAACACTCCAAAAAACACATCAAAGTCTCTTGATTCTTCTCTCTTCACCAATAACACAAGGTATTGCTTTTTCACCTAATCTTCCTTTCCTTGGTTCTACGCTTTGGATTTGGGGTTTAGGGGTGTGGATGTAGCTTTTTTAGCTATCATCCACACCCCTAACCTTCTAATTCTTTTTCCTAGCATTTTCTTGCACTTTTTACCATAATAATATGCTTTATTACTTTCTTTGACATGTTTCTTGTTTTATATTGTTTCTAGCATGTTTTTTAGCTTAGATCTGTGTTCTTTTATGCTTGCTCACATGTTTATTTGTCCCTATCTACATGCTTAGGGTTTTTATGCCATGTTTTGTGCTTAGATCTATGTTTTTACACGCTTATATGTTTAGATCTACATGCTTAGGGTTTTATACCATGTTTCCTTTGTTTTGTTCCTCTCTTTGCTTTGTGTTTTTGTTAGGGTTATATGCTCACATGCTTGATACCATGTCCATGGTTATGCTTTGCTCAAATCTATGTGTTCGTATGCTTTTTGCCATGTTTTATGCTTAGATCCGCATCCGTACACGCTTGTATGCTTGGATTCATGTTCTACCATGTTTATGTGCTAGCTTTCACATGTTCACACACGCGTTACCATGCCTATGCCTAGATCTACATTTTTACATGCTTGCGTGCTCGGATCTAGGTTTTCACATGCTTATATGTCTAGATCTATATTTCCACATGCTAGTGTGCTTGGGTCTATGCTCTGCTTGCTTTATGCCATTTTCCATGTGCTTGTGTGCTCCATGCCATGTTTATGTGCCTAGACCTAAGCTATGTTTGTCTTGCCATGTGCTATTGTAGCCCTTTTGTCGCTTTATCTTTCTTTCTTGTGTTTTGGCCTATTGGTTCAGACCCAATCTAGACCCTATGGTCTTTGTCATCATCCATATACCTTGGCCCATATCAAAGGGTTTGGATAACCCGTTTTGCATGTCTATGTTTGCTTGCTTCTATGCTTTATGCTTGTGTTAGCCTCTCTAATTTGAGGCTTTGCCACGCTTGACGCCCTTAGCAGGTCGTCGTTGAGTGGTTACGTCCGACGCCCATGAGGCCTTGTTTGGATGTAGCCACTTGCGATGCATCGTCGTGATGCTGGTTGCTTCGTGCACACCTTCCCCCTTTTTGCCCCATGCGATGATATGCTTACCATGCTTGTTTGCACCACTCGTTGGCTTGCTATGCATCTTTACACACTTGCTTACATGTCCATACATGAGTCTTGATTGCTAGTTGTGAGAGACCACCAAAATTGGGGGTGCCTCTCAAAAAAGAGATTTGGGTACTTTTTATGGCACCTCTCCTTTTGGTAAGTGGTATGAAGTCGCCACTTATTTTTTTTATACAAAAAAAATAAGAAAAAATAAATACATGACTGAATTATTCTCTTCATTGATTGAATAAAAATTACATATTTGAAAAATTGAAAATTTACATGGCTTTGGGTCCTTGTTACAATCTACCAAAAATACATGGTTTTTTGTCCTAGTTACATTCTACCCAAAATAAAAATAAAGACAAGGCTAGATCTACTTAACCAAAGACCTAAATCCGAAAGCTGGGTTACAGAATTGGAAGGTGTTAGGCACCAATTCCGCCCAGACAAAGTCTGGTCTTCTAGACTCTTGTGACCAATGTACCTTTTTATGCATGTCATTAATGATATGTTGAAAATGTGAAAAAATTAAATCACACAAATTTATTTATGAATGAAATCTCTTCTTCTAAAAAGAAACAGATCTGTTTTGGTTGGTAAAAAAAATTGATTTTGATTTGTCAAAATACCAAATATGTTTTGTAGTATGTAGAAAAAAAGTGGTTTTCGATAACAGAAAAATCATATCTGTTTTATGATAAAATAAAAAAGGGGTTTTCAACAGTAGAAAAATTAGATATGTTTTTTATATGTTTTAAAATAATGAAAAATAGTTTTTCTTTTTTAAGAAGAGAGTTTCACTCATAATTTAAATTTATGCAACATGAACTAAATACAAACACAATCATATTTAACCTTTTTCTTTATTTCAAAAATCTGCATGCATTAAAAAATCAAATATGTATCTAGGGAAGATACAAATCAGTTTTGATTAAAGAAAATTCTATCCATTTTATTTTGAAGAAAAATTCAGATCTACATCTAAGGAAGATGCAGATCTGTTTTATTTTGAAGAAAAATTCAGATCTACATCTAAAGAAGACCCATATATGTTTTATTTTGAAGAGTTAATTACATGCAGATTATTGACATTCAATAAAGAGATTGTAACAATTGTATAAAAACAATCATGCTTTAAACAAAACAATGATCAATAATTCATATATATATATATATATAAACATTTATCATCATAAACAAGAAGCATAAGAAAAAGAAAGGGTGATGGAAACAACCTCTTGCATGAACACTATTTGTTCTTGAGAGGATGTTTTAGGGTTCAAGGAAATTTGTTCAATTCTCTTTGAAACCTAAAAAACCTAATTTAAGCAGCAAAACTCAGAGAGGAGATAAAAAAATATGAGTAATTCGAGAGCCTAAAACGTATGCCTCCCAGAGCATAAAAAAAAGGTGTTGGATTATGAGGTTCAGTCTCTATTTATAGAGGTCAAAGGACTCTAAAATATAGGCACGAACGATTAGGATGTGAATCCGAACGCATCCTTTTGCGAAAAGATCGAAAAGGGTGTGCCTTATTGTCACCCGAAGGCCGTTGGGCCAAACCCCAAAACATGGAAATTTGGCCCTTTTAGAGTGTTGTTCGACACTCCAAAAGTGCCGAATTGGCCTTTGGACACCGAACACTCTTTCATGTTTGGGTGCCGTTTGGACTCCTCTTCTAGGGTTTTTTTTTATCGATCCTTGTACCTAGACATGTTTTCATCCTCCATCTATGATTTTTCATCTCTTTTTTGGATAATTCAGGCCATTTAAGAACAATTTTCTTGTAGATAAATATCCTAAAAGAAATCTTGATAAAGTTCAGATTATCCACAATTTTATTGTTATCCAATCATTCATTTTATTCCTATGCATGCAATCCTATTTTAAACACTAATTATCAACCAATCACAAAATTATTTAATTAATTTTAATTTTTTAACCAATTAGAATTAATTTAAATTGATCATGTGTGGTCGACTCTACCTAGACACAATGTATGTTGATCGTGCAAACTTGATCATTTGATATCTTTCGATCCAATGGTCTGACTTGAAAACCGAAAACACCATTGCGTCCGTTAGAATATCAAGATCATTTTTATGATATGTAATAAATGAATGAAGTAATGCATGTTATGCAAAGACAATTGAAGCATGTGATGCAAGAACAAATTGATGCATGTGATGCAATTATGATTTTTAGGGTACATGGATGGTCATTCAAGTCATTCTCCTTGATTAAATCATGGGTGCAAAATTGAGTGTCTACATAATGCACCTCATTGACAGAGCTTGAAAAGTGAATGTCAATGTAAAACAAAGACACTGATTTTAGCAACCATGATTTAATTGAGGTTGAGTTTTCAAAAATTACCTAGCCCTCGAACCTAAAATTTTGGAACATAGAACTGGTGCCTTATATTTTGACGAAAAATGAAAATACTTGACTTAGATAGTAGTTGATGACTCTGGACATGATTCTTGGTAATTAAGGTGACCAAAGGACTTCTCTACCTCGATCTTGATGGAAAGATAATCAAAGAGCTTTTCTACCTTGAAACTGGAATTGTCTACGACCTAAGGGCTTCTCTCGATCTTGACAAAAGGCAATCAAAGGACTTCTCTACCTTGAAATCGGAGCTGTCGGAATGTCGATCAAAGGTCTTCTTCTACTTTGATTTGGAATTGTTGTAGTGTCGATCAAATGTCTTCTTCTACTGATCTGGAATTATTGGAATGTTGATCAAATGTCTTCTTCTACTTTGATTTGGATTGTTAGAATGTAGATCAAAGGTCTACTTCTACTTTAATTTGGAATTGTTGGAATGTTGATCAAAGGTCTTCTTCTACTTCGATCTGGAATTGAAATGTTGATCAAAGGTCTTCTTCTACTTCTACTTTAATCTGGAATTGAAATGTCGATTAAAGGTCTTCTTCTACTTTGATCTGGAATTGAAATGTCGATCAAAGGTTCTCTTCTACTTTGATCTAGAATTGAAATGTCGATCAAAGGTCTTCTTCTACTTCGATCTGGAATTGAAATGTCGATCAAGAAAAGTTTAATTGACAAAAGATTTATCTTTTAAGAAACATTTGATTTTTGAAACTTGGAAGTTTTGAAATTTTTATTTCAAATTTTGAGACTTTGGAACTTAGAAATTTTGACTTGAAGTTTGGAACTTGAAATCTGAAATTTTGAAACTTAGAATTTTGAAAATTGAGCTTGAAATTTTGATCATGAAATCTGAGGCTTGAAATTTTGAAAACTTATGATTTGAGTTTAGCATTTGGGCATTGAGAATGCGAAATTGAAAATTTGGGAGTGAAAATTTTGAATTGAAAATTTGGATTTTGAAAGATACTTACAAACTTTGAAATTTTTTTTTTTTTTTTTTTTTGGGGTTGACTGAGTCAACTTGACTCAGCTTTTGGCTGAGTTTAAGTGTGGGGGCCGAAATTTTGGCCCCCCACTTTTTTGTCTCTTCTCTTTTTCTTTTTTTGCTTCATCTTCCATCAACTTCTCTTCCTCCATTGACACTATTCACCTTCTTCATCTCACCATTTCTCTTCACAAAAAGCACTTTTCTAAGCTTCTTAACTTTCCCTCATCCATCTCTATCAATATTTCTTTAGATATTTGTTTTTTGAGCATTTTCATCATACACCCATTTTTGGTGAAACCCATTTTCTTTGCATCAAAATGGCTTCTTCCTCCAAGAGATCTTCTTTTCTTGCTTTTCATGGTAAGAAATATGATCCAACATTTGATTGGCATGATGATGATGGACTTCTTCAAGAGCTTAGGACCCATTCTCCATATTGTCATGTAGACACGAAGGTGAGTTTTTCTTTGGTTTCTTAGCTTGGAAAAAATGTTGTTGCATGTTTTATTGAAAGTTTCATTGTGAGATATTGTCATTTGGTTATTTTGAAATTTTGGGGCATTGTGTGATTGATCATGTTTGGAAATGTTGGCTTTGGAGCATTCTTGAAGTGTTATTTTTTCTTTGATCATGGTGCAATTTGGACAATGTGGGTAGCTTATGGAATTTTGACAGTGTAGGTAATTTGTGATGTTGTTGGATGAATTTTGGTTTGGATTTTGAGAGTATTGCATTGTGAAAAATTTGTGTTAGGCTTATATGAATGTGCTCATGGTATATGTGGGAAAAGTTTATTGGTATATGTAAACTTAGTTTTATGGACATGGCAAAATTTTGTGGGTATGTGCATGGATATATTTGTGGGTATTGGCAAATTTTGACTTATGGAAAAATTTTGTTGGGTATGTGATATTGATTCTTGGAAAATTTGTGTGGTTATGATTTTGGCTATGTGAGAATTTATTTGTGCATGAACTTGTGGGAATTTTTATCTTGATCATGTAGGAATTTTTTCTTTTTGCATGGCCACAGAAAAATTTGGTAGTTGTGTATGGAGATGACAAAAATTTTGGTTGTGGTAAAATTTGGTAGTGGTGTCATTTTGGTGGGGCATTGATTTTTTGTTGTGGGACATTGACTTTTTTTGGGTGCATGGGAATTTTTTGGACAAGTGGGTCTTGGTCACGGAAATTGATAAGCTAAATTTTTATGTTGCAGAGTCACAAGATTTGAGATAGTCTCCAAATGTTGTGTAAAGGTGTAATTTACAACAATGTGTTTTGTTGGCTTTTATTCTATGCCAAATTTGATTGTAATTTTACTCAATCTTTTGTACCCTGTATTTATTGTGGGATTTAATTTTAAGGGTTGTGTGATAGAGAGAGAGAGTGTGAAGACTTAAGCATTTGAAGACAGAAGAGTTTTCGCGGGTAGCTCGCAACTAAGCATCCTGCGAAATGATGCATGTGCCCTGCACATGACTGGAATGTAAAGAGTCAGGACAGATGGGGACAGCTGTGTTTCGCGAGTAGCTCGCGGGTAAAGCCTTCCCACGAGACACTCGCAAAACATTCTGTTTTGCTAGACTGTGCTATCTAATACACACTTTCTGTACCCACACTATATATACCCACATTACCCACAAAAGTTGAGGAGTGCTTCAGAGAGAAAACCCTAGCCACAAACCTTGAGAGTTAGAGATTGTTATACCCACAATCCTCTACACAATTGCTTGTGGATTTTCCTCAGCTCCTATCTTTCCATATCCATATCATTAAGAGGTTGATAGCCCAAATACTTACCACACCCTTTCAGAGTGTTCAGTGAAAACTAGATCTATATGAATGAAATGCATGAAAAAGAGGGAAAACAAGATCTTACCAGTGAAAAGAAGATCAATCTTGGCCGAAAATTACTTGGGCAAGAGGTTTAGAGAGAGACAAAAGTGTTTGGAGAGGGAAAGACCTTTTTCTATCAAAAGAGATCGGATGAAATTAGAGAAAATATCGCGCCGAGCTATATATAGAAATCACGAATCTGAATGGATCGGGAGGTATCGAGAGGTGTCAAGATTTAATTTTCGACAAATGGAGCTATCGAGAGGTGTCCACTGCAAAGTGACCTTGATGGATCGAACAGCTATCGAGAATCTATCGAGCAAACAGAATGTTTCTCGATGGATCGAGAATCTGTCGAGAAGCTATCGAGACAAATTCTCAAAAGCTTTGATGGATCAAAATTCTATTAACTTTTATCGAGAAAGGAAGATCAAGAGGCTCGATAGATAGCCTGGCTACCGAGAGGTATCAAGAAGATGTCGAAATTGCTCAAAAACAGTTTTTCAAAGAAGAGAAAAACACAGATATGAATGCAATCAAGCATGCTACTCAACCAAATATCCAAAAATATTTTAAGCTCTCTATCAACAAGAAAATGTCAAGAATTTAGATCCAAAACACACACACACACACACACACACACACACACAACAAGTCTAAACAATTTTATATTTTAAAAACAAGTCAAGATAGTTTAGTAAGCATACATTAACTCATGTATTCCTTGTGATGGCCAAATCACATTGTACCTGCACATGTATCAAGAGTAGCAAAGAATATTACGTGTTGTGTGTGAAAAACATCACAAGATTGCATAAGTGTCTACATGTTATGACAATTTGAGATATGAGAAAATCACTTTAACTCACACACAATCATAACTGCTTGATGGAGACTTTCACCTTCGAGGTACATCCTATAACTCCCACATCTCCTAGAAGACACGCTTGCAAACATATATAAAGCATTTTGATTCTTTTGCTTTTATTTTTCTTTGCATATTTTCTTTTGTAAGGCATATCATGCATGGGCATATAAGAGAGAGAAAAGAAATACACAATTATGTTAAGCTTTTGACATTGCATTTTTGCTATGCTGAAGCATACAAATGTCATTTCAAGATTGGCGAGCAACAGTGGTGAGATGGTTATTTATGCTTTTCTCTTAGGATTTTCTAGTCCTTCCCATCAAAAAGAGTAATACAAGTGTTAAGTACAAGAGATTACTTAATCTTACTCATCACAAACACGAGCCACAAAGCTTACTTGCTTAGTTATGCATATAGATGCTCATCTAAGTTACAAAAGATACAAAGTTTATAAAACTTTACTTCAATGGGCATCCAAGGTACACAAGTACCAATGTACACAAAATACACACTGTTTTTGTATTTTTTTTTCAACCTTTTTTTTTATGAAAAACAAAATAAAGCAAAAACTAAAACCAAACAAACAAAAACATGTTAAACAAAGCAAAGCACTAGACTGACTCAGAACAAGAAAGCAAAACACACAAGTAATGCAAACACAAAAAAAGGAGAGATAGAGAGAAAAATGACTAAATCACTTAGAACCTTTTTTCTTCCATAACTTGGAAAAACCTTTCCATTTTGCAAACCCTTGATCCGGCGGTGAGGGGAAAGTGTTAGGACATATGTGTTTCACTTGTTAGGAACATATGTCACTAATTTATGTAATTGGCTAATCCTTTGACAAAACGCACTTTGCTTGTATTTGGGTAGATCTAGGATGTGTTTAATACTTCAAGAAACCTTGTTTCAAGATCAAGTGTTAAAGTCATGCAAGTCTGTCTAAAATTCAAGTTGATAAAGTGCCTGTCATTAAAACTCAACAGCTAGCTCGACAGCTAGCATCTATCAAGCTGTAAGAGCTTTTCCAGCCCCGGGGCTCGATAGCAGCTCGATAGATAGCTATCTGTCGAGGTTTATGAAAAACAGAGTTTTAATTCTGTTTTGACCCCAATTTGTGATTATGTGTTTGAGCTTTCTTTTCTCATAACCCTAGACATATAAAAGTATTATTTTAAGGGCCGTCAAAGGTGACACAAGTTGCACAAGTGTTGAGCAAAGTTTGTTTAAGAAAATTGTGACCGGAGACAGAATTTGCCCTAGTTCATCTCTCTTGTGAAGAAGTTGCTGTGTTTGTACATTGGAGGGTTTTGTGACCAAGCATCTTCTCGATCTTCATCGTCTAGATGAATTAAAGAACTTCGCAGCCAACAACCTTCTCTAGTTGGTGATTGAAGACGTGTACTGGGATCCGCACAATTGGTTAATCACGTACTGGGAGCCATGCATCAAAAGGAGAGATTGTCACTACAGAACAAGTCCAATTGGGTATTAGGGTAAGGGTTCAACTGTAGGTTGGTATAAGGTACTGGGATTCCTTTACTTGTAACCGCTTGTTTTGATAATAGTGGATTCTCGGGAGTGGTGACCTTAAAATCACCCAGTGGAGGTTTTTGCCGTGTTGGTTTTCCCCATTCATAAACAAATCACCGTGTCAATTTAATTTTTGCTGCACTTAGTTTAATTGGTGATTTGTTTGTGCTACCACGCACTTTGTATGTTAATTTGATTAATTAATAAACTTGGCTAATTAATCAATTGATTAACCACAAGGGGTCAATACGTTTTTGGCTTATCGAGTGGTATTAGAGCAGGCACACTCTGATTAGGTTTTAATCTTTGTTGTGTTGATCCATTGACCCCTGTTTGTCATGGATAGAGGACAGTCTTTAATTATACCTCCTTTATTTGATGGCACTAAATATGCATACTGGAAAGTACGCATGAGAGCTTTCTTGAAGTCTTTAGATGAGAAAGTGTGGCAAGCTATTGAGATAGGCTGGACCAAGCTGAAGGAAGCACCGGCCGATTGGGATGATGCTAAGATCAAGGCAGCAAACTTTAATAGCAGGGCATTGAATGCATTATTCAGTGCGGTCACTAATGAGGAGTTCAAGAAGATATTCTTTATTGAAACTGCTAAGGAGGCATGGACCATTCTCCAGTCAACCTATGAGGGAACCAAGATTGTCAAGGATTCAAAGCTTTAGAGGCTCACTACAAGCTTTGAAGAAATCAAGATGGAGGAGGATGAGTTGTTTGATGAGTTCTATGCCAAGCTCAAGGACATAATAAACTCAACCTTCAATCATGGGGAAACCATTCCTGAACCCAAGATTATGAGAAAGGTACTCAGATCTCTACCCGAGAGATTCCATGCCAAAATCACTACGATCAAGGAATCAAAGGACATCACAAGATTCCTCTGACAGAGCTGGTTGATAATCTGCAGACCTATAAGTTAGGTTTAACAAGAATTGGCAAGTCGGGTAAGGGTAAGAGCATGGCATTGAAGGCCAAGAGCGGTGATACTGATGAGTCTTTAAACGATGCAGATTCTAAGATGAAGTCCTACATTACCAGGCAATTCAAGAAGTTTATGAAGAATGCAAATGGAAAGGGCTTCGACAAGGACCGTAGGCAATCCAGTTCTTCTCAGTTCAAGAGACAAGACAAAGGGAAGAAGGATGATAGGGATGGCAGTCAGTACACTGTTCCTTCAGGACCAAAGTGTTTTGGGTGTCAAGGCTTCGATCACATGAAACAGGAGTGCCCCACATATCTCAAGACTATTGGGAAGAGCAAGGCACTTGCCGCTACTTTGAGCGACACTGAAGCTGAGGATGATTCCGACAATGAGGATGACGGAATCCTGAATGCCTTCATTGCCACTGTCAATCCTACTAAGGGGAATGTTGAAGATATGGATGAAGAAGAGGAATCAGTGGAGTCCAAGTTTGAGAAGATGGATGAACAAGATAACATCCACATAGCCTATGCAAAGTTATACAAGGTCTCAGAAAAGCATGAGAAGATGTATAGGTTGGCCTCCAATAAGCTTAGTGATATGGAGCTTGAGCGAGAAGAGCTTTCCACAAAGTTTGATGAAGCCAATCAGACTATTGGAGCACTGAGATTTGAGAATAATTTCTTGGCTGAGAAGACCAAGAAGCTTGAAGCGGAGCTGTTCCAAGTCAGAGCTCAATTGGAGAGGACTTCAAGTGCAAAGCTTGATGAGATGCTTAGTCTTTAGAAATCTACTTCTAATTGAACCGGTTTAGGGTATGATTTCTCTTCTCCTAGTATTACTTCTACTAGTTCTACTGTTTTTGTTTCTCCTGCTAATAATGTTGAAATTGAGAACACTAATGTCAAAACTAATTTAGCTAGTAAAGCTAGTGAGAACATAGACAAGGGTAAATCTATCTTAGGAGCACCCCCTGAGCAGGATAAGAAAGAAGTTAAAAACCCTAGGGCTAAGAAGGCTAACTATTAAAAGCCTAAACAAAAGAAGCAGCATCTCTGTCATCACTGTGAAGCAGCCAGTCATACTCGACCCAATTGCTATAAGTGGTTAGCCACTTAACAGAGCAACGACACGACCGCATCGGAAAACCAGAATCAGTTTCCATCCTCTTTTGCTCCTCTTGGAGATCTTCTCAAAACCCTCATGTTCCTTTCGAACTTAAACGATTTCACTTCGTCCCCCTTACCGCCGGATCAAGGGTTTGCTAGACGGAAAGATTCTTCCAAGGTGTGGAAGAAAAAGGGCTTCAAGTGATTCTATCACTGTTTCTTTCTCCCCTTTCTTGTTTTTGTTTGCATTACTTGTGTGTTTTGCTTTATTTTTTTTTTTAGTTAGTCTAGTTTTTATGCTTTGATTTGTTTAACATGTTTTTTTTTTTTTTTTGTTTTCAGTTTTGTTTATTTTATTTTTCATAAAAATAAAAAATAAAAAAAATAAAAAAGATTGAAAACTCAGAAAAATACAAAAACAGTGTGTGTTATGTGTACATTGGTACTTATGTACCTTGGATGGCTATTGAAACAAAATTTTCTAAACTTTGTATCTTTTGTAGCTTAAATGAGCATCTCTATGCATAACTAAGCAAGTGAGCTTTGTGGCTCGTGTTTGTGATGTGTAAGATTAAGTTATCTCTTATACTTAACATTCGTATCACTCTTTTTGGCGGGAAGGACAAGAAAATCCTAAGAGAAAAGCATAAATAACCATCTAACCACTGTTGCCAGCCAATCATAAAATGATATCTGTATGCTTCGGCATAGCAAAAGTGCAATGTCAAAAGCTTAACATCATTGGGTATTTCTTTTCTATCTCTTATATGTCCATGCATGGTTTGCTTAAAAGAAAAATATGCAAAAAAAAAAAATAAAAAGCAAAAAAGAATAAAATGCTTTAAATATGATTGCAAGCGTGTATTCTAGGAGATGTGGGAGTTATAGGATGTACCTTGAAGGTGATAGTCCCCATCAAATAGTTATGATTGTGTGTGAGTTAAAGTGATTTTCTCATATCTCAAATCATCGTAACATGTATACACTTATGCAATCTTGTGATGTTTTTCACACACAACACACAATATTCTTTGCTACTCTTGATATATGTGCAGGTACAATGTGATTTGACCGTCACAAGGTTTACATGTGTTAATGTATGCTCACTAAACTGTCTTAACTTGTTTTTGGAATATAAAATTGATTAGACTTGTTTAGTGTGTGTGTGTGTGTTTTGGGATCAATATGCTTGACATTTTTCTTGTTGAGAGATGTTTTTGAAAGGTTAAAATGTTGTTTGGATCATTGGTTGAGCTACTTGTTTGATTGCATTCATATCTGTGTTTTTCCCTTCTTGAAAAATTGTTTTTAAGCAATCTCGACACCTGGCTTATCTATCGAGATCTTCAGCTGTTTTTTATTGCAATCTTAACACCTCTCAACAACTAGGTGGATCGATCGACAAAGTTTCTGGATCCTCGATAGCTCCTCGATAGCTAGGTGGATCGATCGAGCTTCTTTATAAACTTTTCTATTGAATTGTTCCTTGACAGAACCTCGATGGATGGCTCGATAGTTGGACACATGTTTAAACCTCGACACCTCCTCGACACATCCTGATCGATCGAGCTTTATGAGGTTCTTATTTAAGCGCTATTTGTGATTTCTTCTCACTTTTCTCGATCTCTCTCTTGACAGAACAATCTCCTCACCTTCTAAACACTCACTTCTCTCTCAAAACCTTCAAACCCACATGATTTTTGGCCTTTCCTTGCTTCAAATCACTTGGTATGGTCTCTTTTTCTTTCATTATTCATGCATTTCATGCATTTAGACCTAGGTTTTGGGGTTTTTGAAAAATTTTTAGGGTTTTACAAAATTGTTGAGTTTTTGTTGAAATTTTGGGATGGGTCTTTGTTTAAATGATCTTTAAACCTCATGCATTGCATCACATGAGTATTATAATAATATTATCATGCATTTAGATGTGTGCAACTAATTGTGTGTTGGTAGGATTGGATTGGGCTGAGCCCATGATGCTTTTTATATTGCATGTCACATGTTCATGCATTCCCATGCATACGTTCTTTCCCTTTAATATATCTTGATATATTTGAATTGTTTTTGGGACTTTTCAGATTGTCTCTCTCTCCTTCTCTCTTCTGTTTTCGTTAGTTTATGTCTATGGCACCCAAACGCAAGTCTACTCCGTCCCGGAACCCTCTTCGTTTCGGGGCATCCACTTCGTTTGATCCTACTCCTTCATTTGTTCGGTTCTGTGATAAGGATGCCCGAAAGGCCTTCTCAGAGAACTTTTCTTGATGAGGCATTCATTCTGAATGCCAAGTCATCCTGGTGGACTTCGCCGACACTGACCTACCCACTGTCATTCACAGTCAGGGTTGGGAGTCACTGTGTGACGTCCTAGTCACATGTCCATCCATGCTGATCCAGGAGTTTTACTCTAACATGCATGGATTTCATTTTTCAGTACCTCATTTTATCACTCGTGTTTGAGGTACACGCATTGCTGTCACACCGCAGATTGTTGCGGATATGCTCCATATCCCTAGGGTAGAGTTTCCTAACTATCCTGGTTGTGAGCGACTAAGGACTGTGTCCAATGATGAGCTTATGTCTGCTTTCTGTGAGCGCCCTTTTGATTAGGGTGAGCGTCAGTTCACTTACTGTTCGGGCTTTGTAAAAGGCCCTCGGTTTTTGAACATGGTCATGACTTTTGTTCTTCACCCTCTATCTTACTATAACTCTATCACAGAGCCTCATGCTCGATTTTTGTTGTCCCTTCTTGAGCATCTTATTATAGATTTTCCTTCTCACTTTATTCTTTCTATCATAGATGTCTATAAGGATATGGCGTCCCGTGATAAGCTCATCTTCCCTTCCGCTATCACGAGGATCTTACGCCATTTTTCTGTTCCCTTTCCAGCGTCCGACCACTTTACCTACATGTGTGTCATAGACGTCGCTACCGTTAAACGGAGCGAGGCGCAGTTTAGGTTGAGGCAGTCTGGGTCAGCAGCTCCTCCCACCCATTTGGCTCTATCCCGATCTGCTCCATCCACATCCGCTCCCTCCTCTTCTTCGAGCGATGCGACTTTCGGGGACATCATGACGTAGCTTAAGCGCATGAATGCTCGCCTTGATACACTCTCTACTGAGCTGTATCAGGTGAACATCCGTGTCAGCCGTATTGCACGACGGCAGGCGGTCATGGGTGGCTTTGTTTCTAAGACTTCTCCTCCACCTACTCCAGAGGCTTTTGAGGATGATGATGATGATGATGATGATGATGATGCTACTGCTTCCGAGGATGATGATGATGGAGATGCTAGCTCTTCCGGTACAGATGAGATTTCTACTTGACTCTTTTACCCTTTGTCACTCGTGACAAAAAGGGGGGAGTAGTTTTGGATATGAGAGTAGTCATACTTAGGGGGAGAGTTAGTATAGGACCATTTTGTTAGGGGGAGTGTTGATATTTGAGGGATGTAGTGAGGATTACTTGTATCTTTTTCTTTTCTCCTTTTTAGATACATTTATTCTTGTACATGGGTCTTGTGACCATTATTGACATACATTATACTTATTTTCTCTATATGTTAATGTATGTTTCTTTCACCTACCCTTACATGTGTTGTTTCTTTTCTCTCTTTATGCACATGCTTCTTATTACTTGTATGCAATCTATTATTTCTATTTCACACAAAGATGCCTTAATGAGTTTTGTTTAAAGTGTTTCAGAAATACAGGTTGTCAAAGTCTACTTGCCATAAACTCTCTTCTTGCAAAGTTTTTCAAGAGTTTGTGTTAGGATAGATTTTATTGTATTCGACAAGTGAATATGAGTTGAGTGATTAATGACTTCTCTCATATGTTCATTTGTTTGTTGTGGTTTTGTCATGGATTGCCAAACGGAGGGATTGTTAGGACATATGTGTTTCACTTGTTAGGAACATATGTCACTAATTTATGTAATTGGATAATCCTTTGACAAAACGCACTTTACTTGTATTTGGGTAGATCTAGGATGTGTTTAATACTTCAAGAAACCTTGTTTCAAGATCAAGTGTTAAAACCATGTAAGTCTGTCCAAGATTCAAGTTGAGAAAGTGTCTATCATTAAAGCTCGACAGCTAGCATCTATCAAGCTTTAAGAGCTATTCCAGCCCCATGGCTTGACAGCAGCTCAACAGATAGCTATTTGTCGAGGTTTATGAAAAACAGAGTTTTAGTTCTATTTTAACTCCAATCCGTGATTATGTGTTTGGGCTTTCTTTTCTCACAACCCTAGACATATAAAAGGATTATTTTAAGGGCTGTCAAAGGTGACACAAGTTGCACAAGTGTTGAACAAAGTTTGTTCAAGCAAATTGTGACCGGAGACAGAATTTGCCCTGGTTCATCTCTCTTGTGAAGAAGTTGCTGTGTTTGTACACCGTAGGGTTTTGTGACCAAGCATCTTCTCGATCTTCATCGTCTAGATGAACTGAAGAACTTTGCAGCTAATAGCCTTCTCTAGTTGGTGATTGAAGTCGTGTATTGGGATCTGCGTAATTGGTTAGTCACGTACTGGGAGCTATGCATCAAAATGAGAGATTGTCACTATAGAACAAGTCCAATTGGGTATTGGGGTAAGGGTTTAACTGTAGGTTGGTATAAGGTACTGGGATTCCTTTACTTGTAACCGCTTGTTTTGATAATAGTGGATTCTCGAGAGTGGTGACCTTAAAATCACCCGGTGGAGGTTTTGCCATGTTGGTTTTCCCCATTCGTAAATAAATCACCGTGTCAATTTAATTTCTGCTGCACTTAGTTTAATTGGTGATTTGTTTGTGCTACCACGCGCTTTGCATGTTAATTTGATTAATTACTAAATTTGGCTAATTAATCAATTGATTAATCACAAGGGATCAATACGTTTTTGGCCTATCAGGAAGAATTGAAACCGTTTAAGTTCGAAAGGAACATGAGGACTTTGAGAAGATCTCCAAGAGGAGCAAGAGAGGATGAAAACTAATTCTGGTTTCTCGATGAGATCATACTGTTGCTCTGTTAAGTGGCTAACCACTTATAGCAACTAGCTTTTAACCCGCTCCATGTGCGGGAACCTTTTTATTTACATTTATTAGAAATAAATTTTCTTAATAATATTTAAATACACTTTTACCACATAATAAACACCTAACACATATCTTGATTTACAAATCTAATTACAAACACTATAGACAGAGACCAAAAACTAATTTAACCCAATTATTTAAAACAAAACTAAATCTAATACAAATACCCAATACAAAATTTATTTTAAACCCAATACCTTAATTAAAACCAAATCTAAATCAAATATCTAAATCTAAAACAATCCAACCAAATGCACTTGAAGATGTTGATTCAACATCAGCTAACTTTTTTTTCTTCCGAATTCCAATGTGTCTCTACATTGCTTTTTGTGTAGTTATGTGCTCATTTCATATCTCAGCTGTTCTTTTAAGATAGATGAATAAATAACCCCCTTTTGAGACAGAGAGTGAGAGACAAAGCGAAACGAAGAATTTGAATGATGTGAGATTTGTTCCTGCTACCTTCCAATCAGCCAAATTTTTTTTCCCCTTCTTATTTTTTGCCTATCATGTCCCTTTTGTGAGGAATGAATATAGACCTTTGTAGATTTCATTCAACCCCAACATTTATATTCTGCACAAAGTAAATGTATCTTAGAAGCTTGATAAGAAACTAATAATAATAAATAAATAAAAAATCATAAATGCATATAGACCACAAAGTTTGATAAGAAACTATGTTTTGTTTAAACTACCTTAGGACACAAATTTTCTCAACCTCATTAATTTAAGAGACATATTCTCCATACTCTATCCATTCAATAGATGGTTAATTCAATTTCTCAACTCCTACTAAACCATACTAACTAAAAAAGAAAAAAAAAATCCTACTGAAGTCTAAACATATATGCATTTTTTTAACACATGACATACATACTAACCAAAAAACTACACAAAACATATTGTTTATAAACAAAATTATTAGCTGTATGTTAATGGACAAAGAAAATGCTAATTTTGATATTTTGCTGAGAAATTATAAATGAAAACTTTTAGTTTCTATTCAAATGCATGTTTAGTTACAAAAATGATTTCTTAATTCTTTACCATAAGTGGCTAAAGTAAGATTCTACCAAAATTAAGCACAGATATTGAAGAAAGAATCTTGTGCTCAATCTAAGCTCCAAATCACAGTGGTTTCCCCCTTTAAGCCATAGTGGTTCATACTTCTCTTTACACAGTTCCCAGAGTTGCTTACCATGGGAGCAATCAACAATTTCATATGAAGTCCCCTACAAAAGAATATAAAAGAGTCAGACTACAAAAAAAAATTAATTTATACCAGCATGTGGTAGCATTTTCACTTATTTCAGAAAACTCTCTTGGTGGAAAGCAAACAATCTACTTGTGATTATAAATGCTTACTTATAAATGAATGCCCTAAGAGAGGAAAGAACATGACTCATTAACCTTAGAAGATTTCACAGAAGAAAAAGCTATTAATATTGGATTAGAAATATATATTTTTTGATATGTTTGGCACCAGGCAGAGGATGAAGGGAAGATTTGAACTAAGGAATGTGGGTTCACTCCTGCTACCCACTAATAATGTATCTCGAACTAAGGAATGTGGGTTCACTCCTGCTACCCACTAATAATGTATCCCTTAGAGTGATCTTACAACTATTGCAAATTTTATTATATAGTCCTTACAAACTGATGTGCCAACTTTTAAACAAACAACTAAGAAATTTAGGAATTTATTATGTTATTGATGTAATGCCAAACACATTCATTGCCATGTCAGTTGTAAGCTTTTGTGGAAAATTGGTAGTAGCTTTAGCATTTTTCTATCTTTGAATGTCTAAATAACTAATGTAGTGTCACCAAATTGAATGTGCAATTCCCAGAATTTCCTCACACTTTTTTTTCCCCAAGAAAGATACATGAAAATAAATAGAAGAAAAGAAAACTGGAAGGCACTGTCTTTCTATACTGTCTACGCTCAATTCTTTTCCTTCTTTAACTAATTATTTTATGATCCCTCTAAAGGTCAAAATGGACACATCAATATAAAATCCTTTGAAATACATGACATTAAAAGCCATAAGAAGAATATAAAAATACGAAACTTTATATCCAACTAAACTGAAAATCCTCAAAGAATACGAAATTAAAACCCAGAAGGAAAATATCAAAGTTCTAGGGAATACCTCCTAGATTTTTCTTTGACTTTTGGTTTCTTAAACTGCTTCAACATTAATGTTGGCAATGGAGAAGAATACTGAACACACCAGATTATGCAATTCCACAAAAACCAATTCTAAACAGAATAGAAGAAGAAGATTAAGAAAGAAAATCTCAAGCACATAGGTAAAGAGAAACTGCCTAGACTTTAATATATATATATATAGAAGACAGGAAAGAAACAATGGTAATTCATGAATTGCATACTTACTTGGTTATGAACTCTTATTGCAGAAAAGAATATTCCACTGTCTAACTGTGGCTGTAAGCTGGCGGAGTCAACCCTCTGTTCTGTATCTCCATGCTTTACAAAACCCATACCCTAATAACAACTCAGGTGGTAGTATTTGAACTTCTAGAGTGCTTCCTTGACTTCAACCAAGAAAAGAATAGAAAGGAAAAAGGGTTAGGGATCAAAATCCCAAAATTGACAGCAAACATAATTATGGACAATAGGAAAAGAAATTAGTCATAGATTAATTAAAAATTACCGATATAGAATGGTTTGATATTGAGGTCGGGTTGGAGATGGCAGACATAGTCATGCCCTTGCAGGGTATTACTATGTTGGGTCTGCATATGAGAGAGTGACAGTGGGAAGAAAGACAGATGAGAGAGGGGATAGGTTATGCGCAGCGTATGAAAGGTTGGTTTTAAATTAAAATGTAAAAAAACACTATATAATAAAAATGGAAAATACTACCGCACAATTGTGTGTGAGATGAACTAATAACCATTGCTCTAATCAAAATACAACAAAAACTACAAATAAATAACTGAATGTTCACACTGGAGTTTTGAAAATATTTGGCTACATGTTTGAATCTTTGAGAGAGATTAAAAACGTTATCTTTAAAAAAGTTTTTTATAAGCCAAACATTAAAAAGGATCAACTGAGCCACAAATATCAAATAAAATGGAACAATGAAAGACATAGATATCAAAAATTCAGTGATCAATAAACTGTGAATTTCTCAAAAACTCTTCTCACAAAATAAAAAGGAAAAAGTTACTTTCCTACCAACAATGAAAACCCAACTGGAACTCAATATGCCACCCAAAAAAAAAAAAAAAAAAAAAAAAAATCTTTATACCTATCAATGATGAAACAGAATAGTAATAGAGCAAAACCACAACAGCAATAAAACATTTTGTATTGCTTGCCTAATACATTAGGCATTCAAAATAGTCAGCTTCATTTACATCCTTCTTGGTATGCAAAAATTCCCATTCTCACAAGTGGGCAAATATGGCCTTAGCTTCTTCAACAACAGGTGTTATTGTTGACGAACTTTCTAAACCAATCTGCAGAGAATTAATAACCACAATTGAATCACACTAAAAATATCTCTAAATTCCTGCTTCCAAGGAAAATTGGGTAAAATTTTAACTAAACCATTACCCCACCATTATTAATGTAGAGACCAGAAAATTGGGCATTGCAAGCCTTTGCTGTATAATTCAAGCGGTTAGTTTTTTTTTTTTAATTGGGAAAACTATAAAACAGTGTTTTAATGTTGTGAAATAGTATAATTTATCACTTTTTAATCCTAATATTTTTTTATAAAAATCCTAACCCAAATACCTAAATGAAAACAAAATAAATTCTAACCCAAATACCTAAAAATCAAACCAATCCAACCAAATATCCAAACTTAAAGCATATTTAAAATTCAATTAAAAGAAATTATTGGTGATGGTTCCAATAAAGTGGAAACTATACCTACCAGTACTGCTTCTACTCAGACTTGGATTGCTTCCAAGGATTTGCCTTTCCACCTACAAATCCAGGAAAAGAAAAGCTAAAGAAAAACCTTTTAATTTTTTATTACACAGATTTGAAATTGAAATCAATCGATGACAAATGAAATCTACAATTGAATCCAAGAGAGAATTAAATAAATCTAAATTTGTACTTGATAAATCAAAAAATTGGAAACTCTTCACCAAGAATGCTGATTCATGAAGCGTAAAGACATTGAAGAAACCAAAAATACTTCACTTTGTAATCCACAAATTACCCACAAATTATCCAAAACAATTTTAACTCAAATATCCAAAACCAAACCAAAGCAACACATATACCCTAACCATAAACCAAGTCTAATCCTATAATTGATCAAAACAAAATCTAACCCAAATGGCTAAATCGAAACACTCAAACACAAATCATAGTTATCGTGTAATTTTAAAAAGAATAAAGAAAACTTTCATCGATAACGTTTCTGATTGCATGACGGTGGTGGTTGTCCTGAAATTCATCTTTCTGTCTATCTCTGTTCTTCATCTGTTTTGACGGGATCATTATCTCGACTAAAAGAACTTTCGATCCCTCTTTTGTAACGTTATCGATCTATCTTTCGACCTCTGTTCTTCTGCAGTTTACGAAATCTTTTTGTATCTCTCTGTTCTTTTGTGTTTTTTCTCTTTCACCAAACTGTTTCTCCAAACCGTCTACCTTTATGGTCTGGGTTTTGGATGATGAAGAAGGGGTTTGGTCGTGGAGTGTGTTTTGGAAGATGGAGAAGTGGAACAGAGAAGGGTCCGCAAAAAAACTTAAAATAAATATCAATGCAACATTCAATCCTATACTTACTTAATCCCAACGATTTTAACTGAAATAACTAAATCTAAAGCAATCCAACAAAAAATCCAAACCTAAATCATATTCAATCCCCAAATTTGAAAAAGAAAAAAAAAACAAAAAAAAAAAAAAAAACTTTACTGATTATGGGTATACGGCAAAAAAACCTAAAATAAATATCAATGCAACATTCAACCCTATACTTATTTATTAGAAACAGAAGTACCCAAACTAAAACCAATATTTTTTAGTAATTTCTATAATCTAAAAAAAAAAATCCCGTTTCTTTACAGTGAAAACCTAAAAAAAAAAAAAAAAAAAATCAAAACCTAGTGTAATCCAAATACCTAAACAAATTCAATCCAACCAATCTCATACCCAGATCTAAGAAAGAAAGAAAAGAAAACCTAGTGTAATCCAAATACCTAAATAAATTCAATCCAACCAATCTCATATCCAGATCTAAGAAAGAAAGAAAAGAAAACCTTTACCGATGGTAGTTCCGACGATCTGATGGTAACGTGTTAATGGCACTTAGTTTTCTCTTCCTCAATCTCTACTCCTGTGCGCCTTATGGACTGTCTCTCTCTATCTCCGTATCTCTCAATCTGATGGTAACGGTGTTTATGGCTTTCTGTAGGTGTGCGTTTGAGTGTCGCCATTGTTGGGATCTCTCGGTCTCGGTCTCTGTGTGTTAGGGTCTTCGGCACGCCTCATCTTTCTCTCCTTTCTCCGCGTACCAATCTTCTTCTTCTTCTTTTTTTTTTTTTTTAAGCGGTTAGTTTCTTTTATACCAAGACGCTCCCGAATAGTGTTTTATTACAGTGAAACATTGTATTTTATCGCTTTTTATCTATACGTGTCAGTTTTTTAGATAGGCTTTTTTCCTAACGTGGCAGCATCTCCTTAAAGGCTTCTGCTATTATATATATATAGATTAGTTCGAGTATATCTAGTCGCTCCAGAGTGATGACAAAGATGTTGCTTCTTCTGTTTAGACTTTTGAGTATTGCCCTTCTTAGCCCTAAGGTTTTTAGTCTCTTTCTTATCAAGCTTAGGGGGTTGCTCCTAAGATAGATTTACCTTTGTATATGTTCTCACTAGCTAAAGCAGTTTTGACATCATTGTTCTTAAATTCAACATTATTAGTAGGTGAAACAAAAACAGTAGTACTATAAGAAGCAATATTAGGAGAAGAGAAATCATACCCTAAACTGGTTCGATTAGAAGCAAATTTTTGAAAGTTAAGCATCTCGTTAATCTTTGCACTTGAAGTCCTCTCCAACTAAGCTCTGACTTGGAATAGCTTTGGGATGTTTAGGCATTAATGCAATCTTGCGATATTTTTCACACACAACACGCAATATTCTTTGCTACTCTTGATACATGGGCAGGTACAATGTGATTTGGCCATCACAAGGAATACATGTATTAATGTATGCTCACTAAACTGTCTTAACTTGTTTTTGAAATATAAAATTGGTTAGATTTGTTTAGTGTGTGTGTGTTTTGGATCTAAATACTTGACATTTTTCTTGCTGAGAGATGATTTTGAGAGCTTAAAATGTTGTTTAGATCTTTGGTTGAGTAGCATGTTTGATTGCATTCATGTCTGTATTTTTCTCTTCTTTGAAAAACTGTTTTTAAGCAATCTCGACAGCTTCTCGATACCTCTCTACGGCTAGGCTATCTATCGAGCCCTTTGAGCTTCTTTTTATCACATTCTCAATAGCTGCTCGATTGCTACTCGATCCATCGAGGAACTTTCTAGATGCTCGATAGCTCCTCGATCCATCGAGCCCCTTTTGCTATGGACACCTCTCGAAAGATCCTCGATAGCTTCTCGATAGCTATTTCATGAGTTTTAATTCTCGACAGATCTTGATAACTCTCGATCCATCGAGAAACTGGAATTCCTATAAATAGGGTCCACACAATGTTTTCTTCATTTCTCCCTGATCTCTCTTGACAGAAAACGTCCTCTTACCTTCCCAAACACCTCTCTCTCACTCCAACTTCATTCCCAAGAGATTTCCGGCCTAGATTGATCTTTCTTCTTCTGGTAAGATCTTCTTTCTTTCACTTTTTCATGCATTTCATATTTTTGACCTAACTTTTGGGATTTTTTTTTCATAAACTTTGGGGTTTTTCAAAATTTTGAAGTTTGTGTGAAATTTTTAGGACGGGCTTTTGTTTAAACGTTTTTAAAACATCATGCATTGCATCACATCTGCATTATAACAATGCTTCATGCATTTTAGATGTGTGTTTACTTTGTTGCAATGATGTGTGATGGTAGGTTTGGATTGGGCTGAGCCCATGATGTTTTTAAGTTTGCATGTCACATGTTCATGCTTTTTTCATGCATACATACCTTCATTTATCTTTATTTTGATATTGATCTGTGTTGGTACTTTTCTGCATGTTTCTTTCTCTCTCTTTCTTTTGGTTAGTTGCTCTATGGCACCTAAACGAAAATCCACTCCGTCCTAGAACCCTCTTTGTTCTGGGGCATCTTCTTCTTCTTATTCTACTACTTCTTCTATTCGGTTTCGTGATGATAAAGCCCGAAAGGACTTTTCGGAAAACTTTTCATGACGAGGCATTCATTCGGAATGCCAAGTCGTTCTATCGGATTTTTTTGATACTGACCTTCCCACTATCATCTACAGTCATGGTTGGGAGTCACTATATGGCATCCCAGTCACTTGTCCCTCCGTGATCATACAGGAGTTTTACTCCAATATACATGGATTCGATACTTCTATACCTCAGTTTGTCACTCGCGTTAGAGGTACGCGCATTGTAGTTACTCCGGATCTTATATCCGAGATACTACACATTCCTAGGATAACTCATCCTAACTGCCTTGGTTGTGATCATCTAAGGATTGTGTCCAAAGACGAACTCTCGTCTCTATTTTGTGAGACACCTTCATCTTAAGTTGACTGTCAAAACACCCCTTGCTCGAGCTTTGCAAAAGGTCCGAGATTCCTTAACATGGTGATGACATTCATTCTTCGTCCTTTGTCTTACTATAACTCTATCACAGAGTCTCGTGCTTGATTTTTGTTATCCCTCTTAGAGGGCATTTCTATTAACTTCCCTTCTCACTTCATTCTATCACTTATAGATGTCTATAGGAATACGGCGACCCGTGATAAGCTCATTTTTCCTTCGGCTATCTAGTAGATCCTTCGCCATTTTTCTGTCTCCTATCCAGAGTCTGCACACTTTTCTATTATGTGTGCCATAGACGCTGCTACCGTTTGACGGAGCAAGGCCTAGCTTCGACCGAAGCGGCCATGGACCGAGACAGCAACTCCTCTAGCATCTTCCACTCCTTCCACCTCAGCTCTTTTGTCTTTTGCGAGTGGAGTGACTCTTGAGGCCATCATGGCACAGCTTGTGCGCATAGATGCTCGCCTTGACACTCTCAGTGATGAGTTATGTCAGGTGAACACCCGTGTTGGTCGTATCGCACGATGACAGGCTGCCAAGGGTGGTTTCACCACTTATACTTCTCCATCTCCATCAACTTCAAAGGATGAAAGTGATGATGGCTCCGACAGTGATGATGCTAATGAGGACAATGGTGCTAGCTCACCCAGTGATGATGAGATGTTTACTTGATTTACTTACCCTTTGTCGCTGGGGATAATTTTGATATGAGAGTAGCCATATACATAGGAGGAGAGTTAGCATATGAGATTTTTGTGATAGGGGGAGTGTTTATACTTTGAAGGATGTAGTGAGGACTTATGTATTTTTTTCTTTTCTTCTTTTAGAGATACATTGTTCTTACATTGTGATAGAAAACCTTGTACTTATAATGTTATATATATATATATATATATATGATAAGGTTGTTATTACAGTTCTTTCACCTATCTTTACATGTGTTGCTTCTTTTCTCTCTTTATGTACATGCTTCTTATATATTGTATGCAATCTTTTATTTCTGTTTCACAATAAGATGTTGTAATGAGTTTTGTTTAAAGTGTTTCAAAAATACAGGTTGTCCAAGTCTTCTTGCCGTGAACTCTTTTCTTGCAAAGTTTTTCAAGAGTTTGTGTTAGGATAGATTTTATTGTATTCAACAAATGAGTATGAGTTGAGTGATTTATGACTTCTCTCATATTTTCATTTGTTTGTTATGGTTTTGTCACAGATTTTCAAATGGGGAGATTGTTAGGACATATGTGATTCATGTTAGGAACATATGTCATTATAGAATTGGCTAATCCTTTGACAAAACGCAATTTACTTGTAATTGGGTAAACCTAGGATGTGTTTAATGTTTCAAGGAACAAGGTTTCAAGTTCAAGTGTTAAAGCCATGCAAGTCTGTCCAAGATTTAAGTGAAGAAGTGCTGGATTTTAAATCTCGACAGCTAGTATCTATCGAGATTTAAGAAGCTGTTTCAGCCCGATGCTTGACAGCTGCTCGATAGATAGGGTATCTATCGAGGTTTATGAAAATTAGTTTTTCAGATTTGATTTCACTCCAATCCATGAATAGATGTTTGAGATTTCTTTTCTCACAACCCTAAACATATATAAGGATTGTTTTAAGGGCCATCATAGCTGATGCAACTCAATGCAAAGTTTTTCACAAGCATATTATGAACTGGAGACATATGCCCTAGTTCATCTTTCTCTTCAAGAAGCTGCTGTGTTTTGTACACCGTAGGGTTTTGTAACCAAGGAGTTTTGTGATCTTCATCGTGTTGATGAATTGAAGAACTTTGCAGCTAACATCTTTCTCAAGTTTGTGAGTAAGCCGCATACTAGGAGCCGTGCATTGAAAGGAGAGATTATCATTACAAAATAAGTCCAATTAGGTATTGGGGTAAGGGTTCAACTATAGGTTGGTATAAGGTATTGGGATTCCTTTACTTGTAACCGCTTGTTGTGATAATAGTGAATTCTCAGAAGTGGTGACTAGGCCTGTCCACGGGTCGGTCCGGGTCGGGTTTGTATCCAACCCGGAACCGACCCGACCAGATCGGTTAGTGAGAAATTCAACCCGCCGCCGACCGGCATGGTTGATCGAATCGGGCAGATCGGACCTTCAACGGACGGCGGTCGGTTCGGTTGAAGTTGGAGATCTGAAAATCGGCCAAAATCCGGCAATTTAATGGCGAAATCGGTGAAATTTCGATGATATTTTCGCCGGATTTTCTTCGAATTAGTCGAAATCTCATCAGATTCGGTGAGATCTTGCCAAATCCAGTGAAGATTCCATGGATCTAGTTGAGATCTCGCCGGAAATGGCTGAGATCTCGCCAGATGTAAATAACTTCGCCGGGAAATGCTGAGATCTCGGTTCGGTCGGGTTTTTTTCGGGTTTTGGAGAGAAAACTCGCCAGCCGACCCGCCGTTTTTGGGTTCTGGAGGCCGAGACCGACCGCCGGAATAGTCGGGTCGGTCGGTTTTGGATCGGTCGCCAGTCGGATCCTCCGGGTGGGTCGGGTCTCGGATGGGTCTGGACAGGCCTAGTGGTGACCTTATAACCACTCGGTGGGGTTTTTGCCACGTAAGTTTTCCCCATTCTTAAACAAATCACCGTGTTAATTTATTTTCCGTTGCACTTTAACTTAGTTAGTGATTTGTTTGTGCTACCATGCTTATTGCATGCTAATTGAATTAATTAATTTACTTGACTAATTAATTGGTTAATTCATCACTAGGGGTTAATACATTCTTGGCCTATCATTTTTGACGAGAAGGACTAGAAAATCCTAAGAGAATGGCATACATAACCATCTCACCACGGCTGCCCGCCAATCATGAAATGACATCTATATGCTTCGACATAGCAAAAGTGCAATGTCAAAAGCTTAACATAATTGCTTATTTCTTTTCTCTCTCTTATATGCCCATGCATGGTTTGCTTAAAAGAAAAAGTATACAAAGAAAAATAAAAGAAAAAAGAATAAAAATGCTTTATATATGATTGCAAGCATGTCTTCTAGGAGACGTGGGAGTTATAGGATGTACCTCGAAGGTGATAGTCCCCATTAAGCAGTTATGATTTTGTGTGAGTAAAGTGATTTTCTCATGTCCCAAATCATCATAACATGTAGACACTTATGAAATCTTGCAATGTTTTTCACACACAACACGCAATATTCTTTGCTACTCTTGATACATGTGCAGGTACAATGTGATTTGGTCATCATAAGGAATACATGTGTTAATGTATGCTCACTAAACTTTCTTAACTTGTTTTTGAAATATAAAATTGGTTAGACTTGTTTAGTGTGTGTGTGTGTGTTTTGTATCTAAATGCTTGTCATTTTTCTTGATGAGAGATGTTTTTGAGAGCTTAAACTGTTGTTTGGATCTTTGGTTGAGTAGCATGTTTAATTGCATTCATGTCTGTGTTTTTCTCTTCTTTGAAAAACTGTTTTAAGCAATCTCGACAGCTGCTGGATACCTCTTGACAGTTAGGCTATCTATCAAGCTTTTTCAGCTTCCTTTCTCGATAGCTGTTATCACAATCTCGTTCCATCGAGATTCTTGAGATTCAATCTCGATAGCTACTTGATAGCTTCTTGATCCATCAAGGAAGTTTATATATGCTCGATAGATGCTCAATAGCTGCTCGATCCATCGAGGTCCTTTTGCTGTGGACACCTCTCGATAGCTCCTCAATAGCTGCTTGGTGCTTTTCTACATGTCTCTCTCTCTCTCTCTCTCTCTCCCTATCTCTTTCTTTCGGTTAGTTGCTCTATGGCACCTAAACGAAAATCTACTCTGTCCCGAAACCTTCTTTGTTTCGGGGTATCTTCTTCTTCTTCTCCCGCTGATTCTACTCCATCTCACGTCTGGTTCCGTGATGATAAAGCCCGTAAGGACTTTTCGATGAACTTCTCACGATGAGGCATTCATTTGGAGCGCCAAGTCGTTCTATCGGATTTTTCAGATACTGACCTACCCACTATCATCTACAGTAGGGGTTGGGAATCAAATCACTGTGTGGCATTCCGATCACTTGTCCCTCCGTGATCATACAGGAGTTTTACTCCAATATGCACAGATTCGATTATACAGTACCTTAGTTTATTATTCGCGTTCGAGGTACACGCATGGTAGCCACTCCAAATCTTATATCTGAGGTGCTACATGTACCAGGGGTAGAGTTTGCTGACTACCCCGGTTGTGAGCATCAGAAGACTGTGTCCAAAGACAAGCTCTCATCTCACTTTTGTGAGACACCTTCATCTTAGGGTGACAGTCAAAACACCCCTTACTCGGGCTTTGCAAAAGGTCCGAGATTCCTTAACATGGTGATGACATTCATTCTCCATCTATTGTCTCACTATAACTCTATCACAGAGCCTCGTGCTTGATTTTTGTTATCCCTTCCTGAGGGACTCTCTATTGATTTTCCCTCTCACTTCATTTTATCCCTCATAGATGTCTATAGGGATACGACGACCTATGATGTAACATCCCAGTCTTTACAAAATAAATAAACAAATAAAAAGGTTATTTTGGAAATTATTTAAGTGGGGGCATTTTTGTGATAAGACCCAAGCCTAGCCCTAGCCTTATATGTAACCCACGTTGGCTTCCTCTATTTTTCTAAAGTGCCGCCTCCCATCACCTTTCCCTCTTTCCTCTGGTGTTCCCATTCCCGATGGCCGAAAATCCTCTCTCTCATCCTCATGTGAAGTTTATTCACTTTTTCCTCTTAAATTTCTATCTTGGCTGACTCATGGAAGGTTCTTTTCCAATCAAAATCAACCACCAAGAGTTCTAGTGGCTATTTTGGCAGACCCATTTGAAAGACCGTCCCTCTAAGTTTGGTTAATTCAACAGATGAGGTAAAAATCTAAGTTTTCTATCATTTTCTTCTATAAAATCCTTTGGGGTTTGTTAGTTTATGATGTTTATGGTATATACTTGATGGGTTTGGTGAGTGTTGAAAGTTTAAAAGGTTATGAGGATTTGGGCAGCAAGAGTTTTTATTAAATTCGAAAATTTCAAACTATTTGGGGATGTTTGCTTTGATGGGGTGTTTTGGTTGTCTATTTTACTAATGGGTATTTCAGGTTTGGTTTCCTAGAGCAGCTATATGGGTTTTGTTGTTGCATGAGTTGATTCCAAAGTGTTTCCTTTGCATTTGATTAGCTTTGACATATGTGAATGTGGGCATGTGCTTGTTGTATATCAAGTGTTTAGTAAATTGCCTATATGAGTTAGAGGATCGAATTTCTTGACTCGTGTTGTGATGACTATTATATGAGGTTATTGGTTGCATTCATAGGTGTTATCATGTGCTAAAACATGTAACTTTGAGGTTAATCAAGTTTGAAAGTTTTTGGCATAGTATTAAGATTAAAGTAATTTTATTTTGGAATTGCAAATCTGTCCCTAACAGATTTGAGTCAGCTAGAATACATGATTTTTAATAAATTACAGAAAAATGAGTATACTATTGAGGATCCAAAAAGGAAGCTCATTAGCAAGGGAGTGCACCTTTAGGTTCCAAAGGAGCCATCCTTAAGAAAATGGATGTAAAGGAGGTTCTAGTTCTAAAAGGGGACAGCACAACCCTATCAACAGGGCATAAACGTTGACCATGAGAAACGCCTAGGAAATTATTATATGATGGTATTGGTATATGTATTATGATGGCTCACAATATAAAGATATTTTCTTTTATATGAAATATTTGATGATAAAATATTGATGAGTTACAAGTTATGAATTTGTTGTAAGAATTATTTATTTGAAAGGTTTGTTCCCACACCCCCAATGTTAGTAAATTCCACTTATTGAGTTATCTCACCCCCCCTGCCCCTTTATTTTCCCTTACAGATACATTAAAGGGATTATTGGAGTAGAGATTCTAGGAAGACAACAATTACGAATTATTTTGTAGAATTGAGAATTTTATTTTTATTTTTATGGCATTAAACATGGTACTGGAGAATTATTTTGAGGATGTTTTGTCTTTAGTGGATTAGAGCTCTGACATTTGTGATGAGATTTTAGGTTGCTGGTTTCTTTTATTTAATATTTTTTTTTATGGATTATTTAGATTGAATAGACTTTTATAATTTATGATTTTAGGGCGTTACACGTGATAAGCTCATTTTTCTTTCGGCTATCACGTGGATTCTCCGCCATTTTCTGTCTCCTATCCAAAGTCTACACACTTTTCTCCTATGTGTGCTATAGACGCTGCTACCGTCAGACAGAGTGAGGCCCAGCTTCAACCGAAGCAACCACGAACAGAGACGGCGACTCCTCCAGCTTCTTCCGTTCCATCCACCTCTGCTCCTTCTTCTTCGGCGAGTGAAGTGACTCTCGAGGCCATCATGGCATAGCTTGTGCACATGGATATTTGCCTTGACACTCTCAGTGATGAGTTATGTCAGGTGAACACCCGTATTGGTCGTATCGCACGACGACAGGCTCTCATGGGTGGTTTCACTGCTTCTTCTCCATCTCCACCGGCTTTAGAGGATGAGAGTGATGATGGCTCCGACAATGATGATGATGCTAAGGATGAGGATGCTAGCTCTTCCAATGATGATAAGATGACTACTTGAGTTACTTTCCCTTTGTCATCCGTGACAAAAATGGGGAGTAGTTTTGGGTATGAGCATAGTCATGTACATAGGGGGAGAGTTAGTATAGGAGATTTTTGTTAGGGGGAGTGTTTGTTTTTCTACTTGAGGGATGTAGTGAGGATTTATGTATTTTTTCTTTCTTTAGATACATTGTTCTTACTTTGTGATATCAAACCTTGTACTTATTTTGAGTTATATATATGATGAGGTTGTTATTGCATTTCTTTCACCTATCTTTTCATGTGTTATTTCTTTTCTCTCTTTATGCACATGCTTCTTATTATATTGTATGCAATCTTTTATTTCTATTTCACACTAAGATGTCGTGATGAGTTTTGTTTAAAGTGTTTCAGAAATACAAGTTGTCAAAGTCTTCTTGCCATAAACTCTCTTCCTGCAAAGTTTTTCAAGAGTTTGTGTTAGGATAGATTTTATTGTATTCAACAAGTGAATATGAGTTGAGTGATTTATGACTTCTCTCATATGTTCATTAGTTTGTTGTGGTTTTGTCATGGATTGCCAAAGGGGGAGATTGTTAGGACATATGTGATTCATGTTAGGAACATATGTCAATATAGAATTGGCTAATCCTTTGACAAAACACACTTTACTTGTAATTGGGTAGATCTAGGATGTGTTTAATACTTCAAGGAACAAGGTTTCAAGTTCAAGTGTTAAAGTCATGCAAGTCTGTCCAAGAATTAAGTGAAGAAGTGCTGGATTTTAAATCTCGACAGCTAATATCTATCGAGGTTTAAAAGGCTGCTTAAGCCCGATGCTCGACAACTACTCGATAGATAGGGTATCTATCGAGATTTAAGAAAATCAGTTTTTCAAATCTGATTTCACTCCAATCCATGGATATATGTTTGAGCTTTCTTTTCTCACAACCTTAAACATATATAAAGATTATTTTAAGGGCCGTCACAGTTGATGCAAGAGTGTGCAACTTGATGCAAAGGTTTTTCACAAGCATATTGTGACCGGAGATATATGCCCTAGTTCATCTTAATGAAGCTGCTGCATTTGTACGCAGTAGGGTTTTGTAACCAAGGAGCTTAGTGATTTTCATCGTGTGATGAACTGAAGAATTTTACAACCAACATCCTTCTTAAGTTGATGGTTAGTCACGTACTTGGATCCGTGCATCGAATTGGTTAGTCATGTACTGGGAGCCGTGCATTGAAAATGAGAGATTGTCACTATAGAACAAGTCCAATTGGGTATTGGGGTAAGAGTTCAACTGTAGGTTGGTATAAGGTATTGGGATTCCTTACCTATAACCACTTGTTGTGATAATAGTGGATTCTCGGGAGTGATGACCTTAAAATCATCCGATGGGGTTTTTGCCTTGGAGGTTTTCCCCATTTGTAAACAAATCACCGTGTCAACTTTATTTTCCGCTACATATTTACTTTAGTTGGTGATTTGTTTGTGCTACCATACTTATTGCATGTTAATTGGATTAATCAATTAACTTGGCTAATTAATTGGTTAATTCATCACAAGGGGTCAATAGATTCTTGGCCTATCAAGATTTTCAAAATTCACAAAAAAAAAAAAAAAAAAAAAGATATATGAGAAGTTTGAAGAGTTTCTTTTCAAACTAGTTTGGAGAGAAATTTTGTTCCCAAACAAGTCAAATGATATTGGTGGACCTGAACAAAGCTGATCGTTATTCTGGGTAAGCAAAGCATATCTCAAATTAGGGCTAGCATTTTTTTTAGTTTGATTTGAGAATATACTCATTTGTTAACAGGTCAATTTGCAATGGGTTGGCTTCTAATGGGGTGATAGGTTTTTTTAGTGAGTTAGATTTGGATTTTAATTTTAAATATTAAATTTAAAGATACATCAATCAAAATTTTTCACATCATTTCTCTGTCAGCCATGTAGGCGCTTAGACTAATGACTGTTAACAAAATAACTAATTGCGTTTATTTTTAAAAAATTTGAGAGATTATAGTGCTCACTTTAAACTCAAGTAACCAAAAGTACATTTTCGCAATTTATTTATTTAAATAAATTAGTGTGGATTAGGATTTGTTAGATTAGTTTGGATGAGAATAAGCTATGATTAGTCTTATTGATGGATGAAATTAGTATTTGTTTTTATCTATTGCAAAATCTGCTTTGTATTAATTCGGATGTCGATAATAAATAAATAAACAGTCATAAATTATTGAATTACAAATTGCTAATTAGTCTAATTTGGAGGTCCAAACTCTCTCGAAATAGTCCATTCAACAAATTAGAAATCTTGATTCCTTCAAAACAACCAATACAAAAATTGGGTTCATCATAACATAACATAATTAAATTATTTTTATTAATGAACAACATACATGTCCCAAACCGTTCATAATATCATCAAATCTAACCAAAAACCAAAGATAAAGAAACACAAGTCGAATAGAAAACCCCCCAAATCTTCATTTTCATTCTTTATAATATTAATATCACCACTTAAGACTAACTCTTATTTTCCTCATACTTTGGCTTTCTCATTTGTGAGGACAGGATTGGTAGGCCTGTACTTGTACCTCTTAGCTGCAAACAAATAGATAAAGAAGTTGAACAAGCTCACAAGAGAGAGCAACCAGTAGAAGAGGTTCAAATGGTTCCTATTAATATTATTCCCTGCCAACCAACCTCCACTTGTACTATTCTTTGTTGAAGCATTAACTATTTTGATAAGTATAGTGCTAAAAAAATATCCAAGTGCCATGGAGCTCCAAAGGAAACAACTCGAGACGGATTTAAGGCCAGCTGGTGCCTCTGAGTAGAAAAATTCAAGAAGTCCCACATAGGTGAACAAGTCTGCAATTCCAAATATAAAGTACTGAAAAGATAGCCAGAATGTGCTCATGGGCAGTGGCTGTGTGACTGGGATTGCATCAAGCATATCATGGTCTCGTGCTACACCCTTTCGCTTCACTTCCAAGAAGCCAGCTACTGCCATGGAGATGAATGAGAGAATAAGACCAACTCCTATCCGTTGCAAGTGCGTGATGCCTGTTGGAATGCCGGTGATTTTGCGTGCAAAGGGTACGAAAATCCGGTCATAGACAGGGACTGTAAAGATAATGAACATGACTGGGATGATTGGGAGTGAGGCAGGTGGGATGTGGAAAGATTTAGTGACACTTGTGTCCATAGTGAGACCTTGTTGGACTGAGAAGGTTTGGAGCTGAGCAAGGCAAAGGGTCATGATAATTGTGCAACAAAATATTGGAAGCACGCCTAGTATTACTTTGGCATTTTCCACTTGCGTGACCCTGCATAGTTTCCATGGGTTTGGAGCCTCTAGTTTTCCATATTTTCCTATAGATGTTGATTGGATGGCTGCTTTGTCTAAAAACCTGCATAGGATTAATTTTAGCGTGGAATGTTAAGGCAAAATAGTCAAAATCTAGGAGGCTGCATGGATATAAACTATAGATTTTGTAACTTTAACATATCAAGTAAAAAATAAAAGGGAACCTAATTTGGATAGAACCTGAAAATGTCTCTGTGAGGTAAAAAATCTTCTTCTATAGCAGCTTCCTTGTCATGATCAATCTCATAGAGCTCTGTGGGGTCCTCAGGAAGTTCAAGATTTCTATTACGAATAGCTGCAACATACACCTAAGAGGAAAAGGCAGAAAGTAAACAAACCTCAATCCGTGCAATCAAATCTTGCTTTAGGATTAGACTAGGACATAGTTGGAAGTATCCATAGAGGATCTTTGACTTTAGTAATTAAACACTACTGGTGGCTTAATATTAAGCTCAATCTTAGCTGATAGGCAAGGATAGATTTTTAGATTAAGCACAAGAAAATGTGGTTTTTATCTCATAAAAACCCACTTGTTGCATTTTGAGTGCTTCACTTTATACTCCACCAATCACAATTTATTTCATACAAATTTTTCTTTCCTTGTAAAATAACCAAAGTTTAAAATAGTAAAAAAATCAAATACATATCATACCATAATTGATGGAACATAAAATGAAATATTTAGAGTGAGACAGAAGATTTGTATTCGTCTTAATCAAATAAAAATCATTTGCCCTATTTTTAGTGTTCTACTTCATACTCTAATAATCACACTCCGTCATGCACCCTTTTCTTTTTCTTATAAAATAACAAAAGTTTAAATTAAAAATAAATCAAACACATAGCATGATGGAGCATTAAGTGAAAGGCAGATTTCTAATTCTTCTTTTTCTAGTAGTAATAACTAGCAGAAGGGTCTAAGATTTGCTTTGCAGATATGCTTAACTAATTACACAAACCTGAATAATTTCAGTGATGGCGGTGGTTCCTTGAATAACTTGTATCCTGTACATTGGCAATCCCACGGCAAAGATAATAAAAGCAAAGAGTACGGCGATGGAAGAGACTCCAAAGCCCCAGTCCCACCCTTTATGATCTTGGATCCACACAATTAGCGTTAAGCTGACAGCACCACCACCACACACTGCTAATAGAAGGAAGTTGAAGAAGCTAGACATTTGCTTTGCTTCTTTTGGGTCTTTTTCATCATATTGGTCAGCACCATGTGATGGCAATGCAGCTTTTACTCCAGCAGACCCTACTGCAAGGAAATATAGAGCAACAAAGAGGAGAACAGCACTGCCACCGCCAATTTTCTCACAGTGAGAAGTTGGTTCAAAGACGTCGCAAGGTGGGGGCTTCAGACTTGGATAGTGAGCTTGTATTGCAAATAATGCTAATGCCTGGATACACATAACCAACAAATATAAGTATTCCATACACAGATATTGTTAATTTGCTCAACTAAAATTACATGCCCTCCATATTGTTGGTCTCGTTTTCTTGAACACAAAATAGAAAAACTGATAATCATTTATATTTTATATAATATTTTTTGGAGAACAAAACATAAAAATAATATAAAAAATACTACAAATTTTACTACATAAATTTCACGAACTAATTTGTTACCAACCCACAAAATAAGTGATTCAAACATTTATCTGTTATATTGTTTAAATCATGACGCTAATTATATTTTTGTCATATTAGTTTATAAGTTATTTTTAAGAAAACTCGTAATATTTTTAACATTTTCCAGGCAAAATAAGATCATGAGCACCCATTTAATGATGTATTGATGGGCAAGTGTATTTGTCTTCACAAAAGATTCATTTCAATTCATAATTGAATATTTATTGTTGCTCAAGCCATATCCAAAAGCACTTGTTAATGATTCTATTTACTTTTTTTTTCCCCTTACTAGTTGAGCTTTTAAGATATCTAGTAACTTGTAAATGTCAAAGATTGTATGGAGGGTTTGCAAGCATACCACTAATTCGAGGAATCCCCCAATGAGAACAGCTTTATATCTGCCGATGTAAGAGTCTGCAAGAACAGCTGCCAAGATAGACAGGATGTAACTAGTGCCCAAGTAGTTGGTTAGCTCATTAGCTGCATCTGCTAGTTCAAAGTGCATCACTCCATTGAAGTATGTGGTCAAGTTCACCGAGAGGGCCAAGGTTGCCACATTTTCAAAAGCAAAAGTGGCTACAACAAGGACACAGTTGGTAAGACTTTGGATGATGCAATGGACCAATAATTAATACTTTCATAAGATGAATTATTTGTAAAGACTGAAGAGTGATTGGTGTTTACACATTAAAGCACATTCTCGTCAAGGTGTCTTCTCTCGAGTGTGGAACTTCTATGCATGAATGTAACTCATGCAATAATATTTTATGTTTTGTAAAATCAACATGTACAATGATAATGCATGTGCTACTTGAACAGTGCAATATAATATATGTAATATAAAATGTACTTATGCCATATATAAGTACATATGATAATTATCTATATACATTTTTCATTTCTTAAATAAATAAATACACCACCTCTTTGTTTTTCGGTGCAGTTACTTAGGAGACAATTTTTCCATAAATAAATATATATCTCATTTTCTATGAAATGGGAGACAATTGTTGAAACCAAGGAGCCAATTATATGTTATTTAATGTTCTAAAGTCAATGGAAGTAAGTTTTCTTTGATTCTATTATTGCTGATTTCATTTGCATCATATTATTTTTAATAATTGGATTGCTCTCCTTCATTAAAGAATTATCAAACTCACTTGAGTTCAATTAATCTCTCTTGAGAAAATTTTGATAAACTCTTGGAAAATTTCATGAATTTATAACAAGATTTCCGTTTTTTTTTTTAATGTAATTAAATTGTTCTAACAAAGTAAGTTGAGTTTTTTTTTTTTTTTTTTTTTTTTTTTTTTTTTACGTACCTAGTACAAACAAAGCAGTTCTAGTTCCTCCATGTTTGCCCCTCACAGCTGTTCTTCCCTTCCAATCCACTTTTCCTTCAACGAGCTCACGCTTCTCCTACGAAGAATTCAAAAAGATAGATAAGGCTAAAGCATGAAAATTATAACATGCAAATCAAAAGTGTGAGACACATGAAAATAAAATAAAGATAAAAGGAAGCATACCATTACCATAGCTAGCTACTTGGTAAGGTCTTAACGAGAAGAAGAGGTTTTGGATGGATTGAAGCTAAGGATCAATTGATCTGTGTATTTATAAGAGTGCAAATGATTAAGGTTTTGGTGGTTGGCAATGGCATTGACCAATTCTTATATATTGAGCTCAAATCTCAATGTCCCTTTACTTTGTTTGAGTGTAATTGTATCTTGTGCCGCAAATTGCCGACTTGTAGTTGGAAGAGAGAGATTCTGAGGGCACTGTCAAGACTCAAGACAAGGTTGAGCCTTTTTCATGTTTTGAATACTTAAAAGCAAATTGTATTATTTTATAGTTTGTACTACAGGTTGTATTATGGAAGCAATTTTCTTGCATTTGCATTAATTCCTCAAATACTTTTTAGTGTTAGGGTCGAAGAAGAAATTCATATGCTTAATAAGCATATTATTAGACATACTGATGAACTATGGTAGCAACTTTAAAATGAGTTCGAAAACTATTTTTTGACTTCTTCTATTTAGCTTGGTGTGAAACAAAGTTTTTATCCAAAAAAATTTATCTCTAAGCTAAATAAGGGAAGTTAAGAGATAGTTTTCCTTTAACCTCTTTTTTTTTAATACTACCAAATACAAGGAAACCTAGAAAACTATCTTCATGTAAAATTTTTCATATTAATTTTATTTTATTTTATTTTATCTGAGATAAAGTTTTACTCTAGCCTAATCTAAATATATATGTGTGAGAATCTTACTCCTAAACACTTGAACCTAGGTCCTTGCCTCACCCCCTCAAACCCCAGAAGAACTAATACTTGAATAGTAACCACATTCTTAATATTAATGCATGACTAATATTTCTTTTTATAATTGTATTTTTGATTGATTTATTTAATAAGCAGAACTCAATATTATTTATGACTTATTATGTATGTATTTGATGAACATGTGGTCCCATATGGTTATTTTATTAATTGTAATTTAAGGATTTGATCTTATACTTAATTATTTTAAGTATGCCATTATTATGTTTTAAATTTTTATAATGGATTTTTTATATAATTTTTTAAAAATTAAACAATAAAATTTTAACAAATATTTTATTTATTTTTTAAAATTTTCATAATTTTTAATTGAACATCAACAAACACCTACTAGTTGAATTGTTGACCCAATAATCCAATGCTTATTCCAGGTTAAACTCCAGCAATAACAATGATGATAAGCATTCTTCCCATCCAAAATGTCAAAAATTGTTGCAATAGTGTATAACATTTTATTTAGTAATGTTTGGTAAACGAAAGGATACTTCTCATCATCGTTATCACTGGAGTTTAACTAGGAATAAGCATTGGATCCTTGGGTCACCAATTCAACTAGTAGGTGTTATGCTAATATTCAATTAAAAATTAAGAAAATTTAATAAAATGAGTTATGTTATAAGCAGGGGCGGCCCAACATAATTTGGAGCCTAAGGCGAAAAATTTATGCAGGGCCTTTAATATGTAAATATTAATTAAACAAAATTATTTAATACTAATTAAATTAAGGTTAATTTGATACATTAAATACATAAATAATACCAACTAGACTAATGTTAATTTCATATCGAGAATTGAATATCATAGTTGAATTATAAATATTAATAAAAAGATATTTTATTTTGGATATAAGACGATGCATAGTTAAATAAAGTTGTAATCTAATTTTTAATTTTATATTTTGATTTTAAGAGAGAGAGATAGATATTATTTGGTGTATGGTTTTGTAGGATATTAGTTTACAAAAATCAAAGTCTCAAACTATTAGGGGAGATTAATCTATAATTGATGATTTAACACATTTGCAACATCTTTTTGAAATATTTAGGGTTTCAATTGAGTTAAGGTTCTATTGGTCTCATACTTTGAGAGTCTTAATAGAAATGAAAAGGAAAATTGCGCTAATTAAAAGCACTATAAAATGTTCAAAATATGATGTGATATTGTCTCTCATTGATGAACTTCATCAATTTAACTAATGAATGTTTATATCACGTTTTTTGTGATTAATAACATGACAATTTGTAAGCCAATAGTAAAATTTGTACATCACTAATAAAAAAAAATGTACAACCTTTAGAAAATATATATAATTTTATAAAAATTTGGGCCTTTAACTGTGAAAAGTGGGGCCTTTTTTTCTCAAGAAAAATTTTGTTTTTTGGTGGGGCCTTAGGCCTAGGCCTAACTTGCCTAGGCCTTGAGCCGGCTCTGGTTATAAGGTGCCATTAGAGTATTTGTTAACGAACTATTTTAGAAAAAAATTAATACCAATTTCATGGGAAAGGTAAAATATTGTCAAAAAAGTAAGTAATTTTCTTCTCTTATAGGGTGCCCTTAGAGAATTGAAACTCTTATTATTGGATCATTAATGTTTACCAAAATAATTATATAAAAAAATGTTCCACAAAATAAAGTTGAGAGAGAGAGAGAGAGTGTGTTTATTTAGAATCTTGTGTCTGAACCTGTAGTTACATTCTAGACTCATAACAAAAGCAACAATACAACAGAAATGATCTATGTTCAATCCCAAACGTCCCAACATGTTTGTAGTTAGTGTATTATTGGAGAGCTTTCTCTTTGGACACAAGTACGTGCCTTTATCATCAATCACTAGCAATCACTTAATAGCAACAAATATTTGTATCCAAAGGTGACAGAAATGTCCAGTAACAGTGAAACCTACCCAAACATTTGTTATTGTTAACATCAATGTAACAGAAGCTATTACTAAGCAAAAAATTAAAATTGTATTCAAATGTGGGTCCAATAGTAATGTCATGACAAAGGTTCATGTGTTGTTAACTTGTTATTTAGGAATAATGAAAACAGAATCCGGACAGACAAGTTTAAATCATAATATAGTATATGGGATTGGGGTTTACAATGACTTATGTTACGTATTTCCTTCCAGCACTGTAACGTGAAAAATGTGATAAATGCATGGTCATTTACGTGGCTTTGAATTTATCAAATCATGGGCAAAATAGAACCCTTTATGTACACAAGTTGCTCTGTATCCAGCTTCAAATGGATCTGTCACCAATCAAATGGGTCCTTCCCTCAAATTGCCGGCTAAAAGTATCTGATGAATTACTTACGGCTATAGATTCTTCCCATAGGCTGATTAAGGTGGACTTGTTCCATATTTTATCAAAGAAAGCCAGTTAGAAGATATTGTTGGGAAAGGAAAATAGGTAACAAGATACTCATAAGTATTTCAAATTAAGTCAATACTTAGGTGCCAAGAGCCTTATAGTTTAATTGGCACTGACATACACAAAGTGCTTGGAGTCCAGAGGAATAAAAAGTTTGAGTTGTAAGGTTAGCAACATATTGTAACTATCTCCACACACACACACAAAAAAAAAAAAAAAAAAGGTTCTTAATTTGCATAGGTGCAATAAATTATTTTTCCAATTAAATTTTATTTCATTGTGTCATTGAATTTAATTGTCATTGGAAAGGATAGCACTTTTTATTGGTCAATCTAATTGCGCATTTGAATTTAAGAGGAGATCTTAATATAGTGCACCTAAATATCTAAGTAATTGTACCTAAGTTTTTCCCATTTGAAAAATTGGAAGAGATGGATATCACCTAATATATGCAGAGAGAATATAAAATACACAGCCCATTGTTCATCAGTCAGGAAGCCTACATCATCATATCTTCACGAGGAAAAAATCACTCTATAATAAATAAAATAAACAAGTTTATCATTTCATTGTTCAACAAAATAGCCTTTTCAATAATTTAAAAAAAAAAAAAAAATCAAACCAAATTCTAGAAGAAAAAAGGTCATCAGCTAATCAATGATGCGACTAACAATTATCAACAAGGCGGCTATAGATCAAAAGAACACAAATGTACAAAACCAAAGAACTGGGATCACCTGTGCAAAGAATGCTTCACTATAGTTTCTAGTGGGAAGGTAAAAAACTAGAACAACAAAACCAATTATATCAGTAATTCAGCAAGGAGTATTTTATGCGCAATAAAATCTTTCCCTTGTCAACCCCAAGTTTTGCCCCTGTGACTAACCAATGACCAGGAATATCTTGTGGTCCCTTTGACATTTCTGTCATGTCTACAATTTTTGCAAGTTTCCCAATTTGGCTTGAACTTACATCTTCCTTTTTATCACTTGAAACTGATGAAGAAGTGCCATCAGGCTTCTGTGATGTGTAAAGAGTGGAAGGGTTGTGATCCCAAACAGACCGCCTTATTGTACAGCCCGGTACTTTAGAGAAGAGTAGTTTGAGGTGTAACACGTTTTTGGCACCAAAATCCCATACACCAAGTTGAGCCCCTGTGACAATATGAACACCGGAGAGGTCTCCAATGCAAGTCTCAGTGTGCTCAATAGGTGCAGTGCTTACATGGGAGAAGTTCTTCCACTTGATTGCCTCAAACCAACGGCTGTCCTGTTCCTCTGGACCCTGCCACTTGGGGGCCCCAATAGCCATGTGTGCATCCCAATGGGGCTGAAGAATTTTCGGAAGAGACACTAGATGCTGCATATGAATAGCAAGTCGGTTCTGTTTGTTCCCTTCTAGGCTAAGTCTAAGCCCAGTGACTGGCTTACGGCCAACTGTTACCTGGAATAGCAAGCCATGTTTAAAAATTCTAGAGAACCAACATATTTTGCATGCTTGAACTGGTAGGTAACTCGTCAAGAAATAATACAAGGTATGCCAAGGAAAAAATTTACACACGCGCACACACAAATAATTACCATGTTAACAGATATTTTCAAGTTCATTATCTCCATATTTTTGCATGGCAAGGGGGGATGTTAAAAGATGGAGTCATTAAAAAAAATGACAGCTTTTTTTGGGTGCAAGTTGGGGAAAAATATCCCTTCTAGCCTCAGTTTAAAACCATTTTCTCAAAACTCCAAGTCCTATTTTTAAGGCTGAAACAACATGCCCCAGAATTGGATTACAGAAATGACAAACCAGGAGCCACATATGACACAGGAAAAAATTAAACAAGGGGGAAAACATTTGTATCCCAAAACATTAAAAAGGGGGAAAATACATGCATAGTTTTCCAGGCATTCCTGCATTGAATTTACTGTGACCATGCATTTTTTTCCTCTCTCTTGGTTTCAGATTTATCAGTCTCTCTTTTATATTTCAGCAGTACTGAAAATTAACTTAATAAGAATGCAAGACATGTCTGAACCACTTGTAAGCCAATTTCAAATTCATAATTTCATAACCACTCCAGTACATAGATGATAGAACCACAAAAATTACCTGATCTGGGCTCACATACAGCTTTGGACCCATCAAGCTGAACTGAAGGGAGGAACACACAGGCTCCTTTCTTTGTAGATTATTGTGTTCTGGGGCCCAAACTCGAGCAATTTGAAAATCCAAGAAATATTGTAAATCTTCAATAGGTGGCTTGTCTGGTAAAAATAGTAACAGATGAGCAGGCAACAATTATCAAAGAAGCATATTTGTAATACAACTACTCCGTAGTAGAAAGAAGATGAATAAGCTCCTAAACAAGTCTAAGGGAAATTGCAGTTGGAATTAACATAGTTGAGGACATTTCGAGATTTATTTAGCTTAGCAGAATCATAGAAAGTAATAAATCAACAGGACAATCAAATTTGTTAAAAGCAAGATTATTTTTAACCACAGAAAGAAATAAAATAAAAACAATACAAAAAGATACCAGATTTTTAGAACTCAATGTCAGATTTGTTATCTGTATTATCATTAAGGAATTATTGTGTATGCTTTGTTTAACTCGCCTTATTTTGGAATCTGTAAACTAAATATTTGAGAATGTTTGCAACAATCTCATGGCCTACTATGAAAAATCTGTTAGGCATAGATTCTAATCAAATTATTTCCACACCTATTGACTTCTAGGTGGTATTGGCCCCTGTAGTGCAATCACATCTTGTTAAAAGGCCTGATGAAGTAAGCATAAATGAACTTCTACAACATAGTTTAAAAAGTAAATCGCTTTCATATACTGATCACTAGTCATTAATCAATAAACAGGATTTATTACTTAGGCATTGAATTTTCGTTTTCCTTTTTTCTTTTTTAAATGGCTTCAAACCCTTCTCGCTTCAAAGAATGGAATGTATTTCTAACGGATAAAAAAGGAATGGAATGTATTTCTAAGAATACTCTTTTCTTTTCTTTTTCTAATATATTTTTCATGTTACTTTTGGTAGCCACCTTCTAGGATGTGAATGAAATTCACATTTCAAGAAAACAAATAGTTAAATGAAATCTTACACTCCAGATATAATTCAATTGCACGTGCCAAATGCTTTATTCCAGGCACATCTTCCAACAGAGAAACGATGGGTGTAAAGGTCATGTTAATCACATCTGGTGCCAACTGAACAGTCTCTACCCACTTGGCATGACTCTGCTCAAGATCGTCGCCTCCTCTCCTCCTGAAAATTACAGTAACATCCTGCAGCAATAAACTGAATTTTAAGAATTTTTTGCATACAAGCTAAGAAGAAAATTTATGCAATGAAACAGAAACGGCTTCAGAGAACAACAAATTTCATCAAAACACACTTGAGAACAAGGAGACATGATGCAATGAGCTAAAAGTTCCATGACGGTTCTAGACTTCTAGGAATAAATGCAATCTTTTAGAGAAAAAAAAAAAAAAAAAAGGTTTTAGAGTGAGCCATGCTGACCTTATCCTTGTATTTTAAGGGCCCAGCACTTAACTGGCTTTTCAACTCCAGAAACCGCTGATCCCCAATGTCTTTCACATAGCTCTCAATGTCCAATGCTGACAATGGAGATAATTGGTGCTGCCTGATATAAACAACATCTCTTCCACCGATTGTTGCAGACGTAACGATATGGGTACCAAAATTTTCAATAAAACTGAAAAGTGGGAAAATGAAATGGAAATGCAAGTCAGAAACATGCTCTCCAGATCATCAAATTCATCTTTAATTTTTACTTTTAATTTTCAATTGCAACCAAAATATTGAGTCAATCCAGTTAGCCATCAGAACATGCTCCCAGCCTATTGACAAATCATTGGAGTTTGAACTGTCAAAGTTCTTCTCTATGCATTAACAGGGCAATTATGTCTAAAATATTGCATAGTAATTGGTAGTTACAAGATTTCCCAACAAAAAGGTAATCCCATATGATCCATGCTATTGTCCTTTCTCCAAGGACGTATCAAGTATGAGTTTCTATCATTTTACTATACACTTGTCTCAAATTACATATTTGGAAAGAAGCACAGATCCATTGGGATGAAGACCACACCATTTTATTGAGCAATATATACTGGTCATAATCGCTCAGTAACCAATTTGTAACTATCATGTAATTCAATGCATATCGAGGTTATTCAAGGTAAGAACGAAATATTAGATATGTATAGGAGTAGGTAAAAGATTCAACAATTTTGGCACCTCCAAATCATAGTCCTTTTTGAAGATCTATTACTTTGAGAATATTGATCATAATAAGCATTACATTTATCATGTATATATTCTCTTTTGCTTGCTAAGTTACACACACACATAGTGGGTTTTGAATTTACAACCTCAACCCTCACCCTCATTTATGAGAAAAGTAATGGCCATTTGTGCAAGAGATCATTCGCATCATCATGCTAGAATATCAATTGAAAAAACAAGAACTTTCTAATTTAAACATTAGATAAATCAATGAAAAACAAATAGAAAGCTGTCCAAACTGAAGTGAATTACAACAATACAAATCAGTGATGAATTGCATACCTTGCCAAAGATGCTGGATCCCAAGAGTAAGGAACAGCATGTTTAATTTCCTCACTCAAAACCAAACCATCTTTTGCCAACTTAACTTCAAATAGAGGAATGAAATATCCAACCATTGCAAGGGATTTCGTAGCTGCTGCATCTACTTGCCAAGAACCAGTGAAATTGAACATGGCATTAAAACTTCCCAGCGGGATGCGTCCTGATATATCTGATTTCTTATTAAAATATTCTGCCATCTGGAATTTCAAGTATCAAAGGCATCTATTAGACACTGAGGTTAAAAACATAATAGGTCAAAAAATAGGTAGAATGGTTTCATGTTATCAGGGAAATAAGCCAAAACATCAATGCCAGACAAGCATGCAAAACATGGACATGATACTTAACACAAAAACAGCAAATATAGTACTTTATGAATATAAAAGACTGAGTCTCAACCTTATAACAAGCAATCTAGTAAGAATACCATGCTTGAAATCTCTGCAAATTAAACATGAGATTATGTACAGAACTTCTTTTTAATAAATAAATGAAATTATTCAACAAAAACTATCAGAAAAACATATATTCTAGATCTTACAATTTCAAAATTCAGACTATCTAGTATTGTAACAAATCCAAAACTGAACATGAGGGGAAATTTCCAAGCACGACCATCTAATCATACAAGCATTGTAACAATGATTTGTTGATCCTATGGATTTGCCATAATTCCATCAAAAGTCAGCCTGTTGTGCTCCACCCTAATTATACACAAGACGCACAAAGGGACCGCATTCCAAACTTTAAAACTACAATGGCTTTGAAAAATCCCTCTCAAACAACAGAGCATTTGCACCATCTTCAACATGACCCATGATGCTCCATATAACACCCACACAAGTGACAATATCTCTAGCTACCATACAATGAAGTAAAAGGTGGTCCACCGATTCTCCACCAGTCTTGAACATACAACACCAATTGACAATCATCATGTTTACACTTCCACAAATTATCCATTGTTGAAAAATTCTGTCTAGTGCTTTGGTCCACACAAAGAAAACAATCTTTAGGCACCTTGACTTGCTATATACTTTTGTGTGGAAAACTTGCCCCCAAAGTACCCATCAAAGCTTCATAATAAGGATGAACTTCAAATTTACCGGCTTTTACTAGGTTCCACTCTATTCAATCCTCTATGGCAGGGAGACTAGAGTATAGCATATCAAAAGAATTTGTAGACAGACTCCAATTCCTGATCCCAGGATGATTGAATAAAATGGTGATTCCAACTATGGTTGTTACCCAAATAGGAATCAATTGACGCATTCTTATCAGTTGCAAGCTGAAAATAAGTTAGGGAAAGCATCATTCAGGCAAAAGTCACCACACCAAAAATCATGCCAAGACTGAAACCGTGTATGACCAGCCCAAAGAATTTTATATATTGTGAAAAGTTATCCTATCCTCCTCTAATGCACTTCCAGAGACTAACCCCATAGGACCCTCTAAGCTCCTCCATAGCCTAGCCCACCTCAGGTTTCACCATATATATATATTTGATAATCAGGCTTCACCATATTTGAGAGAGATAATACACTGCAAAAGCTGATCCCTATCCACTCTATCCATCCTCAGCCATTTACCTAGAGTGTTTCATTGAATGTGCTCATTTTACAAATCCCCAACCCTCCTTTCTTCAAAAGAGAACAAACCGTCCCCCAATCAAATAGATGGAGCTTCCTAGCTACCTCCAATTCCCCCCCCCCCCCCCCCCACCCCAAAAAAAAAAATCCTCTTTGAATTTTGTTCAATCTATTATCAATACAGATGGGCACTTTCAAGAGGGGAATAAAATATGTAAGAAGAGAAGATAACATATTTTTGTTTAACACCATCCCTTTGAAAGATAGCTCTTCTTCACCCTGCAAGCTATAGCCTTGAAATTGGAGCCCAATGTAGTCCTAAATGTCATCGCCAATTAAGTCACTTTACAACCCGATATTATGTACAAACTATCATCAATTCTTTTGCAAACATAAGATCATCAACAGAACTAAGCTGCTCTAACAAATTCAGAATTCATACCTTTGAACATGCTAAGCTAATTGAAGCAAGTGAACCAGAAAAATTTGGAAGAGAACAAAGGAAGTACTTTCCACAGGTTTGGGAGCACTCATTAAACAAGGATATTATTGGGGTGGATGTAGAATATTTAGTACTATTGACTATGAACATGTTAAAGTAAAGCTTAAAGGTCCAGTATTAGGTTCCCAAAAGATGTGGTTCGCCTTTTCTTGGACAAGTAAAGAACAAATATATTAATAAGAGGAGAGAATGCACAAGCAGATGGGGAGTACAAGAGCAGCTCCTAAACATTACATTTTGATGTTCAAAAGATTTAGGAAAAAACCTAAAAATATAATGGAATGGATGATGTCTAAAGCAGTTCAATCAACCAAACAATGACCTCCAGAACAAAGACAATTAAAACTGATGACGGCTCTATTATTCCTCTCTCAAAATTGTCCACAATGATCATTTGTGGTGCTGAAACAGAGATACTAGTGTTGGTAAAAATGTTAAGCACACGATCCACTTGGAGCCTAGGCACAAAGCATAAGAATGCGCCTAACTGAAGCAAAACACACATATTTTTCAAATATAATATATAATAGCCTCTAATGCTTTTTATAAAAACATAGATACATAACATACAATATAAGAAAGTTAATAATATCAAAATAGTGATATATTTTGCCTATTAGCGAAAATGGGTAGTGCAATTGCACAAAAATCTTGTTTCAGGTTAGTCCATGTGTTTTAAATAATGTGTCAAGTTTGTCCTTCTGTCATAATGCCGTGACAAAGTTGATAATGTGTAAACAGTTTTAGTACTGCTCCATTTGCTAAGTGACAGAGTTATGAGGAAAGGACAAGCTTGGCACAGTATTTAAAACACAAAATAGTAAAATTCTCTGGGCCCAAAGTGAAAATTTTTGAATTTTCAGTGACCAAAAGTGCAGTTTAGCCTGAAGTTTTTATATAGTAAATTTGAAAAACAATTCTAATAATCTAGTCATAGAAAGTTGAAACATAACATTTTATATATCTCTCTTGTACTTTATAATACCTAACCATGATAGCTATGATCAAATAAAAAAGTATATGGTTCAATCAAAATCCAAAAGGCAAAGACTAAAAAGCACAAGTATAATTAATTATCCTCGTTCATGTCTTTTAATATGTAAACAAAAAATTGTTTGTATAATACAGCACCTTAAGAATAATTTTTGTATAATAAATCAACGTCTATGTAATTTCCTTTAAGAACAAGAGTTTAATGGTTCATATATTTTTTAGGGGGGAAAAAAATAACAAAAAGTTGTGACTAAGCATGATTTTTACTTCTTCAAAAAGTGTCATACAACAGTGCCTAAGGTGAGCTCCACTAAATGAGCTTCACTTCGGTCAAGAAAAACACTTTAGACCTTGGGGCTTTGAGCTTTGAAGCTTTTAAGAACACTAGGAGAAACTGTTTTTTTCTTCTTCTTTTTTATAAAGTAATTGGGAGCAGTGAGGTTTGAACCTTGGATATCTTTGTTGAAAACATTAGGAGAAACTGTTTACCAATGACCTTGACTTAAAATAATTTCAAATTGTGGACTCAAAGACCACAATTCTCAATGACAGACAAGTACAGGTGGAAAAAGGGTTGAGATAGGTTTGTAAGGTCTTAGGTTCCAATCTTGCCAATAAAAAGAACGAAATTATGAGTGTTTCCAAATTCCTAACTAGAAATGCTTGTCGATTGTCAAAAGATACTTTGATCAGTTTCAAATTTCAAATTTTACTTATCAAAAAAGATACTTTGATCAGTATCTTGCTTGCTTGCCTACAGCCTGGTCTACATAAATACCACTTGGTTACTCCAGTGAGAACTGCAGCTGAAGAACATCGCCTACAGCTGATATCATTTAAAAATAATAATTCCCTGAAAAACTAGGCCATCCAAGATATCTTTGGATGATGATTTTCAAGGAAATCAAATATTCTCCCTATTGAAATTTTTGTATCTTGTCCATAATTAAAGATTCTCCCCATTCACATATCTAAAAATCCATTTTCCTAGGCCTTTATAGGTTTTCTCTCATTAGCCTAAGCTAATCCACAACCCAACTTAGAAAGGAAATTCTGTCCCAATGACTAGATAATTTTTACTCTCCATCCCTGCTTCCAAAATCATGAAATATCTCTCACCCAACAACACTGACAAAAATTCCTAGAGAGAATCTGAAAAAATTGAAACAAATAGGTAGGTTGGTTGGATAAAACAAATTGAAAAACAGAATCTACCCCCAAATGTGATCTAAGCCTTCTCTGACCTAGCCCCTGCTAAATGTTGGAACTCCTTGACAACAAGAGGATGCAGAAACTCAAAAGCTTGAGCTGAAATTGCACCATTCATCCACAAGATGATGTCCAAAGTAAAACTTCAGCCCATGATAAAGGTCAGAGTGTCTTCTACAATTTATGATTTTCAGTATATTTCAGGATGCTTAAAAAGATAGTGTGATCAGTACTCTCTAAATGAAAAACCATAATAATCTCCTCCCAATTTGAAATAATTAAATAAACTTGCAGTTTTCCTCTTAGATACAAATTGCATGCAGAATATCAAGGCCAGGGTTAAAAAGAAAGGGGAGAGACGCAAGAAAAGGGTTCTCTTAACCAAATTAACCCTAGAAGCCTTGAACCATAATTCTCCCCACCATTAATATGAATAGCAAAGCTGGTAGTCAACAAACCATCATTTTCAGAAGTACTCTTCCATCATCATGACAAAATCCAATAGTTGTAGCCCACATACTTTTTTTTTGCCATTTTCATAAATCAACTTAAATATAACCTTCAGCTTCCTGGGAAGAACTTTAAAAATTGTCACAGACTTCTTATCAAAAAAAATTATGTAAAGTCTTCTGGCTATAATAGGGTAAAATTTAATTGCAATAAGTAACTAGAGCCTTTTCTTTTGTAATTCATTTTTCTAGAAGATCAAACTACCTATGCCGTAAAAGCCCAAATGAATATAATCTCGACAAATGCGATAGAACTTACATAGCTTAGAAGAGAAGAGGAAAACACAGGTCAGGAACACTATGATTATCTCTTAAATCTCTCAAGTCTAAACAATGCATTCACAATCTTTTTTTTGATAGGTAAGAAAAAAATTTATTAAAAGAGAAAAAGCAAGAACAAAATACAAGATTCACGATAGTGAACAAGTAGAGAAGAGGGAAAAGAAAAGAAAACAGGCATTAAGTTATCCTAAGAGACAAAAGAAAATCCGTGATAGTAGAACAATCTGAGAGGCCAACACCAAGACCAATCAAAGAGGGTCCATCTACATAAATCTAGCAACTGATCCAAAGATTTTGCCATATCCTCAAAAGAACGTCGATTCCGTTCTACCCAAATATTCCACATTAAACAATCCAGAACCAGATTCCAAATATCAGAATTATGTTTCCCAAACCACTGATACCAACAAAAAAATAAGTCTATAATGGAACCTGGCATGGCCCAATCAATCCCAAACAGCCGAAGCATATACATCCATAGAGAATGAGCAACTGGACAAGAAATCAGCAGGTGATCCACCAATTCCTCATTACAGCAACACATACAACAACGATTTACCAAAGTTCGGCCTCAGAGCATAAGATTATCCAAAGTAAGGATCTGACCATGAATTGCTGTCCACATAAAGAACGCCACCCTTTTAGGAACTTTTGTTTTCCAAATGCCTTTCCAAGGGAAAGAAGTAAGAGTTGCATTTTGAATCTTAAGATAAAAAGACCAAACATCAAACTTCCCACTTCCATTAAGACACCAAGAAAGATTGTCACTACCTCCACCCCTAGGAATTCTAGTTTGAATGAAGTGAAGAAGGGAATAGGAAGCCACCGACTCCCAATCATTAAATTCCCTATAAAATCTTAGACTCCATACTCTATCATTATCACCAGCCAAAGGACTTAACACTTCAGACACAAAAGCTTCCTTATTGGCTGAAAACACAAATAGTTGAGGATAAAGAGATTTGAGAGAATTATCCCCAGTCCACTTATGATGCCAAAAAAGAATACGGGAACCATCCCCCACCACAAAAGACACATGCCTAGAAAAACTTTCCCACCCATCACGAATACTTGTCCATAAACCACAACCATGGGCCCTTCTACAAACTCTAGTGCTCCAACCCCCTTTCCCCTCCCCATATTTCGTGGCTAGAACCCTCCGCCATAGATGAGTAGTTTCATGACCATATCTCCAAAGCCATTTTCCCAGAAGAGCCTGATTAAACGACACCAAATTTTGAATTCCCAATCCACCCAGCTCACGAGGTAAGCAAACATTTTCCCAACCCACCAAAGGGTATTTGAAACACTCCGCTGAAGAACCCCACAAAAAATTTCTCTGAATACGTTCCAATCTCATTGCCACAGCTTTAGGAACAGTAAAAAGGGAAAGATAATAGGTTGGGAGGCTTGACAAAGTACTTTTCAAAAAGGTGAGTCCGCCACCCTTTGGCAAATAAAGCCGCTTCCAGCCTGCCAACTTCTTCCCCATCCTCTCTAGAATCGGATTCCAAATAGAGGCTGTCTTATACGAGGTACCCAATGGCATTCCCAAATAGATCATGGGCAAACTGCTCCCCAACGGTGGGACAATATTTAACAAATACAGTTTTGTAATTGTAACTTAATAGAATCTATTAAGGTGTTAAAATGCGGTTCACTTTAACCACCCCAAATTCCATGTCCAAATGCAACCAGAGCATCAAAGTAGTGACAGGAGATTGCAATTGTACAAAGAAATCATGACAAACTGTTATTGCATATTTACAAAACATTCATGATGCACATAGTATATAATGTAGATATCAAATATATTTTACAATTACATAATCATATTGGAAATCAGCAGCCATAAATAAATGGAACCGAAAGAATCATTAGACTACCAGACCACCCTATTAAAATTATAGACAACCAAAATCTATTGAAGATCTTAGAGGCAAATAGAAATTGAAAACTAGACAATCATTGCACGCCAATTGTTAAAGATGATGGTCCTGAACCACACTCATATGAACCAGTTCACCATAAGAATTAAAGAGTTGAAATTGAAACATACCCAGCTATAATTCCATTACCAAACCAAACTAGGACAAGAAAGCAAACATCCCGGATATTAATTTCAGTACCCAATCAATATACAAAAAGCCAAAGCTAAATCACAAACAACCCCACATCTCAACAAGCCCATCACACAATCAGAATTATAGAATTCAGATATACCCAGATAATTATTCAAGCAGCAAATAACACCAAGAACAAGAAAACAAAAACCCAAAATCAAAATGTGTGAAGAAAGTCAGAAACAACCTCATGAAAGGGGCACACAGATTTACTCTCAATGGCAGGCTTCCCCATTGAGCAGTGAATCTCAAGAGGCACATTTGGCACCACAACTCCATCAGAGACCACAAGATCCCTGGTACTGTCTTCCTCAAGGTGAACCAGCCTCGACCCAGGAGCTCCCTTGCAGTAAAGAAGCCTAATATCAGAGGTGACATCAAACCCTCTGCCTAAAGCTTGGATTGAGTTGCTAAGAGTAGTAGCCAAAGCATCAGAGCTAAAGCTTCTTGATGCTGTCATTGGTGTTGCTGTTGTTGTTGCTGTTTCTGAGTATTCCATAGTAAGAGGATCTTTCATTGGTGGAAAACAATAGGAGGTGGAGGTGAACAAGAAGTGATTTGTTTGTTGTTGTTGTTGAATGTGAAATTCATGGTTTTCTCAGAAGCAGATGAAAGTGTTTTTGTTTTTGTGTTTTTTTTTTTTTTTTTAATAATGTTTTGTGTCTGTTGGTTTTGGGTTTTGGTGGGGCAAAGGTTGGACTTTGTTAGTAGGTGAAGTTTGTTCTTGTTCTAAAGGCACGGCTTTTGACTATGGTGATGGCTAAAAACGCGTTTTTAATTTTTCGGTAGGATGGGAAATCAGGATTCTGAGTTGACTGGTCCACCTGCATCTTTGTAAGAGTAAAGATCATCACTTTCTCTGTACTAAAATTCATTTCTTAAAAATAAATAAAATGTCTTATTAATACTTTTTGAAAAGCACCATTAACCAATTTTTTCTTTTTTCATAATTTGGTCAACAATTCTACCAACACAGTTCACACTCAATTTTACACTTCTAAGAAATAGTAGAAGAAAAAAGTGATAAATTTACGTAAAAAGCGTAAACCAATTTGTAGATTTATGACATGAAAGGTGATGAATCTATGTAAATTAAAATTTAAAAAAAAAAGAAAAGAAAAAGAGTTAACCCATTTTATGACATGAATATATTATTTTTATAAATGATCTTATGACCAATATTTGTGTAAAAAGAGTAGCTCCAAATCAACTGGATTTGAGAATCAAATTAACATGCTCAAGTTTCTTAAGTTGTTTTTTTTTTTTTTTTTTTTTTGGCTGAATGCTCAAGTTTCTTCAGATGAAAGTAGAAGGAAGAGTTTGTCCATTAGAATGGCCTCATAAAATGGTAGTAGCATTGTTAAAGCAAAAGCTTTTGACTTTTATTTTTATTTTTTCTTAGAATCAAAAGCTTTTGACTCACCATATTCTAAATGATACATGGGACATGGCTATAATGTATTTGATGATTCTTGTTTTCACAAATAACCCATTTTGGTTTGTGAAAAGTTGACCCCAATATTTCTGTTTCTCATTTTAGTAGTATACAACTATACATACACTAAAGGAAAATATAGTATGGGTCCTCCTTTGTGAGTTTGATAATGCCAATTGAAGAAAGTAGCCTATTTTTCTTTTTATTTTAGTGTGTGTGTGTGTGTGTGTGTGTGTGAGAGAGAGAGAGAGAGAGAGGCAGTAGTAACCTGACCTAAATAGATACTGTGGAAAGGTTCATTAATTTTGCCCCCACGAGAGCTCATCAAGTTGGACCATTTATTATAACTTTTGTTTTTGTTGACTTTTGGATTGTTTCAAAGGCATGTATATGGACAATGTAAACAGGCTGACAAGATAGTTAAGTACATGTCCCTTCATTTCTTCTTCTATTTTCTCCTTTATTATATTGGATTTTTTTTCATTAAAAAAAAAAATGGCAATGAATTCTTTTTCCTTTGTGTGTTTTTTTTTTTGGTAAGATTTGGGAAATTATTGAAATCATTATCCTTATTATATTATCAAATAAATAATTATTAAAAAAATCATTACCCTTAGAAATTAGAATTACGTTATCATATTCTTGGATTACTTTTAAAATAATTAAAAATAATACTTTTCTCATGTAATAATAAACTTTATTAATCAAATTTATTGTAAGACCGATAAATTATATGGAAGGGAAAAAAAATCTGGGTGAGAGGTTTTTCCCCTTTTTTTTTTTTTTGCTTTAAAATTTTTTTACCGTTCTTGTGGCTTTTCCCCAAACAATTTGCTATTCACACATGAAAAATAAATCTAATTTCTTCATATTAAAAATCTACTCTGACCGGTTCGTAGCCTATGACTGTCTTTCAAATTTGGTGCGGCCAATCTAAGATAAAAAAAAGTGCTAAACGAAACCATTAAAAATTAGAAAAAATTATAATACTTACACATTTACATTGTATCTTATTCCCACCATCACAATTTTTATATAAATATAATTTGAGACCTAAAGTAAAAAATTTAAATGGTTCCTTTTATATTTAAATAATATATAATTTATTTTTCATCAATTTAGTTATTGTTCTAAATTATTTTTTTAATATGACTAATTTCACTTATTTGATGTTACGGATCTTACAAATTGTAAAGGCCTTAAAAATTGACGTGTCACAAATTATAAAAAATTAATTCAAACATTTATTTATAATATTGTTTAAGTGATACCAATTATATTCTTGTCACGTAAAAAAAAAATATTATTCAAGCATTCAGTGGCACCAGTCATATTCTTGTCGTCTTTCTCAAAAAAAAAAATCATATTCTTGTCACATCAAAAAGAAATTTATTCAAACATTCATTTATGTTATTGTTTAAGTGGCACTAATCATATTCTTGTCACATCAATTCTTAAGTTTTTTTTAGAAAATTTGTAGCAATTTCAACATTTTTCATTTTCTTAATGGTAATTTAGTTGGACTCCTATTGTTCTATTAATTTTTTAAGAAAAATGCTAAAACTACTGCAAATTTTAATACAAAAACGAAAATTTAAAAAATTGATGTGAAAAGGACTATAATTGATGGCACATTAACAACTATAAAATAATAACTAAGTATTTGAATTACGTATTGTGATTAATGACACAACAATTTATAAGACCTATATAATAAAATTGTAATATTTTTAACATCACATAATTTTTTTAGCCTTCTCAAAAGTGGAGAGAAAAAAATTATATATATATATATATATATATATATATATATAACTCACAATTTTTTATTAAAACAAAATCACTTATTCACCTTATTGGACATTTCTCAATTAGGAGAGTCTAGGACATGGCCTAAGTGAACTAGGCCCAACCCTTGGGGAAGAGAAGGGATGAAAATGGCCCCACTTTGTGACCAACAAACAACCAGGTAAATAAAATTTTAACTAAATTTTTTTTTTTTTTTTTTTTTTGCTAAACTTAACTAAATTTTTGTTAGAAAGTCATTTTTCAATCTATTCTACCTATTAACTTTTTGGATATGTTCCTAACAATATTTTTATTTCCTTCTTTATTCTACTTAAATATTATTTTTATATTTCAATTGTAGGGAAGATAAGCTCAGAAATATATATTGGGCTATGGGCCCTGTCCGAGGACACTTAGTAGTCCGAGGATAAGGGAATGTTGATGTAGAAGTATGAGCTAGTAAATAGTGGAAAGTGACTGGTCATAAGAGTTCAGGAAGGTGGCCCGAGGACAAATTCCTCCTCGACTATAATGGTGCAGAGGTTAAAAGAGTTGACCTGCCATCAAGAGCAACATTTCGGGCAATTCCACTGTTAAGGATAAGTATCAGGAAGTAACGAGACATGGGAAAGATAAGAAATATTTAAGGAAAGGCTATTACCACCGCATTAAATGCTCTGCAGCTAACTCTCTGGCCACATTAATGTGGAAGTGATACTTTAACAGTGATTTTCAGCCTTACAGCTATTCCTAGAGACTTCAGGAAGGTACTGACGGAACTAAGATCAAAACTAGCAACTTGATTTACATGTGGAGGGTGGAGATGGAAGGAAGAGGATAGTATAAGAGAGAAAGAAGCCCCTAAGTGAGGGGAATCGGAGAATTGAGAAAGAAACATTGTAACAATAGGAACTAGATTTGTAATCAAATCCAAAAGAAATATATACAAGAACTAATCTCCTCGAATTGTGCCGAGGACGATTTTCTTTAGGTAAACTAGTTTTTCTTTGCTTTCTCGTCATCTGGATCCACTGTAATTGTTATCTCATTCATTAGAGTCTAGTTTTCTAACCCACTCTCTACAAATTCATTGTATTGGGCTCTTTGAGACTAGATCCTATTACCTTTTAGGCTTAGGCACCAAATTGTGGCCTTACATCAATCATCCTACAACCACACAAAAATAAATTAATTAAAATGTTATGAAATCCGACACTATATACACAAGGTGCATCAACTTACAACGTAAAAGTGGATTCCGATTAACTCAACTGTAAAGTCTCTGCTGATTAAATAAGAGATTTGGGGTTCAATTCCTACTTACACAAAAAACAGATTGGTATTTTGGTTTAATGATAAAGAGCACAATCATAAAAAACGAAAATCATACTTGAAACTTTATCAAAATAAACTTACACTGCAAAAATTCACCCACCAAGTATAACAATTTTTTTTTTTGGAACAAGTATAACATTGATTGCTCACTTGTTGTGTTATCCTCTAATTTTATCTCCTATTTTGGATAATTTAATACATTTTCCACAAATCATTTTAAATTTTAATTTTATTTCCTTATTAGTTTTTATTTGTTAATCAATTTATATTTTTAATTACTTCCCAAATTCCCTCTCCATAATTTCTATTTATGGTTTCATTACTTCATTCACTCTTCTGGGTTCTTTTAGGTGGAAAAAAATATTTGAAAATGATGAATTGTCAATGAATTAGAATAAAAATGTACCTCATAATTACTATTTAATTTTTTCAAATATAATTTAAAAAGAAATATGAAAGGGTTAAATATATATTATGGGATGCAACCAAATAAATATAAGGTTAAAAGGGAAATTCATTTGAGACAGAACCATACTAGGATACGTGCATTAAGACCAGCCCAAGACATTATGCATCGAGGCCGAAACAATTACAACTGCACTACAGCACGCCGGCCCACCTCGTCCCATTGAATTGTCCCATCAATAAGCTGTTTCTTTGGCTAAAAGATGCCTCATAGGATAAGAATGCCCCCTACCATGCCACACTTATTGCAAAGGGTATAAATACCCCTTCCCCTCTCGGCTGGGAGAGGTGAGAAATAACTTATAGTCTCATTTCAACTCTTCTTTCCAAAATTAACAACTAACTTGAACTTTAGAGTGCTTACTGTCGCATAGTGTGGCATTGTCCCTCTTTTGTGCAAGACCATAATATCATGCAACATAAGCCGACATCATGAAGGCACAATTTCTTTACTTTGTATTATTCTAGTTGATAACTGTTTAGAAAAAAGAATAACTAAGCAATAATGAATTGGATTGTAAATTTGTAACATAAGAATTTCATAGAGATAATGCAACAAAAGAATACTTGGAAGGTAGGACTTACAGATCAATTAAATTACTCAGGACACAAACTGTAGAAGAAATGGACCCCTCAAGACCACTATCTTGGATATCTTTGTTGAAAATACAACTCTAATGGGTTAGATTCACTTGAAAATTTTACAAGAATATATTTAAATAATATTATTGGGAAGAAAATGCATACAAATTTTGAAATTGTTTCCAACTCTGAAAAAGTTGGGGTATTCTACTAGTGAAGTTGTTTCATCTAATCCTACTGCATATGGCCCAAATTGAAAACCTGAAAAACCTATAATCACTATTAGTACATAAATGGAAAAGGTCACAACCACTTGTAGTTCAATTAATTTGGTTGAGAGCAACTAGCAACTCGCCAGTGAGATTGTGCACTAAGAATGCTGTAGTCACCAAATGAAAAATTCAGACCAGTTCAGCTTGGTGCTGATGGAATAAGTCAATCATTGAAAATTTTAAAAAATGAATCATCAAATGTGATTTGCAAATGAATAAAATAAAAGAAAGAAACACTGACACAGTTTGACAGATTCTCCAAAATCAAGGGGGACAGTACCAGAAAACATCTCTAGGCTCCTGAAATTACATTCTCTTTAATGTTAAAAGCATGGCTAAACCAAATCAAATTACAATAAAATTTTACTCTAAAAAAAAGTGTGGGTAAGAAAGATAAGAGCATATATGAAAGAGCGGTAATGGTCAATAGCCTTGTAGCTTAATTAGTTGGCATCTTCTAATATTTTCAACTTGAGACATCCAAGGTTTCCCCCCACCCCACCCCCAACTATCGAATTATCAAAAAAAAAAAAAAAAAAAGAAGTGGTTATGTTTACTTGTGATTTGTCCTGAAAATTTTTCACATTAATGGAGCCGCAGTGAATTAGTTTAATTAATAAGAATGAGTATTTGCTGGCTAACCTTGGACACTAATTAAGAAGTAACTGACAGATATTCCAACTTTATAGAAGCCATTTCAGGTGGTATTGCACCCAAAAGGTAGTTTCGCATGAGATCACTTCAAGCAAAAGGAAAGTGTTCTATTAGATCTGAAGCTCAAATCAGTTTTAAGGTGCTAGTAAGTAAAAGGAATAACGGATTACTCTTCTTACATTGTCTCTAAGTAGGGTAGCTTCACTAGGGATGGTGGAAGCACACCATCAAGATCCTGCCCTTTAAGAAAGCTGTATGAAAAGGATAATTGAATGTAAATAATAAAATTTAATCTGACTATTTGCAATCCCATACGAATCATCTTCACCTATATGGATTCCATGTATGACAAACATGAGCAGCCGATGAGTGAACAAGACAATTTTGCACCCAATCTGACTTGCATTGTAAAAAAATAATGAAGTTTTATGAGGGCTGCATAATTGCATTTGATCCCCAAGAATAAGATGACAAAGGGCTTTACCTGGAAGACTATCTAGAACACTAATAAATCCCAATAGAAACTTTGCTACAGCATAGTTCACACAATGTTCTCTTGCCAATCTACTTCAAAGTACCATTTGAAGACCTGCCAACTGATTATTAGCACTATTTTTAGACATCTCTTGGTGCCTAAACTTGTCTTTTCTGATACTTAATTTTCAGTTCCGTACATAAATCAACTTCTTAAAATCCTATGGACTATCACTTTTAATTAATATACAAGATCATTCTTTGAAGACTAGATAGGAGCCTAGGAGGGCATCAGTCTGGTGCAACCGTGCAAAGCTTATCATATTTCATGTTCCTGTGCACTCATCTCAGAAAGCACAACTTGGGAGCAGAAAATAAGGAAAAATGAGAAGTATCACTCAACTATCTTAATCTCTTTTGCATAAAAACACCGGTAAAAACAAAAACAAAAAAACATACTGCAGAAACTGGTATGAAATAAGCCCAATATTTTCATTTGCAAGCAACATATGGGGACAATCTACTGTATGAATAAAAAAAAAGGGTAGAGAAAACAATGAACTGGGCAATGACATGTTGTTCTTGCCACATTGCACAGGACACAGATCCTGCTCCAATAGGCAGATTGGTATTGTTGACATATGTTATGAAGTTGGTTATTTGAAATCAGTGGAAAGCCACCCCAATCAAATTGACTGTAGCTCACTATATTGTAGGGCATAAAAAGGTGCATTTCATTCCTAAAACCAAGCAAAGCATTTTATAAGAGTTTATATATTAGCCAATCCTAAGGACATTTCTTTTAACCAATCTCGTAATGTGGTTAAGGAAAACATAAAACAAAAAGACATGAAACACAGAATTTGCTTATGGAAAACATTTCTGAAGTGTTTGTCATACCATGGCAATTTAAAAAAATATTTACAAGGAATTAAATTTGAATTAATAGTTGATGATGCCGAAAATATCACCAATAGGTCACACAGCACTCACGACTTCGAAGCAGACCTGCACAACGAAAACAATCGAAAGAAGACCTTAGAGAGCACCGGTGTGGTGCCGGCCAAATACTCTCCGAAGGTCAAGTTAGAACTATTTTCACAACTCTAGAGTGCTAGAGAGGGTGAATAACGCGTACCTTAATTTGTGAGGGTATTAGGGCTTTTATAGTAGTAGAGAGTCGGCTTTTCCTTCTTGGTGTCCAAGTCTTTTCCATGTAGGACTCTACTTCAAGTCTTTTTGAGCGTGGTGAGCAAGGTTTTCCTTATAGAGGAGATTTATTTCAGCGTGCGTGTCTTCTAGAATCACCCTTGTACTCGGTTTTCCATTTTGGAATTCCAGCTCGTATCTAGACAATGAGCGATAAAGATCTCGGATCATGGGCTCTTACTGTGCTCTTCGGCGATGGGCCTTCGAAGAGCGTTGGATCATCTTTACACCGGCCCAACAGTTCCTATCCGTCAGGCCCATTACCATAGGCCCGTCAGGCCCATATTTTATCCTCTTCAGTAGTAAATAATTACAATTGACAAGACCAACAGAAAAGAAGCTTTTCTAAAGGTAAAATATTGAATTATATTGAATCACTTGTTGCAGAAACAACTACAATCATTATTGAGTTACAGCAAATACATTAAAGCTAAAGTTCATTGCAGAAAGTAAGAAGGGAGAGAACTAAATTTAAAATCCTATAATACTTATTCTAGCTACAAAGAATTGTATGATTCTGATTCTCTGGATATCTAAGTCCTTATCCTAAATAGGAAGAAAATAAAACATTATCAGGCAACTAATCAAAAAGCTCAGCATCATCAACCCCATCAGCTGAAGATGCAAACAGATATGCTCCCCCCTTTTGTGACACATTGGCAAAGCAAACTCTATCAGAGGGCCCAGGAGGTGGTGTGGAGGACAACGAACTTTTCAACTGATGAAGCTGGATACGCAAATCAGCCATATTGCCCATCAGTGTATCCAAGAGCTGACCATGTGCAGCCTGAGCGGTAAGTAAAGACTGCAACATGTCTCCTTGAGTTGCTTGAATGTCAAGCACTTGCTGTGGAATGGCATGAACAGATGTGGAGGAACTCGAAGTAGCAGGAGGTGCATCATCAACAACAGGATCTCCATAGGAAGCAGACCCAAAGCCCCTGGATTGCTGCAATGTTTGAGCAAAAGCTTGATACTTGCGGATGTCAGCATCACTCACACTCCTTCTGGCAAACTTCAATGACTCCTCAAAGTGAGCTTCCTTGATCTCAGCCATTTCATCTGCGGAATCCTTTGCCATAGTGCCGCTTTCCCTCTCAATATCCTTTTGAATGTCCTCTCTAATGGCATATTTGCAAGCCCGCTGGCATATTTCTGTGATATCTGCCCCACTAAAGCCTCCTGTAAGCTTGGCAAGAGCTGTAAGGTCAACATCTTTTGACACAGGTGATTCCCTAAGACAAGATTTGAAAATCTGAAGCCGTGAAGCCTCATCCGGCAGAGGGATATAGATCAATTGATCAAGACGACCAGGTCTTAGAAGTGCTGGATCAATTATATCAGGCCTATTAGTAGCTCCAATGACAAAAATAGTTTTCTTGGATGATAACCCATCCATTTCGGTTAAAAGCTGGTTCAAAACTCTATCAGCAGCACCACCAGCATCTCCAACTCCACTTCCTCTCTGAATAGCAATGGAGTCAAGTTCATCAAAAAACAAGACACAAGGTGCTGACTGGCGAGCCTTGTCGAAAACATCCCTAACATTGGCCTCACTCTCTCCAAACCACATTGTGAGTAACTCAGGACCCTTGATGCTAATGAAGTTAGCCTGACATTCATTGGCAATAGCCTTGGCCAAAAGGGTTTTTCCACAACCAGGAGGACCATAGAAGAGAACTCCTCTAGATGGTGACATTCCAAACTTCTCAAACTTTTCGGGATGCTCCACTGGATATTGAACTGTCTCTTGAAGCTCTGTCTTGACACTCTCGAGTCCACCAATGTCTTCCCAGCTAACATTAGGCACTTCCACAAACGTTTCACGCAAAGCAGAGGCAGTGCTAGTTGCAAGAGCAGCACTAAAGTGATCATTGGTGACAGCCACGGAATTGAGAACCTCAGCATCGATGGTTTCATCTTCCATGTCAATCACATCCATTTTTTCTCTAATACATTGTAGTGCAGCTTCAGTAGAAAGAGCCGCAAGATCCGCACCCACATGTCCATGAGTTTCCTTGGCCACTCTTTCCAAGTTCACATCTTCAGAGAGCTTCATCTTCCTGGTATGGATATGAAGAACCTCAAGACGCCCAACTTCATCCGGAACACCAATATCAATCTCTTTATCGAACCTCCCAAACCTTCTTAATGCAGGGTCAATACTATTAGGCCTATTGGTGGCTCCAATAACAATAACATGTGCCCGGGAATTCACACCATCCATCAATGTCAAAAGCTGTGAAACAATCCTCCTCTCTACCTCTCCACCAGTCTTGTCACGCTTGGGAGCAATAGAGTCAATCTCATCAATAAATATAATCGATGGAGCATTCTCCTCTGCTTCAGCAAAAGCTTTCCTCAAATTACTCTCGCTCTCACCAGCCAACTTGCTCATAATCTCCGGTCCATTAATACAGAAAAAGAAAGCCCCAGTTTCATTAGCAATAGCCTTTGCTATGAGTGTCTTGCCAGTACCAGGAGGCCCATATAGCAAAATTCCCTTGGGAGGCTTCACTCCAATAGTTTCAAAAAGCTGTGGATGCCTTAAAGGCAATTCCACCAATTCACGAATCTGACCAAGTTGCTTCCTAACACCACCAATATCATCATAACCAATCTCATCCAATCTTTCCTCATCTTCTCTCCTCAAAGCCTCTCCTTCACAGTAAACTTCAGTCTCAGGTGCAACAATGCAATACTCAGCAGGATCAGTCTCCATAACCTTAAACTCTACACTCCTCATCCCACCCCTCACAACAAAAAGATCACCTTTCCTCACCGGCCTAAACGAATCCATAAAATAAGGCTTCAAGTAGGCATCAAAGATACTCCCAGTAAGGCCTTCAATGGTGTCATCAATGGGCAGAACGTGAACTCTATTGCCGTAATTAATACCATGACATTGATGAATGGAAACCACATCACCAAGCCTGACTCTAAGGTTAGAACGCACCACCTTGTTCATGAAAACCTTGGAACTGTCACAAGCAGCGTCATCAAGAACAACGCAAACCGTGTCCCGTCTCTTCTTCCCCTTGATCAAGACAGTGTCACCATGAAAGAAGTTGAGGGTGTGCATGGTATCAGGGTGCAGTAAGATCACAGAGTTGTCATCGTGGTTAATGGGTTCCTCCACGACCAACCTATTGGGAGCATTCTTCTTCTTGTCGTTGAGGGAATCCATGGATGTTGATGCTTGCTCTGCCTTGCTATGGACTAAATAGAAACAAAAGGAAACAACAGAACAGAACAGAACAAAAGCAAAGCAATAGAATATAGAGTAAAGTGTGGGGGAGTATGTGGGGGTATTTATAAGAAAAGTTTTGGGGTTTAACCTTAACCTTTGTTGAAAACCGAATTCTGTGAGGATTAGGAAACGTGGGAGTCACGGTTGGTGGTGGTATTCATATCAAGTTTCGGACTTTTAACATTGTTCACCGAGTTCTGTAGGAATTCGGAGTTGCATACTCAAGTAAAAGAAAACGTGTCTCGACTCTGGGCCGTTGTACACTTGTACTAAGAAAAGCCCCCACCAGTTTTTTTCACTTTTTTATAATTCAAATAGTCCTAGTTTAGTGGCAAATTAAATCATAAAACTCAAGAGGGAAAAAAAAAGTTAGAAGAGAAAATAATTAATTTTTTGTGCTAAGGCATGGTCTTTTTTTTTTTTTTTTTTTTTGTGGGGGCTAAAATGTAAAACTTACCCTTAAGTTTTTCAGAACTCATTTCAGTTTTCTAACTTTGTTTTCATTCATTTTAATATTTTAAGTTTCAGATTTATTCAATTAAGTCATTTCTGTCAACTTTTGTTAAAATTCTTTGAAAAAAAAAATCTGAAAAATACTTTTCAATTATTAATTGAATTTTTCTAAATAAAAAAATTTGAAGAAAAATTTATAAAACTGGAAAATTAATCACAACATATAACAAAAGTTGATGGAAAAGTTTTAATTGAATAAACTTGAGAGTTATAAGACTGAAATAAATGAAAGCAAAGTTAGAGAACTCAAATGAATTTTGATGAAACATAGAGGGTGATGAGCTTTGCATTTTAACATTTTTTCACACAAAAAAAGTGCATGGGTGATATGCTAAACACTTATTATTAATGATATATATATATATATATATATATATTACAATGATTTAAAAAAATTATTATTGGCAATATTAACATAAAAAAATCATATATAAATACACATGTAATGTAGGTTGAAGCGTAACCAGATTTTGATTTATTTGACTGTGAAGTGAATCTTATAAGAATAGGACCTTATTTACATTATTATTTCATGCTGCTAAACCTCCAAATAATGTCCATGACATGCCTTTGAGCCAATGATGAAACTACATATATAAACACATAAAATATGTTTATAACGTTTTTTTTTTTTTTTTTTTAAAGTTTATAGCATGATTTAACATATGCTATTTTCTTATATTTAACAAATTATTTACATCCAGTATATCTATAAAATCAATAAAAATTAAATAATTCTTAACTCCTAACCATCAAATCCACGTTTATGGTTTCTTCTAAAAGAAAAAAAATGTCCATAGTATCTCTAATTTAAAAATATATATATATATATATATATATATAATATATTTCTAGGATGTTTCTTAAATATTCTTTGGTTCAGTGAGCTATTATGGTACAGAGAAATGCTATGTTTAAAAAAAAATTTGCAAAAAATTTTAAGTGGTAGGTTGTTACCGATTGTTATTGGTGGAGGCAAAAAAGTGATTTTAGTGGTAGATTTAAATTAGAACCAATAATAATTAATCACTTATGATTTGTTATGAAAACATTGTGGAGATAGTACTTCTCTTATGGTATATGAGTAATTCTAAGAAAAATATAGTGTATTGATAATTTATAAATTTTTATTTTTTTTATGAAATACATTATATACACTTTGAATTAATAAGTTATGAATGGTATAAGATTAATTTGAGTCATATAAAAAAAAAGGAGATTAATTTGAGGAAACAAAAACCATGTATTAGTCAAGTATATATAAGGGGGCCATTATTTAAATTTATACATAAATTTACATACATACATATATATATATATATATATATATATATATATATTACCAAAACTAAAAGAGGAATCGAGGAGGGATTTTTTGGAAAGTTAAGTTGGACCGTGGCCCTCCTAGCCCCCCCTTCCTCTGCATATGCTTTGAGAGAACTGTCACAAGTTTCAATAGTTGTGCAAGCTCCAACAGTGGCTATGTTATTGAAGCAAGACATACAATTTCATAATAATAAGTCTACATACCAATAGGGCCGGCTCTACTGTATAGGCAAGTGAGACAATTAACCAATAAAGATGTATCTTTACTTGTAAGAGTATTAATTAATTCCTTATTAGTCAATAGAAAAAAAAAAATTGACAAAGTTTGGCAACAAACTTGATTGTAGTTTAAGGCTAGAACTCTACTCAATATATATTTATTGGATGTGACAAATCCACCATTGGATTGTGTTTTCTTTCTCATATCCTTATACTTGCAAAATTTTTAGAAGATTAAATATCAATAACTATATCATCAATAAAAATTAAGTTTATGGATCGAATAGTAAACAACTTTCAATTACAAGAAATTTGATATGTATATTAAGAATATAATTAATGCAATCTAACAGTTAAATTTTCAAAATATGTAGACATATTAATTTTTTTTAATGGAAGTTGTAGCCAAAAGTTTGTAGTTAAACTTTGTCCATAAAAAATACCATTTTTTAAAAAATTGAAAATGCTAAAACTACTACAACTTCTATCAACTACCTCACAAATGATTTGGCAATGAATGTTATTGCTACCCCTAATAATTGTTTTTTTAATGATTGGTTATTCAAATTTGTGTTAAAAACCTCTCTCTCTCTCTCTCTCTCTCCGCTTGTTTTTATAGTTGAAAACTAACTTTACTCTATGTTTATTTTACCCTTGGTAGTGTCGTAGTGGTAGAAGACAAAGAAAGTAACCATTGTTTTATCTAGATAATGAAGTTATTCAGTCAATCTTATTTAGCTTTTAAGCTTTTACACCAGCCATGTTCATTATTGTGACTATCATTCACTTTTTTTAATATTCATAGTTTTGGGTGGTGTAGCATGGGTTTTATGGGAAAAAATGTTTGTTTTTTTTTTTTTTTGGTTAGATAGAACTTCACATTTTTTATTGATAGTAGTATAGGTGTTGCTTTGATGATGATGATGATGATATACTAGTTGTTAACTAAATAAAATTTATAATTTGTGAAAAAATAAAATAAATATATATCTAATTACTTGTTAATAAACATAACATCCTAAGAAATATTAAGTGAATTAACAATATTATCGGTTTAAAAAGAGATGTTATATAACTTGAATGCAAAAATTTAATTACTAGTTTTGAATCTTAACAAGCAAGTAGAATAGATTTTATATTATAAAACAATTATTATTTAATATATATTTAAATATTTAAAAAGTTTAAATTTAATTCTTACCTTAGGTCCCAAAATATATGGAGTGAGCCTTGCATACTAGTTTGACAAAAAATTGACACTTGTCTAGGTGGCAGGCTGTTAATGGTAAGAAAAAAAAATGTCAATAGTAGGCTAGATGAAAATTAGTAAAATTAGAGAAAAAGATTCTTTATGGATTTTTTCTTTGGACCCTCTCACATAAAAATTAAGAGGAATAAGAAATGGGAGGCATTCATGGTTTAAAAAACGAAGCAGTAAACTAAAAACGGGTTCAATTCCCATTTTTACCAGTTGGGGTTTTCAGTTTTCATGATTCAACCACCAATTTTTCCTGTTTTTAAAGGATAAGTTCTGTGTCCTATTTTCGATTCAATTGGCTAGTTCGGTCTAGTTTTTGAAATAGTGAAATCATCATGAAAGATGTTGCTTGTCGTTACGTTGCAATATTTCTAAATGTTACAAACACATTAAAGGAGCATTCGCATTGGTCAACATGTGCCCAACTTCCGGTGACCTAATTAGGTTAAACATGGTCAAATTCTAATGTCTCCAACTCATACATAGAGGGCACAATCACACCGTGCCTTTCTTGTGGTATATATATTCTCAAATATGTTTATACCAAATTACCAATTAATAGACTTTGTGACCTTTCGAACACTAAAGTTATAAATATTGTTCATTCTCAAAAAATAGTTCATTATCAAAAGAAGTTATAAATATTGTTCCATATTGGTTGCCTTGATTAATAATCCAGTACACTTAACCCTTTCAAATATACCGAATTAAATACCGATTAAGTTATTTTGACCAATTCTTGTTGTCTCCAAGTGTAAATTCAGACATTTTTGCACATGGAACAATTCTAATAACAAGATAAAAATTTTTTTTTTCTCTATTATTTACTTTCAATTTTTTTTTTTTTTTTTTTTTTTTTTTTTTTTTTTTTTTTTGAGAAGCTATTATCTATGTACAATTTTTTTTAGGAGCAAAAAAAATTTAGGAGCATTATTTACGTACAATATGCGAGGACGCGTGTGCCCGTAAGGGGGGTGGATTGTAGTGACCCAAAAAGGGGGTCTTGCATTCCATGGAATCCCACATCGCCTAGGGAAGCACAAGAAAATGTGTTTATAAGGGATGACCTCCCTTCAATGTGTAGAGGCCTTTTCCCTAGCGCAACTTGGGGAAGAACAAAACTGTGAGGGGCATGGGCCCCAAAGCGGACAATATCTACACAGTTGGGGTGGGGTCATTACAGATGGCATCAGAGTCATGCCCTAGCCGGAAGTGTGGGCCCCACACGCGAGGATGCGTGTGCCTGTAAGGGGGGTGGATTGTAGTGACCCAAAATAGGGGGTCTTGCATTCCATGGAATCCCACATCGCCTAGGGAAGCACATGGGAATGTGTTTATAAGGAATGACCTTTCTTCAATGTGTAGAAGCCTTTTCCCCCACTGCTGTGTGCTTTGGGAGAGAACAAAACCGTGAGGGGTATGAGGCCCCAAAGCGGACAATATCTACACTGGTGGGGTGGGGTCGTTACAATTGACGTGGGAATATCCATACATATATTTTTTCTCTCTCTCCCCTGTGCAGTTGCCTCTCCTTCAACCCATTCTCTGCCTCTCCTTCAATCCATTGTCACAGCAGCTCGGTACCAGTCCACACAAGGCCAAGCCTCTCTCTTTGCCATCACTGTTGCTTTGATGAACCAATTCTCTGAACCTCCATAGCTTCGAGAACCCAGTTGAGTTACTATTCTTCCAAAGCTCTGGCGAAGCTTCAAGCTCGTCCGATTCCGACGCCGACGAAGAAGACCCATCTCACTCTTCAACAAAAAAACTTCCTCCCTCTTTCTTGTGTGTGAAGCTGTCCCAAGTCCCAACTCTCATGGAGTGAAGGTCTCTCTGAAGCAACAAAGCCACTGGCCGGATCAGTGGTTTCGACGGTACTTGGCCATTTTATTGTCGGAAAATCCCCTTTGTCCTCCTCTTTCTGTTACCCCTTTTCCTCTTTCACTTCCTATATATTTGTGTGCATGTTTGTTATGTATAAGATTTTTTTTTTTTTTTTTTTTTTGTGAGAATCGTTATGTATAAGATAATTTAATGGTAGTGAAGAAGAATTTCAAATAGGCAATGAAGTTTTTGGAGTCTAATTAAGTGGAATCATTAATTTTTGAAGTGTCCCATATGATAAAAATTACTCTATTTTCAGTTTCTTTGTCCTACCTAACAAAACAGAGTATCAGTAGTGGTTGGCCATTTGGGTTTTATGCTAAAAATTCAATTTTTGCTTCAAGAAAACTAAACATAGAAAAATTTGGGCTTTTGTTGTAAATTTGATAACTTTTCATAAAATGAAGCTTAATTGCTTTAATCTTAATTGCTTAATTACTGTGATGTAGGAATGGAGGATGTTCTGGCAAGCTATGTGTTTGGGAAGAAGAAGACAACAGAAGTTGCTCACTTGTAAGTACTTAAAGACTGGAATCCTTGAAATATTGATTTTATATAGTTGTATATTTGGTTTGCCATTTTGATTCTTTACAAAGATTTTAAACCTTGCTAATTCGGATTAAGATGTACTTGATTAGAAGGAAATAGAAATAATCGCTTCACCACCTCTTTTGCACTGAGCCTTTTGTTTTTGGTACCTCTTGAGCAATTTTAGGAGGTTTTTCCTCTTTGACATTAGCTAGAAATTTTGTTGCTTGGTCATGAGGTATTCTAAAAAATATTTTTCTTTTTTGTCCTTCTAAGTTTACTTAAGTACATGTTCTTTTTCCTTAAATTTGGATTGATTATCCAGCTGTGTATTATTCTAGTGGGATAATATATTTGGCATGTTGTAGTTCATTTTATACATACAAACTATGGTTCTTGAAAGGTGAACTTGTGAGGAAACTTTTTGTTGTCTTGAATTGTCACCAGTCATACTTTACAAGTTTTGCCCAAATGTTAAGCAATAAATTACAGATTTTTATATGTTTGTTAGTGCATGTCCAAAATATTTTGGGTTTTTGATTCGAAATAATCTTCCAAAATTTGGTGATTCTATTTTTCATCTAATAAAACATCAAGTATTTCTAGTTGAACTTTGATTCTACTTGGACATTTCTATGTTATTTAGATATGGTTCTGATTTGTACAATAAAGCAAGAATTGCAACTAATTTGTTAGGCATAGTTGATCATATGAATAGCCTAGTTTGTTTTATGTTTTCATTTACTGAGGCTGAAATGTTATATGGAGTAATGACCATATGTCCCTTGTTTTCTTGTTAATAGGAAAAAAATTTAGCCTTTACTGGCCAAAAGTTTAATGTATCTTTTGAGAAAAGCTTTTGAAACATTCCATGATCAATTGAAGCACCATGTATCTTGAAGTCAACCTAGGCTAATGCAGCAATGGAGTGCAAAAATGCAGCAATGGAGTGCTTGATTTTTTTCCAGCTTTTTGGTGATGGTGGAGAAACTGTCAAAAAGGGAGCTAGAACAATGGGCCACTACGTCTAATCTGGAATGCAAGAATAAAGCTTACTTTGAGAAAATTTAGACACAACCAAAGGCCATCTTTGGAGGGAGCTTTAGTGATGTTGGAGACATAGCACAAGCTATTGGCTACTCAAGCACATTCTTAAATATGGGGCTACGTTTATTTACGACCTAGGCTTGCATCTTCATCGAAAGGTTTTTGTTTGGTTGAGGGATAGCCTAGTTTTTTTCTTTGTGTGGCTCCTGGCCTAGCCTGGGGTGTGTGCCTAGGCTATTTACCTCTGTATACGGATTTACATTTCTTTGAATAAAATTTTCTATTAACATTGAATGTATTCTCTAATTTTGACGCAATAGTTCAAACCAAGAGAATGTACTAACATGTTTTATCCTTTCATGATATTATTTTGAGAATGCAATTGATTGTGTGATTTTATTTTTAATTTCTAATGCTTCAAGAACTGGTAGAACAATTTTGATGTTGCATTACAATCACAAATCGATACATGAGACGAAAGATAAACAAGAAAAGGATTTGATCCAAGAATGAAAAAACTTCTATTGAAATGAAAACTTTGATTACAAGAACATAATAATAATAACAAGAGTTCTAATAAAATATACACATCCATGGGCAAAGATTCGCTTAAAATAGATGGTGCCAGCAGTTTCCAAATCGCCAACACGAAGCATTACTTGACAGAGTGGCTCAGGAGTTGGACCTCTTTGAAGCTCAAAAACATAACCATCAGGATTCTTCACAAAGGCAATAACAGATTGTCCACCTTTAACAGGACCAGGCTCTCTAGTGACAACACCACCCTTGGCCCGGATGTCTTCAACCAATTTGTAAACCTAAATGTTCAAGGAATGCATAATTCAGCCTCAACACTAAAACAAAAATTACATCAACAATCTTCCAAGAATATAAAAATGAAACTTACATCTGGAGTTGCAATAGCAAAATGACCAAAACCAGTTCCAATATCATATGAAGACACACCATAATCTGTGAAATCAATATCATAGTAATTTTTCAGAAACCATACAGTAGTCATAATTAAAGTAACATTATCACCCAATTTGTCATTTTCAATAAGTCTCAACTCTGTCACAAAATACCCTATGCATATTATCATGAAATACACAATCTCTCTCCAAAGCCTCTTTCTCTGTGTGTGTGTGTTCCTTTTCCCCTCTTTTTAACTAGGACCATCAAAACAAGTTTACTTACTAGTGAGATTACATCCCTAAATCAACCCTCAAGGAGAAAAAAAATTTAAAAAGGTTAACATTCTCTTTCTCTTTGCTTATCCCTTCATATTATACGTGCAAATCCATCTTTATTCCATTGCTGCATCTAATTTTCTTAGGCCAAGCTTCTTTACTGTATCAAATTGAACTTAAATATGCATAATCCACATAGCCTCTAAGGTCCTTGTGTATAATTGTATTTAGAAGCTCACTAAAATGTACTTAGTCTAAACAAAAAGAATATAAACCTAAACTAGTTCAAAATCAAATAAAGTAATTTTAAAAATTGTTTAAAAACCAAAGTAAACCATTTTTTTACTTTTTTAATCAAACTCCTCACATTTTAACCTCACCCCCGCCCAAAAATCAGAGCAAAGAAGCAAGATAATAACAAAGATCAGAGCAAAGGAAAAAAAACAACAAACGACAAGGTTATTACATAGAACTAACCCTTCACATTCCCAGATTTTAAGGCCGGCAGTCTACTCTATGTGTTTACACAAATTTAAGCATAAACACAAATTTCACTCACACTCGATCACTCACGCACTCGATGACATGTATTTAGTATTTACACAATAAAACACATGCTCATATCAAAACACATTTTGACATCAACCCCCAAGTCTGTAAACGGCCATCCAACTGCCATTCATTTGAAACCCAAAAATCCAAACCAATCAACCATACCCAAAACAGTCGGACTTCAACGGAGACAAACAACAAGCAGTTGATTGACACCATCTACTGCTTTTAGAAGATTTCAGAGCATAGTGTGGGTTTCAGAGAATAGTGTGGGCGGTAGTGGGGAAAGAGATTTGTGGGTTTCAGGGTAATCCGACAGACCAAGCCCGCTCTTGTCAAAACTGGCGAGGCGGAGCAATGGCTGTACTGGAGGCACAGTTGGGGTTGAGAGGAGCGTTCAGGGAGAGGGAGGTAGAGAGAGACCCCAATATGCAAGTACAACATAGAAAAGGGGAAAAAAACCCAATGAAACATGATAAATGGAGTACGTAGAATCAGTTTTCTTCTCGGAAAACTTTCCGAGGTAAAATTCCATATTGGAATTCGAAGGGAGCTTTTACTGGTCATTCGTGTACAAAATTATTATTTTTTCTTTGGAATCAGGTAACCTTTAAAACTCGAGAACTGTAACAGTCACTGTAGTCCACCAAACAACGACTACACTCCCAACTCCCAAGAGGGTTGAACCACTGAACCTCAGGCCCTCAGCTCATTTACTGCATCATATTGTAAGTATGGCCTAGGAAAAACACCGTTTCACATCTTTTGAATTCTGTGTTTTGTAGTGTTACATTACCAATAAGTACTCCTACCAACTATCAGAGCATTCATGTACGTAGCTTCAAAACCCGTGGCTTCTCATTCTCATTGGTTTCATTGAAAATACCAAACGTCAAGTCCCTCTATCTCTCTTTATTCGGATGATCAAGACCCCCCATTTCTTACTTTCCACCTACTTCTTTTAATGAAAGAGATTGAGACTTCTATAAATATACCCCATTCACGTTCACCCTTATGCATTCCATACCATTTTGCTCTCTAGCTTGCTTTTGATTTTACTGTAACTTTTGCTCTTTCAACTGAAACATGGCAGGAGTGAAGAGTACTGCTTCTTCTGTTAAAAAGAAATCTAGCTCTGTTGTACAACGTGAAGATGAAAATTCACTTGCACTAATCCAAGCAGTCCAACCAGACCAAGATGCTCCCATCACTTCATCCTACAATGATCGTATTCGTCCACTCCTTGATACAGTTGACAAGCTCCGTCACCTTATGGTCACAAGAGAAGGCATACAGCTCCCCACCATTGTGGTTGTTGGCGACCAATCATCGGGAAAATCTAGCGTCCTTGAATCACTTGCCGGTATCCACCTTCCCCGTGGTCAGGGAATTTGCACAAGGGTACCTTTAATAATGAGGCTTCAGCACCAGCCACTTCCTCAACCTGAACTTTTCTTAGAATTCAATGGAAAAGTTGTTAGAACCGATGAAGAACATGTTTCTGAGGCTATCAATCTTGCCACTGATGAGATTGCCGGCCTTGGGAAGGGGATTTCTAACGCTCCTTTAACATTGGAGGTGAGAAAAAATGGTGTACCTGATTTAACAATGGTTGATCTCCCTGGAATTACTAGGGTGCCTGTGCATGGGCAGCCTGAAAATATCTATGACCAGATAAAGGAGATTATCATGGAGTATATTACTCCAGAAGAGAGTATTATACTCAATGTTCTTTCAGCGACAGTGGATTTCACTACTTGTGAATCAATTAGGATGTCACAGATGGTGGACAAGACTGGTGAGAGGACTCTTGCTGTTGTTACAAAGTCTGACAAGGCCCCTGAAGGGCTTCTTGAGAAGGTTACTGCTGACGATGTCAATATTGGGCTTGGCTATGTCTGTGTTAGGAATCGGATAGGAGAAGAATCTTATGCAGAGGCGCGAGTTGAAGAGGCAAGACTTTTTGAAACTCATCCCAGCTTTCCAAAATCGATAATTCTATTGTTGGAATTCCTGTTCTGGCACAAAAGCTGGTTCAAATTCAAGCAGCTAGTATAGCGAGAAATTTGCCCGCTATTGTGAAGAGCATTAATGACAAGTTGGCCATGAATGTTGCTGAACTGAAAAGAATGCCCCCGAAGATGTCATCTGTTTCTGAGGCAATGACAGCTTTCATGCAAATCATTGGATTAGCAAAAGAATCATTACGCAAAATCCTTGTGAGAGGAGAATTTGATGAATACCCAGATCTTCAAAACATGCATTGCACTGCTCGGTTGGTAGAAATGCTCAACCAGTATTCTGATGAACTTCACAAGCACGCTGAAACCAAGCCTGCAAAGAACTTTTTGATGGAGGAGATTATGGTTTTGGAGGAAGCCAAAGGAATTGGACTGCCGAATTTTCTTCCCCGCACTGCCTTCCTCACTATCCTACAGAAAAAGGTGAAAGGCATATCGAGTATACCGATTAGATTTGCTGAGAAGGTCTGGAACTATGTTGAGGAAGTTGTCATTTCTGTCATAATGCAACACTCTGAAAACTATTACCAACTGCAGTTATCTTTTAGGCGTGCTGGGCATAATCTTATAGCCAAGATGAAAGAGCGCTCAGTCAACTGGGTCATGGAGATCGTTGAAATGGAAAAGCTGACAGATTATACATGTAATCCAGAGTACTTGTCTGATTGGAATACTCTAATGTCTCAACAAGATGCATTCATGAAGGATGTCTTGACCAATGAAGAAAGGCCTGCAAAGATAAAGCTTAATAGTTTTGGTGAGATTGAAGTTGGGAAACTTAGGGACTATCCACATGTTCTGCAACAGGCTTTTGATATGAAGATGAGAATGACTGCATACTGGAAAATTGTGTTAAAAAGATTGGTTGACTGCATGGCTCTACATTTACTTCTCAGTGTTGGAAATTTGGTTAACAGAGAGTTTGAAATTGAGATTGTGAATGAATTGATGGGACCTGGTGGTGGAATTGAAAGGATGCTGGAGGAATCACCTGCAGTTGCTGCAAAGCGACTGAAAATAAACAAGAGTATACAGCTGCTTAAGAAGTCCAAAGAAGTTGTTGCCAAGATCATGGACAAGGTTGGCACCTATGCTGATTAGTGATTAGTGTGTTTTTCTATGTTATTTATGATAAAGTTGTTTTCTTTCTATGCATTTTGTTTTGTTTTCCTTTCTTGGAATTCTGTAGTATTCGTTGTAGTATTATCATGTTTTAGTTGGTGACAGCCAATTTTTATTTCTTGAACCTACTTCTTAGTTTATTGCTTAACAAAATCAGAGTTATAAGACAGGTCGGGCATTTGTGTACAAGCCCTTAAGTTCTGCCATGTTTACATTGCTTATATCCAAATGCTATACAAGTTCCAGGTGCTTTGATTGTGACAGTTGATTCAGTAATCCTCTCGTCTTGTCATTCTCTAAATCCCTCCTTTCAATGCAATTTTGTCTATATTGTTATGACTATTTGTATCTAGGCTATTTGCTACAATTACAAAACTTCTAATGAACTAATCTGAACACTGATTATGTCCCAGAAGGTCATCTAATTTTAGTAGGAATAAAATGAATTGTTAGATGAGAGCTTGCTCATTAGTCAGTAAGTGCTAAGAATAATGAAATTGATTAAACTGTTGTACGTGTGGGACGTGTTGATGGGTATAATCCATAGAACAGCAAGAATGAAACAGCATTCACTTGTGACTGATGAGAAGGAGCCAGTCTTTGCCATTAGGTAACATAAAGTATATAAATAATAACCGATTTTTTTTTTTCGAGGAACCAGTAATAAAGATTTTATAAATGAACTAAGCATTGTTGTCTGTCAATCGCATTAGTGAACTACAAAGGGAAAATGTTTTTGGCTTAGTGGAAGAGGACCTTTGTAAATTAAATTTATTGAAGGAAATGGATTTATGAAGATGCTCTGCCCTTGTAAAATTTATTAACGTGGAGTGATTTGTAACCACAAGTTTTATGAATAACTATACTAAATTCTATATGTTTAATTATTTGCAGTAACACCACTGCGCATTCTTAGTGCGATGGTTACTCCACAAGTATAAGTGATTGTGAAGTATGGGGGATAAAGGTCGGAGTTCAAGTCTCTAGGAGAGAACTTCACAAATATAGACACTCAGATTAAGTTAGAGTAGAATTTATAGTAACAACTGACACCATATTATTTCTAACTTTAAATCTTCCTTTCTTCATTGCGTTATCAAATTTATCATGTAACTCAACTAGTACTTCCTGATATTTCTAATTCTAAATCTTTCTTTCTTCATTGCATTATCAAATTTATCAGGAAAAAAAAAACAATATTGTTCTCTTTTCCAACAAAAAGAGTACCACCAAATGTAGATATTTGTTTCTATAATAAGTTTTTTTTTTTTTTTGGTGGCTAAATTCGTATGCAAGATATAACTGTTTGATAGCAGTAGTGCATGATCGCCTTCAAAATCAAAGGCCTGAAATATTTCAAAATGAAAGTTAATTTTAAAAATAAACAAGTAGGAAAAGTTGGAAAATTTGTTTATTACAGCATTAGTTTGTTACATATATACAAAGGAAATTCTCCGAATCCAAGTAGTTATGAGCCTATTTGTTTGGTGATTCCAAACAACGGTTTTTAGTGTTTAAGTACTAAAAACTGTTGTTTCTAAAATTTTTTTAAAAAAAAAAAAAAAAAAAAAAAAACCGTTTAGTAGGAGTGTTTGAGTTACGTTACTCATTTTAGGATGTTTAAACACCGAATTTAAAAAGCACCTCCTACTAATTTTCAGATTTCAAACAACGTTGGTTGAATGACACATTCATAAATATTTGTTTGTCAATTGAGAGGATCTTTGAACTATATGGAACAAAAGCAATGGGTAACCATATGAGTATGTAAATATCAAATCTCGCAAGTGGTCATCTACTGTTTGTTATTAATTTATAAGCTCTGCTTTTAATTTTTAATTTTTATGTATAATTTTTTAAAACTTTATATTTTTTAATAATTTTTTTATATCTTTTCACTCTGTTTTAAGGTATAAATATACTTTAACATATTTTTAACAAAAATTTAAATAAACTATTCTCAAACAGGCATAATATTAATTATGTCTAAAGAATAAAGTACATGTAATAATTTGTGTGATACCATATATAATGTATATTCCGTTGAAATTTCACAAAGAGAACCTATTTTTTTTTTTTGGTTAAAAAAGAGAACCTATTTTAATTGTGAAGGCGAAGCCTTTAATTCTTTACCACGTACAACGCTAACGCATACAGCACTAAAGGCCAAAAATCAAAAGTGAATTGTGGCCTTCAAGTTGCTCCGCCTAAAGCTATCTTTTAGTACAACACTCCCTGTTGAATGACCACACACTCAAAGTATGCCTCGTTAATACCTCCTTACTAAGGAAACCTTATCGGAAAAGATCAAATGATGAAGGAAAAAGAGTAAAGCATTCTTATATTTCTCCAACTTTATAATTGCCTTATTAAAAACCTTGCAAAGAAAAACATTGGGCGATGAAACCTAAGCGAAGGAAACAAAATACAATCATCATATATATTGATGAGGATAAAATAAATTGAGAAGGTGACGGGACACATTTTGCCGTCAGCCTTTCTATGAGAGCTGACGGCCGACGGCGACTTGACGAAAAGGAACTCCTTGGATAGGGTACCACGGAGATAAACATCCTGAAGATTGACGGTGCTTAATCTGACGGCGCTGTATCTGACGGAATAACGTAGGCTGACGGCGTCAGTCCTTAATACTTGATCACCACGTTTGCGTGTATAAGTAAATAACTTGTTCCCCACGCTTCCTGAAGCCTAAGAACTCCTATATGGAAAGAATCCCGCAAAATACGCCCGAGAAGAGTCCTAAAAGGAAAAGACTTCTATTCCAAGGAAAGGAGGTCAACCCTCTGCTACTATAAAAACCCCAATACCCTCCTAAACCAAGGTACGCATAATTTACCCTCTTTAGCACTCTAGAGTTGTGAGAATAATTCTAACTTAACCTTCGGAGGGTATTTGGCCGGTACCACACCGGTACTCTCTGCTAGGTTCTTTCTTGTTGCTGTGCAGGTGCTGTTTGTAGCGTGCGAGAACCGTGTGACTTACTGGTGGTATTTTCGGCACCATCAGTTGGCGCCGTCTGTGGGAACCTTGTAAAGCCATATTACAGCTTCCCGGACAAAAAGTCGCATGGTGCTTACCCGCTCAATGGCAACCACTAACGACATTCAAGAAGAGGAGCCACCCACGACCGCCCTCGAGAAGCAAGTCAAGACTCTCGCAGCGGTTGTGGAACGTCTCACGCGACAGAACCAAGACCTAGAGGAACAGCTACGCCAAAGGGAGGCGAGACCTATCCTTCAGGAGCAAAACCAGGAAGGTAACAGTACCGAGCGAAGAGAGCAGGAGAGGCCTGAAGGCAGCAACGCCCCAAGTCGACCGGAGCGGCAAAACATAAGCCTTCCGTCTCTCATAGACCTCGCCCCACCACCTATCGTCGCGGAGATGCAGGCGATGAAGGAGCAAATGGAGGTCATGATGAATGCCCTCAAGGGACGAGTATCTTCTGATCTCGACGACTTGGTAAACAGAACCGACTCGCCATTCACTGTCACTGTCAACGCCTACCCCCTACCGAATAAGTTCCGCATGCCATAGATAGACAGTTATGACGGGGTCAAGGACCCTCTGGACCACCTGGAGACCTTCAAGACCCTAATGCACCTTCAAGGAGTAGCAGACGCAATCATGTGTAGGGCCTTCCCTACAACGCTGAAGGGCGCAGCAAGAATTTGGTTCAGCCGACTGATACCGAATTCCATCAGCACCTTCAAAGAACTCAGTGCTCAATTTACCGCACATTTCATCGGAGGCCACCGGTACAAAAAGTCTACGGCTTGCTTGATGAGTATGAAGCAGCGAGAAGATGAAACTTTAAGAGCCTACATCTCCCGCTTCAACAAAGAGGCACTCACGATCGACGAAGCCGACGATAAGATACTGGTTGCGGCATTCACGAACGGCTTGAAGAAGGGTAAGTTTTTGTTCTCTCTATACAAAAACGACCCAAAGACCATGTCGGAAGTACTTTATCGTGCCACAAAGTATATGAATGCTGAAGACGTGCTGTTAGCTCGAGAAGAGAGGCCCAGGAAAAGAGAAAGGCAGGAAGACGCTCGACAGGATCAGGGCCGAAAGAAGGCAAGAACAGGAGACCGAAGGGACGAAAGGCGCCCAAAGCCCCTGGGGGGAAAATTCACGAGCTTCACTCCGTTGACGGCCCCGATAGATCAAGTCCTTATGCAAATCAAGGACGAGGAGGCTCTGACATTCCCAGGAAAGCTGAAGAGTGACCCCAACAAACGTTCCAGAGATAAGTAGTGCCGTTTCCACCGCGACCATGGCCACGACACAGCCGACTGCTATGATCTCAAGCAACAAATTGAAGCCCTTATCAGACAAGGAAAACTACAGAGATTCGTTAGCAAAGAGAAAACGGAAAACCCTGCACAAGACCAACACCCCCGACGGGATAATGAGCGACCGAGGCCCCCGATCGGAGACATAAGGATGATCGTAGGAGGAACGACTGCCGTCGGGTCAACTAAGAAAGCCCGCAAGACCTATCTTCGGATGGTACAAAATGTTCAGCTGACGGGAGTCGTGCCAAAGATAGCACGGAAAGAAGGTCCCATAATCGGATTTTCAGAAGAAGACGCGCGACGCCTTCACCATCCACATGACGATGCACTCGTCGTCAGCCTAAGAGTAGGAGACTACAACATGCACCGGGTGCTGGTCGACAATGGCAGCTCAGCAGATATTTTATACTACCCAGCGTTCCAGCAGATGAGGATCGACAGGAAGCGATTGATCCCGACGAACGCCCCGCTTGTTGGCTTCGGGGGAAGTCGGGTATTCCCACTGGGCGCGGTCACATTATCCGTAATAGTGGGCGACTACCCTCAACAGATAATCAGGGACATAACATTCTTGGTAGTCGATTGCTCGTCTGCATACAACGCTATCCTCGGGCGACCAACACTCAATTCATGGAAGGCGGTAACTTCCACCTACCACCTGATGATAAAGTTCCCGACTGACTACGGAGTAGGGGAGTTGCGCGGAAGTCAGATGGCCGCGCGCGAATGCTACATAGCCATGATGGAAATGGAGGATCAGGTTCAGGCTCTAAGCATAGAAGAACACCGGACGGTAACAGAGCCGGTTGAGAGGTTAGAGGAGATACCCCTTGACAGTTCCAATCCTGGCCGAATGACCAAAATTGGAACGATCGTTAACCCCACGATCTGCCAGGAGCTCATAACCTTCCTCAGATGTAATCAAGACGTATTCGCGTGGGGTCATGAAGATATGCCGGGAATAGATCCTTCGGTCATGGTGCACAGACTGAATGTATCGCCCACCTTTCCACCTATCCGACAAAAGAAGAGAGTATTTGCCCCCGAGCGAGACCGAGCCGTAGCAGAAGAAGTCAGAAAACTACAGGAAGCAAGCTTCATTAGGGAAGTATACTATCCCGACTGGTTAGCAAACGTAGTGATGGTTAAAAAGGCGAGCGAAAAATGGCGGATGTGTGTGGATTTCATCGACCTTAACAAGGCCTGCCCCAAGGATAGCTACCCCCTCCCGAGGATCGATGTCCTAGTAGATTCTACGGCCCAACACCAGTTGCTAAGCTTCATGGATGCTTTCTCGGGGTACAACCAAATTCGAATGCACGAAGCCGATCAAGAAAAAACGTCGTTTGTGACCAGCCAAGGCCTCTTCTGTTATAAGGTGATGCCTTTCGGCCTGAAGAACGCAGGCGCCATGTACCAAAGACTTATGAACAAGATGTTCGCACAACAGATTGGGAGGAATGTCCAAGTCTACGTGGACGACATGCTAGTAAAAAGCCGGAAGGAGGAAGATCATCTAGGAGATCTCAGAGAAACATTCGACACACTTCGCTCCTACAACATGAAGCTTAATCCAGGAAAATTGCCTTTGGAGTAACGGCAGGAAAATTCTTAGGATTTATGGTATCTCAGAGGGGAATCGAGGCAAACCCGGACAAAATCAGGGCCATTATGGATATGGCACCACCAAGAAATGTGAAGGAGGTACAGAGCCTCAACGGAAAGATAGCGGCACTAAATAGGTTCGTGTCAAGGGCAACAGACAAGTGTTTACCCTTTTTTCGAACATTGAAGAAATCCTTCGAATGGACTGACGAGTGCCAGCAAGCATTAGAGGAATTGAAGGCTTACCTCTCCTCCCCACCACTGCTGAGCCCGTCGCAGCCAGGAGAAGAGCTTTTTCTCTATCTAGCCGTCTCCCCCGCAGCCGTTAGCGCGGCCTTGGTCAGAGAAGAAGAGAGAGTACAAAAGCCCGTGTACTATGCAAGCCGAGCGCTTCACGGTGCAGAAGAGAGGTACCCGCCCATGGAAAAACTTGCCTTTGCATTGGTTACGGCAGCCCGCAAGCTCAAACCGTACTTCCAAGCTCATACGGTGAACGTCCTGACTGACAAACCCTTACGGCGAGCGATGAGCAGTCCCGAAGCAGCGGGACAACTGGCGTTATGGGCTATAGAATTGAGCGAGTTCGATATTCAGTACCGCCCGCGGACCGCCGTCAAGGGGCAGATCGTCGCCGACTTTATAGCTGAATTCACTCATGACGAAGACAAGGGGGCAGCGGAGTCCCCCCAATGGAGTATATATACGGACGGATCGTCCAACAGACAAGCCGCAGGGGCCGGCATTGTGCTACTATCACCCGAAGGAGACACCATTGAATGTATGGTCCGTCTCGACTTCCCTGCTACCAACAATGAATCAGAGTATGAAGCTCTGATAGCAGGGCTCGACCTCGCCAAAGCGGCAGGAGCCGCGAGGGTAGTCATCTACTGCGATTCCCAGGTTATCACTAACCAAATAAATGGAGACTACGAGTGCAAGGGCGAAAAGATGAAGAAGTACCTTGATGAAGTGAAGGCGAGAGTGGACGACCTAGAAGCCAAAGTCGTCCAAATTCCCAGGGGAGAAAACGAGCGAGTCGACCGCCTCGCGAAAGCAGCTTCAGCAGAACAAATGGTCATCCCTGGTAATGTACTCTCTTTCGTGCAGCTTTCTCCGCTAATGGATCTCAGCAACATGCAGGAAATATGCCCCGACAATAGTTGGACAACGCCGTTAGTCTCATACCTAAAAGATGGGGTCTTACCAGACGAAAAGGAAGCCGCAAGGAAACTTAAGGTCCAGGCGGCGAGGTTCGTCCTGATAAAAGACGTCTTCTACAAAAGGGGTTTCTCCCGACCATATTTGAGATGCTTGGGTATGGAAGAGGCAGACTACGTCATGAGAGAGGTGCATGAAGGAGTATGCGGAAACCACTCAGGGTCCAGGTCGTTGGTACACAAACTTGTGCGAGCAGGGTACTACTGGCCCACCATGAAAAAGGACGCCGAAACCTATGTCAGGGCCTGCGACAAATGCCAAAGGTTCAGCAATATTATTAGACAACCAACCGAAGAGCTGACCCCGATGACGGCCCCATGGCCATTCGCACAATAGGGATTAGACATTATGGGACCATTCCCTACAGCCGTATGACAGCTGAAATTCCTAGTAGTGGGCATCGACTATTTCACGAAATGGGTAGAAGCTGAAGCTTTGGCCACGATTACAGAGAAGAACGTGCGGAGCTTCGTCTGGAGATGCATCATATGCAGGTTCGGCATTCCTAGAGTCTTTGTCTCGGACAACGGGAGGCAATTCGACAACGACTCCTTTCGGGATTTTTGCTCACAGTTAGGAATAAAGAACCACTACTCCTCCCCCGCCCACCCTCAAGCTAATGGCCAGGTTGAAGTCACGAACCGATCCTTGCTCAAGATTATCAAGACTCGGCTCGAGGGGGCAAAGGGTATATGGCCCGAAGAATTGCCAAGTATATTATGGGCATACAGGACGACTGCAAGAACACCCACAGGAGAGACACCGTTCCGACTGACGTACGGAGGCGAAGCAGTCATCCCGGCCGAAGTTGGACTCACAAGCTACAGGGTGCACAACCATGATGAGAACAAAAACGACGAGGCTATGCGACTACAGCTCGACCTAGTGGACGAGATCAGAGCAGCAGCAGAACAAATGCTCGCTAGGTACCAGGACCGCATGGCCAAACACTACAACTCTCGGGTCCGACATAGAGACTTCCAAGTTGGAGACCTTGTTCTTAGGAAGGTCATGGGCGCCGCTAGAGACCCTACCCAAGGGAAACTCGGCCCCAATTGGGAAGGACCTTACCGAGTCACGTCGTGGCAGAGAAAAGGTACTTACCACCTGGAAACGTTGGAAGGACAGAAACTACCGCACCCATGGAACGCCGAGCACCTACGAAAGTATTACCAATAGGAGCGGCAACATGGAGACCAACCTCTTTTTTGTTCCAGCAAATTTTAGTTTTACTCCTCAAATTTATCGTTTACTTTAGTTTTTTTGCAACAATACTTTTTAGCCCAAAGGGCAGGATTTGGTTTTAATTACTTTTATTTGAATGCATGGCAATAAGAGGAGTTTATTCAGAAATTGCTGATCTATGTTTAGAAATCTACAGTTCAAAAGTCCACATAAGTGGGCAACTAAGTTCACAAAAGAGAGCGACCAAAACAACCATGTCCATAACACAAAGGCTAAAAAGCTGACGGCCCCATAAATGAAGCCGTCATTGTATGGATGAAGTCTGAAAACTAACGGACTTACAAAGATGACAAGATCATCAAAGCCAAAGCTAAAAAGCTGACGGCCCCATAAATTAAACCGTCACTGTATGGATGAGGTCTGAAAACTAACGGACCTACAAAGATGAAAAGATCATCAAAGCCAAAGCTAAAAAGCTGACGGCCCCATAAATTAAACCGTCACTGTACGGATGAGGTCTGAAAACTAACGGACCTACAAAGATGAAAAGATCATCAAAGCCAAGAGCTAAAAAGCTGACGGCCCCATAAATTAAACCGTCATTGTACGGATGAGGTCTGAAAGCTAACAGACTTACAAAGATGACAAGAGCATCAAAGCCAAAGCCAAAAAGCGGACGGCCCCATAAATTAAACCGTCACCATACGGGAAGGATCCTAAAACCAACGGACCCACCAAGAAAAGATCAGCAAAGGCCAAGGCCAAAAAGCTGACGGTCCCGTAGATAAAACCATCATCATACGGACAAAGACATCCAACCAAAAGATCTACAAAGATGACAGTCATCAAGGCCAAAGCTAAAGGGAAACTGACGGGCTGTCTAACAGACGGAAAATTTTATCAAGCTGACGGGGCTTGGAAAGTAATGGACAAGGCCGAAAAATCCGACAGGAAACCCATAAATCAAATGGGGTAAGAAGACTAGGCACAAAGTCATGCCGACGGAGTCTTCCAACAAAGAACTAACGGGTTACTAAACAGACGGAAATTTTTATCGAGATTTCGTCTAGGGCCATCAACAATAAAATATATAAAAGCAACGGAAGTAATTGCATACACAACTGTATATAAGCAAAGGCCCTTAAACATTGTTTAAAACTGCAACTGTTTGACAAACGTTTAAAGAACAACGATTGTCTACAAAATAAATACACGGCGAAAATACAAAATAAAAACTAAGCAGCAGGAGCATCCACAGGATTGCCGTCAGCTTGATGGTCTTCGATATCCACAATCACGGCTGGAGAATCAGATGCAGCAGGGTTAGTAGCAGGCTGGGCCAGGACTACACTATCATCATGCTCCGGAGTAGGAGTAGGTTGATGAGAGCCGTCATCTTCATCATCCATGGTAATCCCAGACAAGTCCAACTCCGGGAAGGCTGACGCGACCTGCCGAAGGCAATCATCGAACCCGGTGCCATAATACCTGGCACATGAGTCAATAAAAGACTGCGACGTTTTAAAGTCCCTGATCGCGTCAGCTTCCGCCGTCTGCAGCTTTTCGCCCAGATCCGTCACCTCCTCCTGGAGCTTGTCATTCTGACGAGTGACCTCCGTCAGCTTCTCCTTAACGTCCTGCAGCTCCTGGTTGAGGATACGGACGGCGTCCTTGTACTGAGCCTGCTGATTCATTAAGTTCGCGTTATGTTTGCGAACTCGGGTGACGACCCCCTCCTTCGCCACACAACGGTCGTGAAGGGCCTTGACACGCACCAAGGCCTAAAAAATATATCCGTTAGTTCAACCAAAAATGAACTGAAAGAACAAAATAAAGCTTGTTCAACCAAAAACACAAGAAGCCTACCCTGGTGAGATCGAAAAGGGCCGACGCCCCTAAATCCTCCGTCCCCACCTGGTCACAAGGCTCTATGTCCGTCGGTTTTATCAAGGATTCAACCTCCCCAACGGCATAGTCCTTATGGGTCAGGAGGCGACAGGGACCCTCATTGACGGGACCAGCAGAAGTCATCACTCCTTTGCCTGCACCATGACTAGGCTTCGGAGGGGATTTTTCCTTCGATGGTTCATCTCCAGGAGAGACGGCAGCCTTTTTTGCGGGACGGCTATTGCTCCCGTCGGGCTTCCTCTTCGTCACCTTAGCGACAGCCTTGGGGGTAGACGAGGCCTCCCCCCCAGCCTCCTTAGCCTTCCTCTCCTCCTTCTGACGGGCTGCGGCAGCCCTTATCCTTTGCTTCGCGGATTCCATCTCTACAAACACGAAAAAGACTGTTAGGGCATGGACGGAGGAATGAAACTGACGGGAATGAAAGAAGTTTACTCACGTCGTCGTGCAAACTCTTCCAACCTTCGAGCTGCCACTGACGGTACTGGACCCCCACAATATAAGTGAAGGGTGTCAAGGGTGATCAATTCCCTGCACTTACGATCTTCCAAAGGGATTTCCAGAATCTGTTGGATGAACTCCTCTTGCTCGTCAGATATGTGCGGACGGGTATAGGCTGAAAGAAACACAAGTGTTAGTAGCGTCACTTCAAAAAAAAGGCAAGAACGTAGTTGACGGGATCAACCTGAGTCCCTGACAAAGGCCCAAGTGTTGTCAAAATAGCCACGGGGCATCGTCGCCCACTCCTCCTGACGGCAAACCCAATCCGTCCCTTCAACGAAAAAATACCTACTTTTCCAGTTCCTATTGGAATCTGGCATATCTGACACAAGCCGTAACCCTTTTTCCCTGGCGTTGAAATGATATGTCCCCTTAGACGAGGCGATATGATGGGGCCTATAACAATAAAAAAATTCGTCGAGTGTAAGCTGACGGTGTCCTCCACTAAAGCTGCCCCACAGGATTTCAGCTCCTATGAAAGTCCTCCAGGCGTTTGGGGTAATTTGGGTGACGGATATGCCCAGAAAGTCAACAAGTTGACGGTGTAGAGCCGTCAAAGGTAACCTCAGGCCCGCGGCAAACATGGCATCATACATGCCAACGTCAGCGGTCCGCCCGGAATAACACCTCTCATCCTCTCTAGGGAGACGGATTGGAATGTGGTCTGGGATTTGATAACGAATACGCAACTCCCTAAAAACCTTACCACTCATTCTAGGCAAAAATTTGTTAACGGCCCAATCCTCAGGAAGAATGAAGGGACGGTTATCTCCAGGACCCTCCGAGGTTCCTTCAGTAGATCCCTCATCCCCGTCACTATCCTCTCCATCAACAACCATTTCATCCCCTCTTTCTTCGTCCTTATCTCCCTCAGCAAAACTCTCATCCCCGTCAGGAGATTGGGCCGACGTCTCTCTCTCTGACGGAATTGAAGAGTCCCCTGACTCATTTCCAGAACCAAAGGCCTCGTCGTAGCCCGCTCCTTCGCGGGCTGACGATTCCTCACAAGATGCGTCACTTGACATCTGACTACCTACAAGTGACGGATTCAATCTAAGAACCTAAACTGACGACCTCACTAGTGAGGTGAAAATAAAAAGAGAAAGAGGAAGAAGAGAGAAGATGAAAACTTACTGTATGGCGGCCTTGCGGATGGCTCTGAGGACAGCGACGGAATAGCTGACGGGAGTAAAACTGACAAAAAATGTGCGACGGTCTCTCTCTCTCCAAGATCAGCTGGGTTGAAATAGAGGAAAATGAGGGAAATGTGCTGTTTATATATGGAATAAAAGGGCGCGGAAGACGAAGCGTCACCTCGTCAGAAGCAAAGCCAATAAAAATGAGCCACCTGTCCAGAGCATTAATAACACGGCGGCTCGAGGATACCCACGAGAGCATTAACCTCGCTTCTTTAAAAAATATATAACATAATCAACTCCACAACCCGTCAGTGTAAAGACTGACGGAGTAATGGAGTAGGGGGCAACTGATGAGGATAAAATAAATTGAGAAGGTGACGGGACACATTTTGCCGTCAGCCTTTCTATGAGAGCTGACGGCCGACGGCGACTTGACGAAAAGGAACTCCTTGGATAGGGTACCACGGAGATAAACATCCTGAAGATTGACGGTGCTTAATCTGACGGCGCTGTATCTGACGGAATAACGTAGGCTGACGGCGTCAGTCCTTAATACTTGATCACCACGTTTGCGTGTATAAGTAAATAACTTGCTCCCCACGCTTCCTGAAGCCTAAGAACTCCTATATGGAAAGAATCCCGCAAAATACGCCCGAGAAGAGTCCTAAAAGGAAAAGACTTCTATTCCAAGGAAAGGAGGTCAACCTTCTGCTACTATAAAAACCCCAATACCCTCCCAAACCAAGGTACGCATAATTTACCCTCTCTAGCACTCTAGAGTTGTGAGAATAATTCTAACTTAACCTTCGGAGGGTATTTGGCCGGTACCACACCGGTACTCTCTGCTAGGTTCTTTCTTGTTGCTGTGCAGGTGCTGTTTGTAGCGTGCGAGAACCGTGTGACTTACTGGTGGTATTTTCGGCACCATCATATATATATATATATATAATATTTATTCCTCATTAATACATAGAACTTCAATTGCGATAATCTTTGAGTGATTTGAGAAAATAACATAAATTATTTACTTGACAGATCTCTATGAAATAGCAATATTGTCATAAGTAAATAAATATTTTGATTATGATTTATCTTTTTTGTAGATTAGAAAGATAACTTTTACCTGCATATCTAACCAACTGTGGATTAGATCAATTTGAATAAAATAATCCCATGTAAATTGTCCCATGGAAGTAACATAATGAGATAATTACAGATTATCCATCTGTGGTTTAGCCCGAATTTAACTTACTCACCCGTAGTTTCATTTTTGACACTTTACTCACCTGAGATTACTTCCGTTTAGTCTCTATTACTCACCTCTATTAAAAAAGATGGGTAAATAAGTCTTTTTACACCCATTTTATGTCTCTCTCCTCCCAAAACAAGAAAAACAAAAGAAACAAAAGAAAAACAAGATTAAAATATGGTATTAGTTTCTCACAATTCACAAACATGAAGAACATACACCCAGAAAACTAATACAAATCAAATCAAGTAATACCATCAAACTATAATAGACTCAGATCTTTGTACCTATAAAATAAATAAATAAAAAATTTAGATTTCAATGGCAAATAAAAAACCCACAAAAAATCCAAGCACCACGGTGATTCCACCCTTCATTCCAACTTTTAAATTCCCATAACAATAGGCTTGAATCATCCGTGATCCAATCCAAGACTTCCACTATCATTGACTTATTGATATTTTAATACATGTAGACAAACCATAAATGATGCAAATGACATCAAATTTTGTTCCTAGCAACGTGGAAACTGGATGTAAGAAGACATGATCTTCAATGGTTGATCCGTTGAATGGGTTCATGGGTGTCACTCACTTCATTTCTAAGAAAATGATATGCTTATCATGGATCTGGGTTTGAGCAAAGGAATGGAGCCACTACTAGCAACACTGATGATCCACCATACCCACGATGACACTGCAACCAAGCCGCGTCCACCGTAACAACCCAAAATCTCAAATCGACCACCACCAAAATCCAAATTGCAACCTACACGTCACGCCCCTCAAAACCCAGACCCAAATAAGTCATGCTCCTCCTCCATAAATCAAAACCCAAACCCATATAGCCACCCTTGGCTCCTCCATTGTCGCAACTGTGACCCAAAGCTACCGCCTATCTAAACCAAAGTGTGGGAGATGAGAGAGAGACATAGACTGAACATAGAGAGAGAGAGAGAGAGAGAGAGAGAGAGAGAGAGAGAGAGAGAGAGAGAGAGAGAGAGAGAGAGAGAGAAATAAAATCAAATAAGAAGTAATGGAAAGAGTAGTAAGTGATTTTTGCCTTTAATGATGATTCTCGGACTAATAAATCAAGTGGGTGCCATTGTAACATTTAAGATCTCAGGTGGGTGAGCAAGCGTGAGAGAGTGCATGGGAGAGGAGGAGTGTTTGATTTGATTTCTTGTTTGATTTTTTGATGAAACTTGTTAGAGTAACGGAAAAATTAGAGGTGGGTTACGGAGCATAAACGGAATGAATCACGAATGGGTAAAGTGTCAAAAATGAAACCAAGGGTGGATAAGTTAAATTTGGGCTAAACCACAGGTGGATAATCTGTAATTATCCCTAACATAATATATGCTTGATCTTATTCCAATGTTTTCGAGTTGGTGCAGAACTATCTTACTAGCAAGTTTACTAAAAATGCTATGCCAGGTTTTGTAATTTGCAAGATACATATGGGCATTGATTGCACTAAGATATGGTACTCTAGGATCAAGAATTTCTTCATTATCTTGACAGTGAAAAGGGACTTTCATGGCATCACATGACTAAACTACAATTGGAATGCTTAAAGGATGAGTTTTATCCATTGAAAAAGTGTTTTAGAACTTTTATGAGTATGTTGGGTCCTAGGGAGGTGCATGGTAGGGATGGCAAAAAGTACCCAACCCAACCCGCGAAACAATAGGGTCGGGTTTGTGTTTTTAAAACAAAACCCGAAATGGGTTTGGGTTGGGTACGGGATTTAGTGAAACCCGCCTCGAACCCGAACCCTACCCGATTAAAACTAAAAATACCAAACCCCCCCCCCCCCGCCACACACACACACTTATAACCTATTCTAACCCTAAATCTCCTCTCATCTTTTTCTTTGGTCTCAGCCGCCTCTCTTCACCAGTCACCCAGTCTCATTCACTCACACTAGTCACCACCGACCCTCAAGCTCACGCCTCACCGTTTCGTCTGCCAGCCTCAAGCTCACGCCTCACCGTTTCGTCTGCCAGCCTCAAGCTCACGTCTCATTGTTTCGTCCGCCGACCTCAAGTTCTATCATGCTTCAGCTAATCTCTCATGGCCACCTTCTGTGATTTTTATTTTTTTGGTTCATTTCGTCTCTCATTGTTTTTTCTTTATTTGTGTGTGTGATTTCTGTGTTTGTGTTTGTGTTTTTTATTTGGAAAAGGAAAATCATAAATCTGAAATTTTTGTGTTTGTGTTTTTTATTTTGAAAGGAAAAATCTGAAATTTTTGTGTTTGTGAAATCGGTGTTTGTATTTGTGTTAGGATTTGTGTTTGTGTTGTGATTTTGAAAGGGAAAATCTGAAATTTTTGTGTTTGTGTTAGGATTTGAGTTTGTGTTTGTGATTTTGAAGGGAAAATCTGAATTTTTTGTGTTTGTGAAATTTGTGTTTGTGTTTGTATTAGGATTTGAGTTTATGTTTGTGATTGTTGAGGTCCAAAAATCATAACATCCAGGCCCAAAGAAATTACAAAGGGCCATAGAAAAATGAACCTGAGAAAAGCCCAAGAGGGTTGAAGCCCAAAAGCCATAAAGAAACAAGCCTTAAAGCCTATGAGAAAAGAAGGAAGAAAAGAAAAAAGAACCAGTCTGTCAAGATTGGATGGCCGGTGTAAAGAGCTGAGTTCGGGATCCCCAGGAGATTGATAAAGGTTCGGGACCCCCGAAACGTATAACCCAGTTAAAAAATAGGATTAAGACAGCTCACAGGAAAAACGCCAAAAGAAACACAAGAAACGAAGGAGGGGAAATGTCCTTCTCGGGCACCAGAGGTAGCAAGAAAAGTAGGGAGCTTAAGAGTAACCATTCATGATGCAAGTGAACGGTACCTCGTGGAACCGGAATGAGAAGATATAAAAAGGGAAGTCGCAGCAAAAAACTTTCAAACCAGCAGAGATAGATTCCGCTCACTTGGGAAAAATGACAAAGAAGAAGAACGGCCAAGAAACTGAATCATAAGAGGTTTTGAGAAACGGGCGCGCACCAGAACGGAAAGTCATCCATGGGCTTTCAAAGAAACAGCATTAAAAGAAGGAAAATATGAGAAAACAGGGAGAGGCTCAATTTTCTGGGTGACGGGCACAAAACAGGCTCTGGTACCTAGGGAGCAAAATAGAGGAATCAATGGTTCTCCGAGACTCTAGAATAACACTATAAAAAGGGGGGAAAGCAGGCGGCAAAAGGGGAAGAAATTTTTGTGAGAAAACAATAGAAAATCATAACAGAATCTTTGAGAAAACTCTGTAAAAACATTTAGAAAGTAGTGAAATATCTCCCGAAATCCCAGAAACAGCCACTATAGTACATACTCGAATTCAAAAGGATTCAAACTTTGCAAGTCTTAGAGGCTTGAATAGCCATCTAAGTCTGTAATTTTTGAGTTTATTTGAACCTTGTATCACGTCTTAGTGAGCACATTGTAATCATAATTAAGAAAAACTAATGAAATATTTCTTGTTAATTTGAGGATCCTCAACAATTGTTTTGTGTTGTTTTGTGGATTTCCTGATCACTCTGTATTCCTTTTGCTGTTTCCATCGTTATTCAATACAAATATTCTCGTTTGCTAGTTTATGTGTATTGTAGGAAGCTTGCCCTGTGCACCACTTGGTTCTTAAACAGCCCTTTTAGCTGCGATGAATCAAGCCCAGTCCACCAAACTACAACTATTTGGTTCAGGATCCTTGGGCCCGGGTGCTAAAGAAAAAGGCACTCTCACAATGATTTTGAAAGGGAAAGTTTGAAATTTTTGTGTCTATGATTTCTATGTTTGTGTTTAGGATTTGTGTTTGTGTTTGTGATTTTGGGCCAAGCATGACTAGACGGGGCCTGCGGGGCCCGACGGGGTGGGTTTGGGGGTTGAAAAAAAATCCGTTTATTAAACGGGGTGGGTTTGGGTTACGGGGGCAGGCAGGCGGGTCAAGTTTGGGTATAAAGAAACCTGCCCCGAACTCGACCAGTTGCCATTTTTAGTGCATGGGTCAGGTTGAGTCAGGTTTTTTCAATCCAACTCATTATAATCTGATTGAAAAAAAATCCAACCCAACCTAATCCATCACAGGGGTCTAACCCAATCCATCACAGCTCACTTGGACTAGGTTAGAGTTAGACATATGGGTTGGAAAGTTTTTTATATTTTTAATTAAGCATTAGAATAACACCAATACAAATAAGAACAAATTTATAATCAAGTAAACCTGAGTATAGCACAAAATCAACACAAATCATTTAATTAGTACTTCAAAGTTAGTAGGATATAACATAGTTATATTCCAATTCAGTTGATAAATTAAAAAGTAAATAATAAAATTATATAATATAGTTTTGAAATATATATTAAGTATACGTGGGTTAGGCGGATTTGTGAATCAATTGACCCACACCCAACACAACCCACCAATTATTTATTTATTTATTTATTTTTGACAATTTAATCCAACCCACCAACCCTACAAACTGACCCAACTCGGTGGGTTGGGTTGTATCGGGTTGGTTATAGTAGATTGATGGCTTAACTTCATGCCCCTAATGTCTTTTTTTTTTTTTTTGTTGAGAATCAACACCCCTAATGTTGACTGATGAATAAGAATTCTATTTGGCAGAGATTAAATTTATAAGCTAGAAAAATATTTTGTTTTATGGATATCATTTATCTTGAACTCATTTTATATATAATTGACAATTTTTATGAGCTCTTCAAGAACAAAGAAAAAAAACTAAACAACTATGAGAGATAAATAAATATGAAACCTTGCAAGTGCTCATCAACACATTCTATTGATTAGATGATATATCTAGAGTACATGTAATAATTTGTGTGATTAAATATATGTAGGAAAATATTTAAGATATTATAAATTTTTTTACATAAAACTTATTATAAAATAATGTGACAATAATTGTGATTGATATACTTCAATTATCTCATAAATAAATATCTAAATTTTCTCTTTACGATGGCCAACACATCAATTAGTAACCTCAATCTAGTAAAACTTTAACTTGATGTATCACTACTCATAATTTTTTTTTTTTGGCATAAACGAAGGCTTTATTGAAATAAAGGATAACAAACACAAGAGAGTTCACACTGCTAATTGAGAGAGCAGTAACTTACAAAACAAACTAAAACCCAACAAGCAAACCAAACACTAATTTAAAAACAACACTTGAACTTCGAACACACAAAACTAAAAATAGTAGCTAAGAGGCTGTTTGGATGAGTGATTTCCATAACTCATAACTCTGTTTCCATAACTCATAACTCAAAAATGGTGGGACCCATAGCTGAGAAGTCTGTTTGGCACCACATAACTCTGTTTCCAATTTTTTGTTTCCATCACTCAATTCTCTGATTTTTGAGTTATGAGTTATGGAAACTGAAAACACATTTTAGTTGTTTTCAGTTTCCATAACTTTGTTTTCAATGGCATTTTTGTAATTAAACACACATGAAGAGACCCACTGTCAGGGTCAGCCGCAACTTTTGACCATTTTTTTTCTTTTTTCTCCACTGCCTTCGTTGGCTGGGTTCTTTCTTTCTTTTTCTTTTTTTTTCTTCTTCTTCTTTCACTAGTCTCCATTGGCTAGGTTCTTTCTTTTTTTCTTTTTTTTTTGGTTCTTCATCACCTCAAATTTTCACTCTTCAGTTCTTTCTTTCTCTTTTTATTTTTTTATTTTTTTTTATTTTTTTTATTATACTGGGTTCAGTGAGTTTGGGTATAGGGGGGGAAAAAAAGCTACACCGAGTGACAGGTATGGGGCCCACAAACAGTATGAAAAATATTGAGTGATGGCAAGTGAGTGATGGTGCCAAACGGGTAGGGTATTTTAAAGTGATTAGTGATGAGTGACGGAAATTGAGTGATGAAAAAAAAGCATCCAAACAAGCCCTAAAGCTTTATTTGCAGACAACTTCACGAGATGAGACAAAACCCATGGAATCGCAACAGAGAGGCATTGTAACAAAAAGGTGTAGCATGTGGCCTATAGAATTTCTCTCCCTGATTGAGAAGGTCCTCACTTTGCCAATAGGTCTGCGCAAGTATTGGATTCCCACACCATGGGCACTTCCCAGTTCCCACCATGGGCAATGACCTTTTTCCTATGTATAGGACATATTCCGATAATCAAAAAAAGTATAGGAAATATTCCGTTGAAACTTCACAAAGAAGGCAAGGACGTTCATTGGTTACCACGTACAAGTCAGTAAAATAGGAAGACTTATATAAAGGCAAAGCCTTTCATTGGTGACCTCGTACAGCACCATAGTTGCTTTGCCTAAAGCTATCTTTTACAACAAAGAATCAATTTCTTCTTGGGAAACTCTCCAAGATAAAAATTCCATGTATTGAAAATTTGAAGGGAGTCATTACTCGCGCATTATTGTTGTAGACATCTTAGTTATTACACACAGTAGTACGCATAGCCAATAAAATTGTATTTTTGAAAATAAGATTTAAGTTATAATTGTGAAATTGTGAGATTATTATGATTTCATAATTTTAACTAAAATTATGTTTTAAAACACGATTTCAGTCGTGGGTTTCGTACATTTTACACTTAATATGCTCTTGAAAGGAACTAGGTAATTTAATGTTTAAGGGGATGTTTGGTACTGTTGTTTAAACAACAATTTTCAGTGTTTAAAAACTACAATACATATTTCCGCAACACCTTTTAACCCACATGTATTTCCACGACACTTAAATAATTATACTAGAAACCTCTTACTAAACAGACCCTAAAACTTCTAAGTCACTGTGGTGTAGTAGACATTGACTTCACTCTTTCCACATGAAGAAGGTAATTAAGACCCCACATTTCTTTACTTTCCCCATCTTTTAATGAATGAGACCAGTCCATAAAAATACTCCATCCTAGTTCACTCTTATGCATCACATACCATTTTTCTCCATAACGCATACACTATATCTCTCTCTAGCTCTCTTGCATTTTTGCTCTAAGTTTTGCTCCTTTCTATTAAAACACGGGAGAAGAACATCATCCAAGGCGTGCTGCGGAAAGCCCAGAGCTTCAGGACGTTTGATTTTCTACATAATATAAGGTCCCTGCCCACTTGTTAGCTCAGCATGCTCAAAATGTTGAGAACTTGGTCGTATGGCTGGAAGAGTGTCCCAGTCAAGTGGCACATGTCTGTGCAAATGATGAATCTTCTTTACAACGTATTGAATAAAAGTTGTGAGTATTTCCTATCAAAAAAAAAAAACAACATGGGAGAAGAAAGCTCACTTGTAGTAGCTCAAGCAGTCCAAGATGCACCCATCATTTCATCATACAATGATCGTATTCGCCCACTCCTCGACACAGTTGACAGCCTCCGCCACCTTATGATCACAAGAGAAGGCATTCAGCTCCCCACCATTGTCGTGGTTGGGGACCAGTCCTCAGGAAAGTCAAGTGTTCTTGAATCACTTGCCGGTATCAACCTTCCCCGTGGCCAGGGAATTTGCACAAGGGTGCCTCTCATAATGAGGCTCATGCACCAGCCAACTCCTGAACCTGATCTTTCCTTGGAGTTCAATGGTAAAGTTGTTCGAACTGATGAAGAACATGTTTCTGAGGCTATAAATCTTGCCACAGAGGAGATTGCCGGGTTCGGGAAGGGGATTTCCAACGCTCCTTTGACATTGGAGGTGAGAAAAAATGGTGTGCCTGATTTAACTATGGTTGATCTTCCTGGAATTACTAGAGTGCCAGTCCATGGTCAGCCTGAAAACATATATGACCAGATAAAAGATATTATCATGCAGTATATCACACCTGAAGAGAGTATTATACTCAATGTTCTATCTGCAACAGTGGATTTCACTACTTGTGAATCTATCAGGATGTCACAGATGGTGGACAAGACTGGTGAACGGACTCTTGCTGTTGTTACTAAGTCTGACAAGTCCCCTGAAGGCCTTCTTGAGAAGGTTACTGCTGATGATGTCAATATTGGGCTTGGCTATGTCTGCGTTAGGAATCGGATAGGAGAAGAATCTTATGAAGAGGCGCGAGTGGAAGAGGCTAGACTTTTTGAATCACATCCTCAGCTTTCCAAGATTGATAAATCAATTGTGGGGATTCCGGTTCTGGCACAAAAGCTGGTGAAAATTCAAGCAGCTAGTATAGCGAGAAATTTGCCTGCTATTGTGAAGAGCATTAATGACAAGTTGAGCTTGAACATTGCTGAAGCGAAAAGAATGCCCCAGAAGATGTCATCTCCTACTGAGGCAATGTCAGCTTTCATGCAGATTATTGGAATGGCCAAAGAATCATTACGGAAAATTCTTGTGAGAGGAGAATTTGATGAATACCCAGATGAGCAAAACATGCATTGTACTGCTCGGTTGGTTGAAATGTTCTACCAATTCTCCGATGAACTTCACAAGCATGCTGAAAGTGACCCTGCAGAGAAATTTTTGATGGAGGAGATTATGGTTTTGGAGGAAACCAAGGGTATTGGACTGCCGAATTTTCTTCCCCGCACTGACTTCCTTACTATCCTACAGAAAAGGGTGAAAGACATATCTAGCATTCCAACTATTTTTGCTGAGAAGGTCTGGAGTTATGTTGAGGAAATTGTTATTTCTGTCATGATGCACCACTCTGAACACCATCACCAGCTTCAGCTATCTTTCAGGCGCGCTGGACATAATCTTATAGCCAAGATGAAAGAGCGCTCTATCAACTGGGTCATGGAGATCGTTGAAATGGAGAAGCAGACGGATTATACTTGTAATCCAGAGTACTTATCTGATTGGAATAAATTAATGGTTCAACAAGATGCGTTCATGAAGTACGTCTTGAATAATGAAGAAAGGCCTGTAATGAGAGAGCTTGAAGGTTTTGGTGAGATTGATGTTGATCATTTAAAGAAATATTCTCATGTTCTACAACAGGCTTTTGATTTGAAGATGAGAATGACAGCTTATTGGAAGATTGTGTTAAAGAGATTGGTTGACTGCATGGCTCTACATTTACTGCTCAGTATTGGGAACTTGGTGAACAAAGAGTTTGAAGCAGAGATTGTTAATGAGTTGATGGGACCTGGTGGTGGGATTGAAAGGATGCTTGAGGAGTCGCCTGCAGTTGCTTCAAAGCGACAGAAAATAAGCAAGAGTATAGAGCTGCTTAAAAAATCCAAAGAAGTTGTTGCTAAGATCATGGACAAGATCGGTACCTATAATGATTAGGGTGTTTGCTTGTTATTTTAAATAATTGCTATGCTTTCATGTTAACAAAGTAGTTTGCTTTGTATGTATTTGGTTTGTTTCCCTTTCTATGTATTTTGGTTTCTTGAAACAGTGAAAGTTTATTATCTTTTTGTTGGTGGGGAGAACCAATTTTAATTTCTTGAACCTACTTAGTAGTTTTAATTCCTTCATATCTGTGACTTTTCTGTAATTCAAGATTTCAAAACAACTTATATGCTTAGAGTACTGAAGAAATCCTTGGAATACTTAGAACCATTCCAAGCAAATTAGCTTCTTATAATGCATTCTGTGATTCTTAAAAAAAAGAAGAAGAATGAATAGATTGGTTATGGTCATTTTCAATAATCAGGTAGATGAAGTGAAGTCTGTGAAATAGAGAATAATTTCCTTGGAAGTCGGAAGTGGCTTATGACTATAACTGTGGGATGTGGAGCCGTTTAAGGCAACCAAGCAAAAAGATTAATTACCTATTGATGGGAACAAACTGAAACTACATTTACATTTAAATCATGCATTAATCTAAATCAATCAAGCTTTAATCTAAATCATAATAACTCGTTGATTCAATCTCTTTCCCTTTTTAATCAACCTACGCCATGTTGAAGAACTTCCTTTTTGGTTTGTATGGTTGAAACAATCTTGGATGTTTCTACCCATGGAAATTAAGGAGCAAATTTTTAGAATTAGCAATCTTAATACATTGATTGTCAACTTTGTTTAGGCTCACTTATTGGTATGAAGGTAAAAACAGTGATTTGCTAACCAAATTTAGAGTTTGAGCTTACAAGACCTCAAAATTGAATAGATTTCTGAGTTTGGGATTCCAAATGGATCTCATAGTCATTTCATATTTTGCCTTTTTAGGAAACAAAAAAAAAAAAAAAAAAAAAAAATGTAGTTCTCAGGTATTTCTATTCTAACAATGTTTAATGGAATAGGGACCTCTAAAGGGGCACGCACTACCATCACTAGCTACTTGTTGACTAAAACTGTTGCCGTATGAATGAGCAACCCCTGTGCAGCAGAGGACATTTTTCTTTTGCTCAAACTTCACAGAAGCATACAAAGGAAAGCATCCATCAACCCAGAAAGCATGGATGTTATCAAATAACAGTAGGGGTGGCAAAATCAACCCAAACCCATTTGTCCACCCAAACCCACCCACTTAAATTAGACCCAAACCCACCCAATTATTAATTGGGTTAAATAGGTATTAACCCAATTAAACCCAATTAACATTAATGTTTATTGGGTTTTAATTGGGTACCCAATTGACCCAATTATGATCCAACTATCATTTCCCTAAATCACTCAACTCTAAAATGCCCAAAAACCACTAAAATTACCAAAATACCCCCTCAACCTAAAAAATGACCAAAATAACACCTAAACCTAAAAATGACCAAAATACCCCTAAAACCTAAAAAAAGACCAAAATACCCCTTAAACTTAAAAAATGACCAAAATACCCCCAAAACCTAAAAATTACCAAAATAACCCCAAAACCTACAAAATGACCAAAACACCCCTAAAACCTAAAAATTACCAAAATACCCCCCAAAACCCAAAAAATGACCAAAATACTCTCAAAACCTAAAAATGACCAAAATACCCCCAAATCCATAAAATTGACCAAAATACCCCCAAACCTGAAAATTACCAAAATACCTCCAAAACCTAAAAATTACCAAAATACCCCCCAAAACCCAAAAAATGACCAAAATACCTCCGAATCTCAAAAAATGACCAAAATACCCTCGAAACCTAAAAATTACCAAAATACCCCCCAAAACCCAAAAAATGACCAAAATACCCCCCAAAACCTAAAAATGACCAAAATACCCCCAAAACCCAAAAAATGACCAAAATACCCTTGAAACCCAAAAAATTACCAAAATACCCCCGACACCCAAAAAATTACCAAAATACCCCTGAAACCTAAAAATTACCAAAATAGCCCTGAAATCCAAAAAATGACCAAAATACCCCTGAAACCCAAAAAATGACCAAAATACCCTCGACACCCAAAAAGTTACCAAAATACCCCCGAAACCTAAAAATTACCAAAATACCCTTGAAATCCAAAAAATGACCAAAATACCCTTAAAACCTAAAAATGACCGAAATGCCCCCAAAACCTAAAAATTACCAAAATCCCTCTAAAACCTAAAAAATGGGCAAAATATCCCCAAAGCCTAAAAAATGACCAAAATAACCCCAAAACCTAAAAAATGACCAAAATATCCCCGAAACCTAAAAAATGACAAAAATACCCTCGAAACCTAAAAAATAGCCAAAATAACCCCGAAGCCTAAAAATTGATCAAAATAATCTAGAAACCTAAAAATGACCAAAATACCCCCCTAAAACTATAAAATGACCAAAATACCCCCTAAACCTAAAAAATTACTAAAATACCCATGAAACTTAAAAAAATGACCAAAATACCCTCAAACCTATAAAGTGACAAAAATACCCCTAAACCTTTGAAATGACCCAAATAAACCCAAAACCTCTAAAATGGTCACAAACAACCTGAAACCTCTAAAATTACCAAAAATACCCTGAAACCCCTAAAACGACCAAAATACATCTAAACCTATAAAACGACCAAAATACCCCTCAAAATATCTAAAATGACCAACATACCACTAATCCTATAAGATGAACAAAATACACCCGAAGCCTCTAAAATTACCAAAATAGGGGTTTGGGGTATTTTGGATGTTTCGAGGGTATTTTCGTTAAATTAAAGGTTCTAAAAGTATTTCAGTCATTTTGTAGGTTTTGAGGGAATGTCACTAATTTTTTAGCTTTTTGGGGTGTTTCGTTAACTTTAAGATTTTGGGGCCATTTTTTGTAATTTTCTAGGTTTTGGAGGTCGTTTAATAACTTTTTAGGTTTTGGAGATATTTCAATCATTCTTTAGGTTTCCGAGCTATCTTAGTCATTTTTAGGTTTAGGGGATATTTTGGTTATTTTTTATGTTTAGGGAGTATTTTGGTCACTTTTTAGTTTTAGGAGGGATTTGGGTAATTTTTTTAGATTTAGGGTGTATTTTTATCGACTTATAGGTTTAATGGGCATTTTTGTCATTTTATAGGTTTCGGGGTATTTTGGCCATTTTCTAGATTTCGAGGATATTTTGGTCATTTTAAGGTTTAGGGGTTACTTTGGTCATATTTAGGTTTCAGGGGTACTTTGGTCATTTTTTAGGTTTCAAGGGGTATTTCAGTTAATTTTTGGGTTTCGAGGGTATTTCGATCCTTTTTTAGGTTTCGAGGGTATTTTGATCATTTTTTGGTTTCTAGGTTATTTTGGTCAATTTTTTGGCTTTGGGGTTATTTTGGCCATTTTTAAGGTTTCGGGGGTATTTTGGACATTTTTTGGGTTTTCGGGGTATTTTGGTCATTTATAGGTTTTGGGGGTATTTTGGTCATTTTTTGGGTTTCAGGGGTATTTTGGTCATTTTCTATGTTTCGGGGGGGTATTTTGGTAATTTTTTGGCTTCGGATGTATTTTGGTCATTATAACAGTGTCAATTGTACTTCCACAATTATAAATTCAATGAGATAGAACCAACGTGATTGGTTGAACGTTGTAATGCCAAACTTTATGTAATTTTGTATGTGACTTCCACTTTGACCTTACAGTTAGTACCAAGATAACACTTTTAGATTTTACTCAAAAAAAGAAAAAGAAAAAGATGACACTTTTAGAAGGATAAGCCACAGAAGCATTGCATGAACTGCCATATCAAATGTTTTAATCATGTAAAGGGACAATTTCACAGCTTATTTTCTTAAATTTTCTACTTTTTTCTTTCCTAATTAAGTTGACAAGAATATACAAGAAGCTTTATGAAACACATATATTTTGCAACTAGGGGATTCAATATATTTTCTTATCATTAGACAAGAATTTTTCGTCATGACGGGCAATGTAATGGTTACCTAACCCAGAATTAAGATCGACTTGATAATGTAGTGGAAGAGCCAATCCATGTCACATCTGATGAATGAATGAGACTCTGCGTGTCATCTGAGCCCTGTCCCATGATCTGATCAAAGTATTCTCTTAGGGCCTTAAATCTCAAATCATCACCATAAATACTTGGATCCATGATCAACTCATGAACAGCAGTTTGGCCTTCAAGCATGCTTACCACAGCAGACATGATAGGCCGAAAATGTTAAAACTATTACAACTTCTATCACTACCTCACAAATGATTTGGCAATGAATGTTATAGCTACCCCTAATAATTGTTTTTTAAATGATTGGTGACACATCACACTTTTTAGAGTGTAAAATTCATAGTCTTTCACATGCAAGAATTAGAAAATCACTCAATATATATTTCTCTTAATAAAACAAAATTGAAATCGGTAGATAAAAACAAAAATTCTCAAACCACATTTTTTTGGGCACATATTGCTAGAAAATTTTCAACTCTCTTCATTTAAAGCATAAAAGGTTTTTTTTTTTTTTTTTTTTTTTTTTTTTTTTTTCAAGTTTCTTTGTAGTTGCGTTGGACCTTAGAGCATCAGCAATGGGCCTGTCATATGCCAAATGTTTGATTTAATTTGGCATACAGGCCTAGAATATGCTAGCAACTGGATGGCTTAGTGTATTTTAATCCGTTCAGCCCCTCTCTCTCTCTTGCTATAGTATCGGGTTTTGCTCTCTCATCCCCTCTATCTCTCTCGCGCCATCAAGCTTCTCTCTTTCCCTCGATTTTCTCTCCGATCACCAAGCCGCTATCACCACCTTTTCTCTCCGATCACCAAGTCGCTGTCACCAAGCCTTGCTTTTCTCTCCGATCACCAAGCTGCTGTCTGAATCACCAAGCCTCTGCCTCTGCCGATTCACCCTCACCCATCTCTAAATCCGTTTCACCGATTCACTCATCTCATAAACCCAACACTCTAGATACCCATTTAACTTTTCACTCCATCACCCTCACCCATCACCAAGCCTCTCTTTTCTCTCTGAATCACCAAGCCTCTGCCGAATGCCGATTCACCCTCACCCTTACCCATCTCCAAATCTGTTTTACCGATTCACTCATCTCATAAACCCGATACTCTAGATACCCATTTACCTTTTCACACCATCACTCTCTCTTCAAACCGAGATTCTCAAGGGTTTGTGGGATTGGATTAAAATTTTGTTTGCAAAATCTCAAACGAAGCTCCGTCGGTCTCTCAAATCAAATCAAAATCAAAATCAAAGCAATTTACTAGGTGGGTTTTGATCCATGTTCGAGTTTTTGTGTTTGTGTTTCTTTTCTCTTTCTGCAAGAAAAAGGGGGATTCAACTTGTGTTTGTGTTTGGGTTTTGATCTAAGAATTGATGTTGATGTTTGTAGAGGTGGGATTCAACTTCATCACAAGGGGTTTTCACTTGCTGTCGGATTAGCATCTTCAAAAAGTTTGCTCAGGTTCAACTTCAATTACCAAAATCCCAATTTTATTAGATAATCGGTGTTTTTGTTTACTGATTTTTTCTTCAACAAATTAATATGTTGTATGCAAAGGTTCTATTAGTGGTTTTTGTTGTGTTCAACTCTATGGTTTTATTTGATTTCTATTTGTACATGTTGGCGATGTATGGGCTGTGTTTGCAGAGAGTATATTTTGAGTTATATTTGCTGCTGTATTCTATTAATATTTGGCTGTGTAAAGGGCTTGTATTTCTATAACAAAAAATTATTGTTGTATATATAGTCGAAATAGATTGATTAGGAGCTGTCAACATATATTGTTTTGACTAGGAGTTGTCAACATATATTGTAGGATGTTGCTATATGTAAGAAGCTGCCACCAATCATAATATGTGAAGGCTTTGAACTCTTGTAGATTTGGTTAAGTTTGTATTTCTAATTGTAGTAATCACTTACCACAAATACTTGAACTCTTGGACTTTGTGAGTTAGCTCTAATTGACTTCATACACTAACTGTTTTAAGTTCCTTATTTAAAAGGGATGGGTACACAAGAAGAGATAACACGATATGCTAATATCTCACAAATGGATGATGATGATTTTCTGGCACCATTTTTAAGTGGGTCTCAAGATACTTCAATGCCCATCCAAGAGTCTTGTCCGGAAGTTGAAATTGTCACCCCTAATCCAACAAAACGTGGTGGCAACTTTAGTGTAGATGAGGACAACCTCCTCGTCTCTGCATGGCTTAACATTAGCATGGATGCTGTGCAAGGTACTGACCAAAGGGTTGAAAATTTTTGGGAGAAAATTTGGCAATACTTTTGCGAGAACAATACTTACGAAACCACACGTTCTGCTTCCTCCCTCCAAAGTCGATGGGGAAATATTAATAGGGAGACAAGTAGGTTTGCTGGGTTCATGGCTAAAATTGAAGCCCGAAATAAAAGTGGTGGGACTGACGAGGACAAGGTATAAATTGAACTTTATGGTGTCACAATATTAATTTCTGAATAGTTTCAAGACACTTATTTATTTTTTTATTTTTTTTAAAATCTAGTTGAAAGATGCAAAGGATCTATATAAAGAAACACCATCTTCAACAACCGGCAAAAAAACAGCTTTTGCATTTGAACATTGTTGGGTTGTGTTGAAGAACCAACCAAAGTGGAATATGCCTAAGGAAAGATCAAAAGAGCTCCCTCAAACTCCTAGTTCAATTGATCAAGTTGGTAGTAATGATGATGACACAATGGAGGTAGAGAGACCAATTGGTAGAAAAGCAGAAAAGGCTAAGAGAAAGAGAACAGATGGTGATAAGGGTTTTGATGATTATTTGTCGAAAAAATTGCAATATCTTCAGGAATCACATGAACAAGACAAAGAGGCTCTTCGCATCAAAGCGAATAAGGTTCAAGTGGATGCGCAAAGAGCTGATATTGAAAAGGAAAGGCTTCGTCTTGAAACTATTAGGGAGGAGCAAAGAGTTGATATTGAAAAGGAAAAGCTTCGTCTTGAAACTATTAGGGAGGAGCAAAGAGTTGATATTGAAAAGGAAAAGCTTCGTCTTGAAACTATTAGGGAGGAGGGAAAAATAATGACCATGGATACAAGTGGCATGAATGACAGAGAAAGACTTTATTTTGAAAATCTTAAGGATCAAATCCTTGCAAAGCAACAATTAGAGTAAATAGTTGGGTTTGACCCAAGGAGATGATGTCTTGTCATAATTATATTTTGGTAGTAAATTATATATGGGTTGGGGTTTGGCATATGTAGATGATATTTTGTTTCAACCTTGTTGTGGTAGTGGCTTATTTTAAGCGTAGGTTTGGAACATGTAGATGATGTATTGTTCCAACTTGATCAATTGGCAGTAGGTTGTGCCACTTATGTAATCACATAATTTTTGCTTATATGAAAAACTTATGTCCTTTCTATGTTTGATGATGTATTTTTGCTTATAATAAGATTGATTAACTAAACTAGACGACAATTAATCGAAAGTGACAACATTTTTATGCCCTTTCCCTATTTATGTCCCTACCATTAAAATTGAACTTTATGCCCTTTCCCTATTTCTGGTTTATTTAATGGTAAAATTGAATGACAAGCTAGTGTTTCAATTTCTTGATTAATACTTTAGTACATGAATGAATATTTAGGCTTTACTATACTGTGAACAAGAGTTTAATACTTGAATTAAAGCTAGAGATATTAGCCATTTAATAAATGCTTTTTAGCCCTTGACCTCTTTCTTAACGAGAGGGAAATCTTGAGTCTATATTGTATGCTAAAATTGTGGTGTTCAAACTTTGAGATTGAGTTTAAGATACTATCTTGAGTCTATATTGTATGTTATTGACAAAGCTAGAGACACAACTGGAAAGGGAAAGAACCTATAGATATTTCATAATTACTATGTACTTGACAAAGCCACTATTTCATAAAGAAACACCATGGTGCAGAGCCCAATATTAAAGACTAGCACCCCAAGGTGCAACCTATTAATTATTTAGTTGACATTGATAATTAACCATAGATGTTAGGAAAAAGGCATAGTCCTGGTCCTCCTGGATGAGAGAAAAAAAGTTGATGGCAGGCTCCATTTTCCTAAATCTATCATTGTATCTAGATTAAAGTAGCAAAAGAGTTTCAAACCTTACAAAGATTAAAGTAGCAAAAGTATTTCAAACTTTAAAGTAGCAAAAGATTAAAGAGATCTGGGCCAGCAATGTTATCCAATCTGAAGCCATTAAGGTGTTAGTGTGCTACATTTCTTTAATAAATGAAGAATGAAACTCAGCCAAATATCATCTTTTCAAACAAATAGATTTTAGCATTGCTAATAGAATCAAAATTCTAGAAACTTTAGACTGATGTGCTACAAATATGTTACATTTCAAATGAACAATATCTCTTTGTAAATATAGACTCATGAAAATTGAACTTCCAGTCCCTGGGGCACTGGCTTGGTAGTTGGCAGTAGGTTGGATGGGTTAGGCAAGGTCTTAGATTCAATCTCACCAAGCAAAAAAAAGAGAAGAAGAGTACCAAAAACTTTATACATTATTTGTCAGTATTGGGGTGCTTGAAAGCAGAATATCACCTCTAGACCATCAGACTCTACGCTAAATCTATGCATACATAGCTTCCTTTCGAATCCTAAGATCAATTACTCTCCAAGTTAGAAGAGGCACTAAGCCCACAACACAAACACACGAACAAGCAGAGAGGGAGATATGCATTACAAAGAATAGAGTGGAGAGAATTAAATCCTCTAGTTGGGACCATTATTGCTTTTGTAGATATTAATTTAATAATGAGTAATAGTTCATTGTCTAGTATGATGTTGAAAGTCCTGGGTTGTAAAGCGCTAGTCTTGGCATCCCCTATATGCTTTATTTCTTATCAATTTTTACCAGGGGACTTTTGCTTTGACAGATTTTAAGCTTTGTTTATTGAATAATATATCTACTTGTTCCCTTTCCATAATGTAATCTCTACTTGGTTTGCAATAATAGTGATAATTTCCTAACACTGTTGTCTTCAAGGTTGTCACTATGGGTCGCTCTAGGCTTCGGAAATTGCTTTTTGACGACTTAAACGAGGATGAGATAATGAGGTGAGTTCTTAAGGGTTCAACATCACAACGTAAACGTCGTCGGTATATCGAATGTGATCGTTTGGTAGGCCATAAAAGACTTTATCTCGACTACTTTGCCGACACACTAGTATATCCTTCTCATTTATTTCGAAGGAGATTTCGGATGAGTCAGTCTCTTTTTCTCCGTATTCAATCCAAGGTAGAAACTTATGAACCTTACTTTATTCAAAAAAGAGATAATGTCCAAAGGCTCGGTTTATCTTCTCTTCAAAAGATAATAGCTGCACTTAGGATGCTTGCGTATGGAGTGACAGCTGATTTTATGGATGAGTATATGCGGATTGGAGAATCCACTGCAATAGAAAGTCTGAAAAAATTTGTTAAAGCGGTGGTTGATATTTTCTCCAAGGAATACTTGAGGTCCCCAAACAACGAAGACATTGCTAGACTTTTAGTCAATGGGGAAAGACGTGGATTTCCAGGGATGCTAGGGAGCATTGATTGCATGCATTGGAAATGGAAAAATTGTCCGACTGCATGGAAAGGTCAGTACTCTGGTCACATTCGTGAGTCAACCACTGTTTTGGAAGCAGTGGCATCATTTGATCTTTGGATATGACATGCATTTTTTGGGTTACCTGAGTCAAATAATGACATTAATGTATTAGAATGATCTCCTATATTTTCTGAGCTCGAACAAGGACGTGCTCCTGCAATTAATTACTCAATCAATGGCCATGAGTATACAATGGGATACTACCTTCGGCATATATCCAAAGTGGTCAACATTTGTTAAAACAATTCCATCTCCATGAGGACATAAAAGAAAATTATTTGCAAAAGTCCAAGAGGCGAATAGAAAGGATGTAGAGCGTGCATTTGGAGTGCTTCAAGCAAGATTCGCAATTGTGCGTGGACCTGCAAGATTTTTCTATAGTAAAATGCTCCAAGATTTGTTCTTGCTATTATTTATCGTCTTTGTTATGGAAATCATCAGTTAGTGAAGATATGATAATGGTAAGAAGTGTTACAAATGAGATCACTAAAAAATATATATAAAATTAATTAGCCACTATTATTATGGAGTAATAGTTTATAATTTTACGCATCCAAAAAGGTGGAATATATAGAGTTTTCTTAAAGGTATGTGTAAAGATTCACTATATGTGTGTGTGTGTGAAGGTAAAAAAAGGTATATTTAAGGTTTTTATTAACTTAAAAACTAATGAAAAACCAATGGTTAATAACTAAAATTATAGTATTAATAAAATATTTAATGAGATCATCATAAAAAAATTATCACACGCAACGCGTGTGTATGCGACTAGTTTTATATATAATTGACAATTTTTATGAGCTCATCAAGAGTCCCCACAAAATTTAAATAGGAGGAAATAATAGCAAGAACAAAGAAAAAAACCAAACAACTATGAGAGATATATAAATATGAAACCTTGCAAGTGCTCATCCACACATTCTATTGATAAGATGATATATCTAGAGTACATGTAATAATTTGTGTGATTAAATATATGTAGGAAAATATTAAAGATATTATAAATTTTTTTACATAAAACTTATTATAAAATAATGTGACAATAATTATGATTGATATATTTCAATTATCTCATAAATAAATATTTAAATTTTCTCTTTAAGATGGCCAACACATCAATTAGTAACCTCAATCTAGTAAAACTTTAACTTGATGTATCACTACTCATAAATTTTTTTTTTTTTGGCATAAACGAAGGCTTTATTGAAATAAAGGATAACAAACACGAGAGTTCACACTGCCAACTGACAGAGCAGTAACTTACAAAACAAACAAAAACCCAACAAGCAAACCAAACACTAATTTAAAAACAACAACACTTGAACTTCGAACACACAAAACTAAAAATAGTAGCTAAAGCTTTATTTGCATACAACTTCACGAGATGAGACAAAACCCGTGGAATCGCAACAGAGAGGCATTGTAACAAAAAGGTGTAGCATGTGGCCTATAGAATTTCTCTCCCTGATTGAGAAGGTCCTCACTTTGCCAATAGGTCTGCGCAAGTATTGGATTCCCACACCATGGGCACTTCCCAGTTCCCACCATGGGCAATGACCTTTTTCCTATGTATAGGACATATTCCGATAATCAAAAAAAGTATAGGACATATTCCGTTGAAACTTCACAAAGAAGGCAAGGACGTTCATTGGTTACCACGTACAAGTCAGTAAAATAGGAAGACTTATATAAAGGCAAAGCCTTTCATTGGTGACCTCGTACAGCACCATAGTTGCTTTGCCTAAAGCTATCTTTTACAACAAAGAATCAATTTCTTCTTCGAAAACTCTCCAAGGTAAAATTCCATGTATTGAAAATTGGATCAGGTAAATGTGTGTCTTTAACAAATTTATTTTTAGAAAAGTTTTATTGGGGAAATTTTTTTTCAATTTTCAATAAATTTTTTTTTTAAATTGGTTTCCTATTGTGTGCCCTTAGGGTACACATTAGTAAAATCCTTAAAAATTTGAAGGGAGTTCTTACTCGCGCATTATTGTTGTACACATCTTCTTAGTTATTACACACAGTTGTACGCATAGCCTATAAAATTGTATTTTTGAAAATAAGATTTAAGATATAATTGTGAAATGGTGAGATTCTGGATCTGTTTGGGATCCGTTTATTTTGCTGAAACTGAAAACTTTTTTCTGAAAGTACTGTAGATAAAGGTAAAAGTTAGCTAAAATAGTACAGTGAGACTCATGAATAGTACCAAAAAGTACAGTGTGACTTATAAATAGTAGCATAAATAAGGTGAATAGTAAAATAAGCTGGTAAAATTAATCATGTCAAACGGACACTATGATTTCACAATTTTAACTGAAATTATGTTTCAAAACACGATTTCAGCTGTGGGTTTCATACACTGTACACTCAATATGCTCTTGGAAGGAACTAGGTAATTTATGTTTAAAACTTGTGAACCAAGTTTCTAAGTCACCGTGGTCTAGCAGACATTGACTTCACTCTTTACGCATGAAGAAGGTAATTAAGACCCCACATTTCTTTACTTTCCCATCTTTTAATGAATGAGACCAGTCTATAAAAATATTCCATCCTAGTTCACTCTTATGCATCACATACCATTTTTCTCCATAACACATACACTATATCTCTCTCTAGCTTTCTCTTGCATTTTTGCTCTAAGTTTTGCTCCATTCTACTAAAACATGGGAGAAGAAAGCTCACTTGTAGTAGCTCAAGCAGTCCAAGATGCACCCATCATTTCATCCTACAATGATCGTATTCGCCCACTCCTCGACACAGTTGACAGCCTCCGTCACCTTATGATCACAAGAGAAGGCATTCAGCTCCCCACCATTGTCGTGGTTGGGGACCAGTCCTCAGGAAAGTCAAGTGTTCTTGAATCACTTGCCGGTATCAACCTTCCCCGTGGCCAGGGAATTTGCACAAGGGTGCCTCTCATAATGAGGCTCATGCACCAGCCAACTCCTGAACCTGATCTTTCCTTGGAGTTCAATGGTAAAGTTGTTCGAACCGATGAAGAACATGTTTCTGAGGCTATAAATCTTGCCACAGAGGAGATTGCCGGGTTCGGGAAGGGGATTTCCAACACTCCTTTGACATTGGAGGTGAGAAAAAATGGTGTGCCTGATTTAACTATGGTTGATCTTCCTGGAATTACTAGAGTGCCAGTCCATGGCCAGCCTGAAAATATTTATGACCAGATAAAAGATATTATCATGGAGTATATCACTCCTGAAGAGAGTATTATACTCAATGTTCTATCTGCAACAGTGGATTTCACTACTTGTGAATCTATCAGGATGTCACAGACGGTGGACAAGAATGGTGGGAGGACTCTTGCTGTTGTTACTAAGTCTGACAAGTCTCCTGAAGGCCTTCTCGAAAAGGTTACTGCTGATGATGTCAATATTGGGCTTGGCTATGTCTGCGTTAGGAATCGGATAGGAGAAGAATCATATGAAGAGGCGCGAGTGGAAGAGGCTAGACTTTTTGAATCACATCCTCAGCTTTCCAAGATTGATAAATCAATTGTGGGGATTCCTGTTCTCGCACAAAAGCTGGTGCAAATTCAAGCAGCTAGTATAGCGAGAAATTTGCCTGCTATTGTGAAGAGCATTAATGACAAGTTGAGCTTGAACATTGCTGAAGCGAAAAGAATGCCCCAGAAGATGTCATCTCCTACTGAGGCAATGACAGCTTTTATGCAGATTATTGGAATGGCCAAAGAATCATTACGGAAAATTCTTGTGAGAGGAGAATTTGATGAATACCCAGATGAGCAAAACATGCATTGCACTGCTCGGTTGGTTGAAATGCTCAACCAGTTCTCTGATGAACTTCACAAGCATTCTGGAAGTGACCCTACAGAGAAATTTTTGATGGATGAGATTATGGTTTTGGAGGAAACCAAGGGTATTGGACTGCCGAATTTTCTTCCCCGCACTGCCTTCCTTACTATCCTACAGAAAAGGGTGAAAGGCATATCTAGCATTCCAACTATTTTTGCTGAGATGGTCTGGAGTTATGTTGAGGAAATTGTTATTTCTGTCATGATGCACCACTCTGAACACTATTACCAGCTTCAGCTATCTTTCAAGCGTGCTGGACATAATCTTATAGCCAAGATGAAAGAGCGCTCTATCAACTGGGTCATGGAGATCGTTGAAATGGAGAAGCAGACGGATTATACTTGTAATCAGGAGTACTTATCTGATTGGAATAAATTAATGGTTCAACAAGATGCGTTCATGAAGTACGTCTTGAATAATGAAGAAAGGCCTGCAATGAGAGAGCTTGAAGGTTTTGGTGAGATTGATGTTGGTCATTTAAAGAAATATTCTCATGTTCTACAACAGGCTTTTGATTTGAAGATGAGAATGACAGCTTATTGGAAGATTGTGTTAAAGAGATTGGTTGACTGCATGGCTCTACATTTACTGCTCAGTATTGGGAACTTGGTGAACAAAGAGTTTGAAGCAGAGATTGTTAATGAGTTGATGGGACCTGGTGGTGGGATTGAAAGGATGCTCGAGGAGTCGCCTGCAGTTGCTTCAAAGCGACAGAAAATAAGCAAGAGTATAGAGCTGCTTAAAAAGTCCAAAGAAGTTGTTGCTAAGATCATTGACAAGATCGGTACCTATAATGATTAGGGTGTTTGCTATGTTATTTTAAATAATTGCTATGCTTTCATGTTAACAAAGTAGTTTGCTTTATGTGTATTTGGTTTTGTTTCCCTTTCTATGTATTTTGGTTTCTTTCACTTGAAACAGTGAAAGTTTATTATCTTTTTGTTGGTGGGGAGAACCAATTTTAATTTCATGAACCTACTTAGTAGTTTTAATTTCTTCATATCTGTGAGTTTTCTGTAATTCAAGATTTCAAAACAACTTATATGCTTAGAGTACTGAAGAAATCCTTGGAATACTATGAACCATTCCAAGCAAATTAACTTCTTATAATGCATTCTGTGATTCTTAAAAAAAAAAATGGTAGAATGAATAGATTGGTTATGGTCATTTTCAATAATCAGGTAAATGAAGTGAAGTCTGTGAAATAGAGAATAATTTCCTTGGAAGTGGGAAGTGACTTATGACTATAACTGCGGGATGTTGAGCAGTTTAAGGCAACCAAGCAAAAAGATTAATTACCTATTGATGGGAACAAACTGAAACTAAGTTTGCATTTAAATCATGCATTAATCTAAATCAATCAAGCTTTAATCTAATTATCTAAATCATTATAACTCGTTTCAATCTTTTTCCCTTTTTAATCAACCTGCCATGTTGAAGCACTTCCTTTTGGGTTTGTATGGTTGAAACAATCTTGGATGTTTCTACCCATGGAAATTAAGGAGAAACAATTTAGAATTAGCAATCTTAATACATTGATTGTCAACTTTGTTTAGGCTCACTTATTGGTATGAAGGTAAAGACAGTGATTTGCTAACCAAATTTAGAGTTTGAGCTTACAAGACCTCAAAATTGAATAGATTTCTGAGTTTGGGATTTCAAATGGATCTCATAGTCATTTCATATTTTGCCATTTTAGGAAAAAAAAAGTAGTTCTCAGGTATTTCTATTCTAACAACTTTTAATGGAACAGGGACCTCTAAAGGGCACGCACTACCATCACTAGCTACTTGTTGACTAAAACTGTCGCCGTATGAATGGGCAACCCCCCATGCAGCAGAGGACATTTTTCTTTTGCTCAAACTTCTTAGAAGCATACAAAGGAAAACATCCATCAACCCAGAAAGCATGGATGTTATCAAATAACAGTGTCAATTGTACTTCCAACAGTTATAAATTCAATGAGGTAGAACCAACGTGATTGGTTGAACGTTGTAATGCCAAACTTTATGTAATTTTGTATGTAACTTCCACTTTGACCTAACAGTTAGTACCAAGATAACACTTTCAGAAGGATAAGCCACAGAAGCAGTGCATGAACTGCCATATCAAATGTTTTAATCATGTAAAGGGACAATTTCACAGTTTATTTTCTTAAATTTTCTTCTTTTTTCTTTCCTAAGTTGACAAGAATATACAAGAAGCTTTATGAAACACACATTTTGCAACCAGGGGATTCAATATATTTTCTTATCATTAGTCAAGAATTTTTCGTCATGACGGGCAATGTAATGGTTACCCAACCCAGAATTAAGATTGACTTGATAATGTAGTGGAAGAGCCAATCCATGTCACATCTGATGAATGAATGAGACTCTGCGTGTCATCTGAGCCCTGTCCCATGATCTGATCAAAGTATTCTCTTAGGGCCTTAAATCTCAAATCATCACCATAAATACTTGGATCCATGATCAACTCATGAACAGCAGTTTGGCCTTCAAGCATGCTTACCACAGCAGACATGATAGGCCGAAGTGTTGGTGATGGATTAGTGCATAATAGAGCTACTTTCATAATTTTTACTGCCTCTTCTTTACTGAAATTAGATTTTAAGTTTGGATCTACCAAATCCGTCAAATTCCCCTTTTGTTGTGAAACAAGGGTCTGTAAAAGACTATAGAAGAAAATGGAAAGAAGAAATTAATTAGCATTATATATTGAGCAAAACAATACAAATCTTAAACGATAAGGTAATAATTTACTGAAGCAAAATACAAAAAACTATTCTTAAAAAGAAATTATATCTAAAAAGACTAAAAAGACTTATAATGAAAATAAAAGTGAAATTTGTGCTAGATTCATGCTATTCTTATATTGCCAACACAAACTCAATTTAACATTTTCATTTTATATCATTATTCAGGTCTCCCCTCTACCTACCAAAAAAATAAATAAAATAAAAAAGAAGAAAGAAAATTGTATATATGGAATGCTTAGTTCTTTAAATTTTTTAATTAGAACTCAGTAAATGTTATTTCGTTTCAATGAAGATAAGTCTTGTGCAAAATGGCACTTAAATCTGGATTGGTAAATAAACGCACAATACAGGGCCAAATAAAAGTCCCAAAAAAAGTGACTAGGTCTCAAAGCTGCTTTTAGTTTCAATTATAAGAAAAGTTTGATGAAGATCTATCTTACCCAATCTAGAAGGCATACAAAATTTTCATTTGGTCGATATTTCATGTTGTTCTTCCCAGCAACAATTTCCAATGCAACAATCCCAAAACTATATACATCTACTTTATATGTTAAATATCCTAATAATGCATATTCTAGCGCCATGTATCCTCTGCACAGAAAGATCATTCAATTAGTAAGGTTTCACTTGAATGAGGTTACAAGCTTCTCTAACAAACAAATCCATGACAAAATAGTTTTAGGTAACTAGATTTCCTATCATAATAATTTTATTTCCATTTTGGCAGCAATTATGCCATTAAAAAAGCTAGCATTATTTAGTCACAAATTTATTTCACTTGAAAGAAAATTCACCTACTGATATTGCCACTTTGCAAGTTAATAATTGATCATATTGATGTAGTCATGCACCATTAGCCATACAGGAAAGCAGAATATAAATTAAAATTTCTCTATATTGCTTAATCCTTGTATAAAAAGGTAAAAATTTAGAGGTAGCATTCAACATATGAAATTTAATTTTTGAATAAAACAGAAATTTCTCATCCTTCTGTTTTATTCTGCAGTTTCTATCTGATGAGAAGTTTGAGATGTTGCTTCGATACATATAAAATTGAGGTAAACTAACTTTGCAGATTATTTCTATATCTATCATGTAAATATTTGTAAAGCAGGAATACTAAATAGAAGTGCAATTGGGTAGCAAATACAGATGGCTAACATAAATAAAGCTCCTACTAATACTTAAAGTGAGGACTTTCCCATAGTACTTTGTATACTTGAACTTGTTTATGGAGACTTCAATTGCTGCTTTATTCTGGTTTTCTTTTTGGAAAGCAACTTGAAATTAGAGCCATTAAGATTCATCTTTTTCTAAAAAAGAACACAAGAAAAACTTAAGTTCAGAATGAAGGAAGAGAAAAAGGTAGCTCACACAGTTCCTGCAACTCGGGTGCTAATGTGGCTGTTCTCCTCTTCGTAAAGCTTGGCCAACCCAAAGTCAGAAATCTTAGGATTAAGGTCCCCATCCAGTAGTATATTGCTAGTCTTGATGTCCCTATGAACAATTTTCAGGGTTGATTCCTCATGCAAGAAAGTCAGACCTCTTGCTATGCCAAGACATATTTTTTTCCTTCTAGGCCAGTCCAATTTCAGTCGGCTTTCCTCTGGACCAGCAATGTAGATAGCTTAATCTATGATATCCAAATTTTAGTTCAACCTGTAGGTCCTATATGATTCATGGAAATTGACTCCTACTCTTTGCAAGTCAAAATAATAATATGCCAAAGATGAAAGATTAAGCTTACCAAATAAAGCATGTTCAAGGCTATTGTTTTCCATGTATTCATATACCAACAATAACTGATTTTGTTCAATACAGCATCCATAGAGTCTAACAAGATTCCGATGTTGTAATCCAGAAATCATGCATATTTCATTCACAAATTCACGATTCCCTTGCTTTGATTTAGAAGAAAGTTGCTTAACTGCAATTATGGTACCATCTAATAAAGTGCCCTGCATTGACGGTATAATTTGCACTATTGGTTATGTATGAGGTCTATCTGGACCAGTGAAAATGCGAAGGGAATAAGAGAAAATGGTATTAAATGCATTCATGCAAAGATAGAAGACCATGATGGAGTTGTAGATTACCTTGTATACAGCTCCAAAGCCACCTTGCCCTGCTTGTTTGCAGCATCAAAATTGTTAGTGGCAGCTTTAATTTGCCTGAATGTAAAAAAACCAGTTTGCAGATCTAGGCCTCTCAGTTCTGTATGGAACAAGTTTCATATGTTAGAATGCATCATAAAAATTTAAAGGACTGCTTCATTAGTATTCTGACTAGTCAATGATATCAAAACAGAGTTACCTTCTTCCCTTGATGTCCTGCCTCCCAAACATCCTTTCCACTGAAGAATTCCTAAAATCAGGAGGATAAGGCTTGACACCAAAACTACAGTTCCAACTGTGATGAGTATCTTCTTTTTTCTATCATCAGGAGGGTTGAAATCTACAAAGAAGGAAAGTAGCAAAGAATAGTGATTGTAAAACTGCATTCGATTTTGTATATTGTACTGTAAAGGCATACACGTAGGTGGATCTAGAGTAAAACGAGATACTATTAGATGGTTCAAAACACAGGTTAGGTAATAAAAAAGGAATTAGAGAGGAATAAGAAAAAATCTTTGTATGTCTTCGACCAAGCTGCACATAACATTGTTTCAAGTATTTTACTTCGCATCCAGTTGTTTTGGGGACTGCTTCTCCATAAACCATACAATAAGAATATATTACTTTTTAGTTTTGGAAAATAGAAACATTCAAAACTCAAAAATGAAAGAGTGAGAGTGAGAAATGACTGACCATGTAAAAGAAGGAATACAGAACATACAACTTTTGTACTTACCAGCATCTATGGAGATAGCTGATATAAGAGGACCATATGTTCCTCTCTTAGGGACATTTGTTGTCCCTTTCCCAGACCAGTGAAAGCAGATCTCCAAAATTTTATTCTTAAAAAATGCTGTATAGTTCCTAACAATTGCTTTGTCAACTCCTTGTGCCTCCTTCTCAATATCAAAATCCTTCAGCACCAGTTCTTCCTACAACAACATATTTAGCTTAAATTATCGTCTATAGCATTTACCTGGATATAAACATCAAACATCCGTCTTCCAACACTGAAAAAGGATCTGTTGTCTCTAAATATTATCTCAGCAAAGTGAAGTTTCACGGGATAACTTCCATTTGCCAAGCAGCGCACATAATATGTGAGAGAGAGGAGACAGGCGTGCATCTGTGTACAATTCGAAGTCATTCATTTTGAGTACAGATTCATTTGTTGCTATGTAGTCATGTGCGCCACTCCAAATACCCCAGAAATCTCCAGTGCTACTAAAGCCCCAACTATCATCCGACATCATGCGAACAAATTTTGCTGCACCTCCTAGCTCTAAATCTGCTTCGTATTTGATGTTTCCAATGGTGGTTGCATTTCCACCACAATTTATATTCAAGGAATACTGATCTAGAGAGCACCAAAGTAATCAGATACAATCAAACAAAACAGGAGATACTCAATTATCATTAATAATTTAATCTTCTTCTTGTTTTCTTGATAAAAAATCATTGATGAGGAAGCTGTGATATCGATAATTGAAGCATCTAAATGCTAGTTTGGTCCTAATATGTATATATACCTTTTGAACATGGATTATTCTTCAGACATTCCGTAAGAATTCTAGATTAAAATGTGGCATAAGGAAGAAGAATTAGCATATTTAAAAAAATGGAAATGAAAAATAAAATTATAAAAAGTGCTCTCCTTAGAAGTCAAATAAATTAGAAGATTACAAGTTGTTCTGTCCAGAAAAGCTTCTGAACAAATTTCTGTTGAATTACAAATGAGTTACTTCCCCCCCCCCCCCCAAAAAAAAAAAAGAAGAAGAAGAAGTAAATGAATAAAGGTGTTGAAAGCTCAGGTAGGTTGACTTTAAGAGGAAAAGGTTTCTTACAAGGTGTATGGACAAGTGTTTGGCACAGAGCTTTCAGAAAAATTATTGTAAGAGCTATCTATTTGACTGCACAAAAACATAATTTCCTTTAATCTTCCAATACATAAAATTACATATCCATCAATTTTGATTTAAATTGATCTCAACGCTACAATTAAATTAATCTAATATGTAAAAAAGTTGAAAGAGGAAATTTGAGAGTTGTATACAAACTTATGACCATATTAACCACCAATTAATACAACCTTAATCCCTTCTTTCCATAATTAGCTAAACAATTAACCAATTCAGTGATTTATACCATCCTTATGGATGTTCTAAGAAAGACATCTTACATGTATTCTATAACAGAATTGTGTTCTATATATCTACCATAATATGGCATTTCTTAAACTTCAAACTGGATTTATCAAAGCTAAAGCAACATCAATTTAGGCCCACTTGGCCACCCCCACCCAGCATTTCTAGATAACAAACATTGAACAATGGAACAAAATAATGCTGCTCTTTCAAGGTGATGCTACATGGAGAAAAATGCAAATTAAGCTGCCAGAAGAATGGGATTATTTCACCCATTTCGTGGAGAATGTTCTCTGCAACCTACCCATAAAAGGTCATGAAATGAACCATTATCCAAATTAGGATTTCAAATATATACATTTTCAGATATAAAACATTGTGTGTAATACCTTAAGAGAATATGCTTCTACTGTCCCAAATAAAATAAAATAAGTGAACAAAAATATCATGCAAATTCAGTGTAGAAGTTAAGATGGAAAGCATACTAGCGGTTATCTCTGCCCTTGATCCAGTCTGGAATTGGCCCACTGAGCAAGTTTCTTGTCAGATATCTATCCAATGAGCATGAAATGATCACATTGTGATTAGAAACACACATATTGTTACTGTTTTGAATGTACATAAAAGAAAATTTATTTTTAAACTTTTGTGAGCTGACTCTATTTGTATACAACCTTTCAGACATACGACTTTGTACCATAATGCTTCATTCCAAAAACCTTTCAGACAAAAAGGCTCTTACACTATGTTGGTAAATCAACAATCTCAAAAGATTAAATTGCTTTAGAAAGCAGGCCAACATAGAATATCCAGCTTAACATAAATGGCCCCAGGATCAGGTCGTAAGTTGCCCACTGCATGAATTTAGATTGCTTACATGGTGTCCAAACTAGTTAGAACTTCCAAATTTGGAATGTTTCCTTCCAATCTGTTGAAGCTAAGATCCGTAAAAAAGGAAAAAGCAGATGTCATAAGAACACAAGAAAGTAAGCTAAATAACTGTCCATGTCAACATGGTTAACTTAGAGACATGCTTGTTTCCCGAATGAGAATGGACCTAGAAAATAACATAAATTTAGGTATAGCAGATTGATGGAGAACCTGATAATATGTTCACGTACTTAATCCATGGAGCTATAAATCTATTATTGTTTCCATTCATAATTGAAGAGTACTAAGCATAAATCTGACAAGGGCATTGCTGTACTGAGTAACTCAAGTAGGCATCAGTCAAATTATCTTTAAACATGTGGCAGGTAATAGCATGGGCATAATCATCTAGAATTCGTCTAATTACATACAATCCAAAACAAATATTTATGTATAGTGTACACCTAAACAACTAGTTTCAACTTTAATTCTTCTTGAATGAACTTACAAATTGTCTCAATCCCGGTCATATTATGCAACTTGAGAAAAGTATACAGCTAGCCCTCCAAACTTTACTTATTCATATTTCATATGACCTCTCTTAATTTTATGTTACTCATCTTTCTTTCCTATCATGAATTTTGGGCTCCACTTGACACTTTTATCTTTTATCAATGTATTATGTAGTATAACATTTTCAGTTTCTCACACCTACATTGGAGAGTGTAAAAGGTTTTCATAGTACATACCAAATTAAAGAGACTAAAGGTCTTTTTTTAAACATCATAATGTCATTATTGTTCTTATCTGTAGATATCCTTGGCTAACATTCTGTTTTAGCAGTTTAAATTACAATCACTAGACGAAAGAGGCAATAAATTCAGATCATAACTCTTGAGATACTAATTCTAATACTATACAATGATCTATTTGTCAAGCTAGGAATAAAAGGTCTCAAAATTTTGTGTCAAAAATTAGAATTTAGCAAGTTATCAATTGCAATGTAGCTTAAGTCCACCCATTTTGAACTTCAATACCTGTCAAGTGTAAATATTTTTCTCCATATTTCTTAATCTTTTTGTAATTCAATAAAAATTAAAGAGAAGAATGAAGAGAGGAATTACAAAATTTTTAGTTGTGTCATTTCTGATATATATCCAGGGATTTTTCCTGAGATATTACAGCTTCTCAACATCCTGAAACATAGACCAACTTCATATAAGCAAAATTGCAATAACATGTGTATTATTCTAATTGCAGATAATTTTACAACATAAAAACCTTACAATCTTGTCAGGCCTCCCATGCTACGTAGGTTCGGAAAAAGTGAACCCACTCCATGCAAGTCACTAATCCGTCTGCATGATATTGCACCATCAATAACTGTTATTTTCTTTGGCTATGAATTTTATTAGTTTAAAATCACAAGAAATTATTGCAGAGATTATGAAACTCAAGAAATTTTAACATAGAACACAGAACTCACAGCACTGTTAAATTGCTTAAGATCGAAATGCTAGGAGGAATGGGCCCCTCAAGACCACTAGCTTGGATCTCTCTGTTAAGGACATAATTCCAATGGATTTAGATTAAGCCTAAAACTTTTGAGTAGAAGTGCTTTACATAAAATTGTAGGAATATCACATACAAATTCTGAAGCTGTTTCCAACTTTGAATGGAATCAGGTATTCTTCCGGTGAAGTTGTTACTGCTAATCCCACTGCATATGGGCCAGATAGAAACAAGATAGAATGAAATACAAACCAGATCATTTTTCAACAAAAAATAAAAAATTACTGTTAGTACAGAAATTGAAAAGTTGACAACCACTTACAGTACTCTTAATTTGGTCAGACTAGTGAGAGCTACTGGCAACTCTCCTGTGAGATTGTTAGCATTAAGAACGCTGCAGTAAAAAAGAAAATTTAAGATCAGTTCAACATACGCTATTATTATGTTATGAAACTCATTGAGAATTTAGAAATGACTAATCAAATGTGATTTGAAAAGAAAGAATCACTAACAGAATCTCCAAGTCAACCAAGTTTGCAAGCCCAGGGGGAACAGGGCCAGAGAACAGGTTGCTTTCAATGGATCTGAAATACAGTCCAAGATTACAGACAGCAGAGCTTAACCAAATGATTTGTTGAAATTATTTAACATAGAGATCCAGAACATACAGAGCTCTCAGAGTGGTAATGTTTGCCAAGTAGTCAATACATCCTGATAAGTTGTTCGTACTGATGGACCTGCACTTGATTCATTTTCATTAGTTTAATAATTAGCTTTAACCAGCTAACCTTGGACTTGAAAGGGTAGTGAGTCATTTACAGAAATCCAACTTCATTGAAGCCCATTCTCGTGGTATCATTCCACTAAGGTAGTTTCTATTCAAATCACTGTCAGCAAGAGGAAAGTCTGCTGTAAGTAGAAGCCTATAGTCCAATTTGCTGGCTAACAAGAAAAACAAATAATCGGAAGCCTTTCTTACATTTACTTAAGGTTCGGTAGCTTAACCAAAGATGGTGGAAGTATCCTGCCCTTTAAGAAATCTGTATAACAAAGATTAAAGTAAAATAAAAATAGAGAGAGATTACAATTTTATGTAGCAATTTCAAAGTAATGTCTTAGTTTAAATTCGATGACTAAAAGAGAGAAAAAGTTAGCAAAATAAAGAAATAGGTGTTTATCCAATTTTCAACTAAGTTACACATCTTATTCAAATATTCATTGCTATTATTTTCCATTAACCTTCAGTAGAAAATTTAATAGAATAACTTTTGTGTTATATAAGCAAAGGTAGTGTACATGCTAACCACGTGGCATACACCACCTGTGTTGGAACAATTGCAGACGATAGAATTATTGTACAATGGCCTCTGACTTGAAGCTGGTGTAATCCAGCTTGAGTCATTGCATGGATTTACTTTGAAATTCCAGTCTTTCTTCCCCAGCTGTGTAGCTATTTCTTGAAGGGCTTCCACTGCACACATCAACTTCTCTACCAGGATTTTTTTTGTTACCTAAATAACTGATAAGTATGCTTACTAGTGGAATGAACGTGTGGATAGTGCAGCTGAGAAAAAAAGTTAATCAGATAGCTGTTTCAAATCCAAAATTCAAATAATGCCTCAGTTCTGAGGAATATCTGGTTGCCTTTACCCTGTCAAGCTTGTTCTGAGTTGCCCGGGTAAACAAATACTTATTGAAAGGACAAAATTCATGCTCTACTAAAATGCCTTGGGAATGTTCTTGGTGTTGGGGAAAATTGCTGAAGTTAAGGCCTATTACTCCTAATTCTGAAAGCATCTAATTGGGAATGGAATGGTTTTGTTCAGATTGAGTAATTGGCACATTAGAGAACTTCTCATTACCAAATATGGTCCTAGGATAGTTTATGATGCATCAATCCCATCAGTGACTTGGGTCCCTTATTTTATTATTTTTTTAATAAAAAAATAAAGTTTAACTGCTATGTGGGATTCTATAAGAGGAAGAATCATAACTAGAGGGGTCTCATTTAATTGGGTTTCTCAAAGCAAATCCAAAGCATGGTTTCATAATTCTACAATCGACCCATTTTATGTGACCAGATATGGCCACGAAGAAGATAAAAGTCATGTCTTGGTTTCTCTGTGATGATCCACGAAATTCAGTTTCATTTTGGGGTCTTATTGCAGTGCTAAAAAGGCTAATTAAATAGTATGAGAAGCATGTCAAGCCCTTAACCACATGAGGCCAAGTTAGAACACAGAGGCAATAAGGATGCTGCTAACAGCTAATATAAACTTCATTAAGCTGAAACTGAAACTTCAATATACTGATTTCCAATTCCATCAACTTGAGCTTGATTACCAAAATAACATGTAAATATACACAAACAAAAACACTATTACAAACACAATGAAACTAAACATGGTCACTGGAAAACAAGCAAGCTTTGCCATCTTCCCCTCAAAAAATCCCACTGGGTATTGAGTATTGACAGCCCCACTTTCTAAAACACTCCCTACAAAACTCTCTGCCTCCTCTCGAAACATTGATCTTTGCCTAGATACTTCTGCAAGAACAAGACCCATTAATAGGGAAAATTGTGTACAGCTTATCCAACCTACACTTGTCAGAACCTTCATAATCAAGAGTACATGTAATAATTTGTTTGATACAATATTTAATGTATATTCCTTTGAAATTTCAAAAAGAGAACCTATATACAATTCCTTCACGTCGGTAAAACAGGAGGGAGACTTCACGACAGCACTCACTATATATTAATTGTAAAGACGAAAGCCTTTCATTGGTTACGACGTACAACACTAATGCATACCAGCCCTAAAGGACAAAAATCAAAAGTGAATTGTGGCTGTTTAAGTTGCCCTGCCCACAGCTATCTTCACAAAAAAAAAAAAACTATAGACACGATTTTAAAACGCGGTTGTATCTCCTAAAAATTCAGCTAGCTATACCCGTGTTTCTAGTGGTGCCTATTCGGCGTGGCAATAGACCGATTGGTTTATAGCTGCGTTTTTAAAAGCGTCACAATAAAGATTTGTTTGGATACCACTTATTTGCTGAAAATTGAAAATTTATTATTAAAAACATTGTAGTAAAATAATTTTTAAATGTGTAAATAATGCTGTGGAACCCAAAAATACATGGATATGCGCATTTTGCTGAGTTTGGTGGTCCCATGAACAGTGCCGTAGGACCTAAAAAAAGCCAACCGCAGTTAAGAACCACTTTCAGTGCTATCCAAACTCACACTATATCTTTTAACCTATAGCCACGTTTCAAAAACGCGACTATAAGAGTTATTTTAGCCGCATTGTGTAAACGTAGCTATAAATTTTCAACCTATAGCTGCATTTTAAAAACGTGGCTATAGGGGTTATTTTAGATGCGTTTAACAAATTCAACTATAGGTTTCAACTTATAGTCGTGTTTTAAACGCGGCTATAGATATTTTTTTATAAAAAAATTTGGCTATAGCCGCGTTTTAGGTTTTTTTTTTTTCCTAGACAAATCATAGATTCCCTTTATTTTTTCGACCGAACTGTGTAGCAACCTGTTTATATATGAACATTTAGTACTAAATAAAGAAATGGACTAACCAACCTATCAAATTAATACATTAATAACATGCCAAATTAAAGAAGACCGTCCAAATGTCTAGAAAAGTTAACTATCCTACATTATACATTTAGTAGATAAGTGGACACAAAGTACTAGTACTCCTCAATCCCAAAAATATAAGAACTGAGGTCACTGTCCTACATTATACATTTAGTAAGTAAGTAAATGACATAGTACTCCTCACACCCAAAAATATAAGAACTAAGTTAATAACTATCCTACTTTATACATTGATGTGACAGCCGGAGAGTACTCATCAATTTTGTAACCCTTTGGGACGTTTCACTGGACGGCGGTGGAGTCAAGGTATACTGTAAAAGGTTGCTGCCACCTAAAACAGGTTACCGATTTAGAAAACAAAGCTTAAGTAGATATTGTCATTTTGATCTTTCTAACTTGCAAAAGAAATTGACTCACTGTTCCACTGATGGAGACAATGATAGTGCTGAAAAGAGAACCAAAAAGAAGACCAGCTGACATGGTCAAAGGAATGGCTGGAATCGCAAGTATCTAGGAACAAACTATTCAAAGTTAGTATTAGCAGCTAACATATGTATACATAGGTATGTGTGTGTATAGCGTTGAAAATTGTTGGACAATGTTACAGCACCAATGTGAATGAGAATGCGCAAGTTCAGGAGAATAGCCCAAGGAAAACGTTGGATTTTAGTCAAACATTGTCCTAAGCTTTTCTAAAAAATAAATATTTTGTTAAGTTATGCACACACTTAATGAGCCTTGAATGCACATCACCTTCCACTTTACTCTTATAAGGGGAGGAGACGCATTTGAGCTAGAGCTCATTGGCAATATCACCCTTGAGTTTAGAGACCATGTCAACATCATGAAACTCTCTGTTTATGATGTTGAAAATAAAAATGCCTACCTATTTTACTTTACAAACAAACACTACATTGCCTTGACATTTACTAGCATGCACATCTTGTTATAAGACAAACAAAGGAATTTGTGTACATGTGCATGTGGTAGGTTACAGGTTACGAAAATTTGTAGATCTTCAGAATTATGGAAGAAAAGGTTATGGATTTGTGTTAGGTATTAAAAGGTTCTTTGATGAGTTATTTGATCGCTGTTTGGTAGAAGAAAGTATGTGGTGTTTTAGGGTTTGTAAGGAAGAACAAAAAGAGAGAATTTAATGGTGTTTAAGGGTTGTATTAGCAATACCCAGGAACAGTACCAGCAGAAGGAGAGGTAGAAAAGAGAAAGAGAGGAAGAAAAGATAGAAGAGAAAGGGAGAAAATAAAACACAGAGGCAAACATGCCTCAATGCTCAAAACACTCAATATTTTTCTTGTAATCAACTTCATCTCTCTTTGGAGTACATTGAACACCACATATGTATAAAGACTCTTTCTTGTACTATTAGTATTATTAGCACTCCTAGTTTAACTAGTAAACTAAAAACCTAAAAAACTAACTTGGACATAAATAAAATGATACCTAAGAAGATACTAAGAATCTCCTAGAAAATTATAGACTCAACTAAACTACTAGACTGCCTTTAATTTGCAATGATTACAGAAATTACAATTTTGACATTTCATACAAAATTGACCATAACTTATTAAATTAAAAAACCTAACACTCAGATAGTCAGACACATATAACTAGACCTTTAAAACAACAGAACTTCACATGCAGACCCCATAAAATAATTTTTAATCGATGAATTTGCTAAGTAATAATACACTAATCTTCTATGGTTGCATCACATCTAGACTGCATATTTTTCACAAATATTGCAATTTTGCCACCAGATACAAAATTGACCATAACTTAATCTATATATATATATATCATATTGAGCCTCATCAGCAGCCACGTTATCCACTTATTCTGTATATTTTCTTTTCTTTATTTAAACTCCCCCCCACTCTAAAAAAAAAAAAAAAACTCTTCTTCTTCCTATTAATTCACACCTATTGTTACATTTTTTCCAACATTTTCCCTTCCTTTTTGTCTTTTTATCTCCCCACTACTCTCAACTTTACCGTTACACTTTCTTCTGCTTTCTTATATTTTGACACTTCTTCTCCCCATTTCATTTTGTATAAATTTGATATCATTTTCCTCATCTAGTCCATATTTTCCCCCCCCACTAAACTGTGAGTGCTCTCTCTCTCTCTCTCTCTCTCTCTCTCTCTCTCTCTCTCGGTAGATTTTTGTTCTTTCTTATACCTCTAATTAAGGTTGATGGTTCTTTTTTCTTTCTTTTTTAATATGTGTTTTGGTATTGCACTTTTTTATTTTTTTTCTAATTTCCCATTAGAAAGACTTTTCTTTCCTTTTTATAGATTTGGTTGAATTTTGGTTTGGGCTAATACTTAGTTTCTTTTGGAAATAGGAATTTGAATATGCAAACCAATTGTTTGAGTAATAATTTATTATAAAGTATATTTTTTATTCCTTTAGTTTCATTTTAATTTTGGCTAAGATAACTATAGGGATAATGGCCCAAAATCATATATTGGGCCTTGGGCTTCGTCCGAGGACGTTGAATGATCCGAGGAGGGACAAATAGTTATCAGGGGTTCCAATTTAAAGTCTCATAACTAAGGGACAAATGGAAGGTGGTCCGAGGAGGAACTCCTCCTTGGATATGATGAGTGCAGCTCAAGTACGTGTTCTAGCAATTAGAGTGATCTTCCAAAAGGCTCCAACGATAGGAACGTGCTTCATGAACATACAAGAAGGAAGGAAACCAAAAATATCTAAGGGAAAGTTACTACCACCGCATTAAATGCATTGCAGCTACTTTTCTGGCTGCATTTATGTGGAGAAGACCTCTGAACAGTACTGTCTTGGCTACCACAACTCACAGGAAGCCCCAGAGGATGTTTGATGGGACAGATACTCAAGTAATGGCTTAGATGATCAACAAGTGTAGGACTAAGATGGTCCAATGGGAGTTATATAATGTAAGAAACCCTCCATGAGGAAGGAGATCGGAAAAATAGAGAGAGAACACTGTAGCAATCTAAATTGTTCTTGTATTTAATTGTGACCAATTTATATAAGTGTGACCTCGTCAGACGGTGAAGTCATTCAGCTTTACTTTCTTTGTTCTTGCTTAATCATCTTCCAAACTCATACTAGCCGTTGTCAAATTCATTAGGGTCTAGTTCTTTGACCCACTCTCTACAAATTTATTGTATTGGGCTCATTGGGCCAAGATCCTATGCATTTTGGACTTGGGCTGTAAACCGTGTCCCTACAATAACATTGTAATTTTGTGATAAGTTTTGATTATTATGATAACTAGTCGCAAACCCGCGTAATGCACGGGAAAATTTGGCATCACAATTTTTTTTTTGGTGGTGAAGTTAAAAATGACAATAGTACTTGAGACTTTTTTTTTTTTTAATGAAAAAAAATGGGTAGAGGGGGTGACCTAAGTTGGACTTAAGACTTATAAGAGCAACCACATCAGTGGATGCAAAGTCTTGCAAAATACAAAAAGCACTTCATTTTACACATTTTAACTAAAAAAATACCCACATCAGTGAGTGTAAAATTATGCATAAATGCACAAGTGCTACAGTAACCGTGCATATATGCACGGTTACTATAGCACTTGCATTTAATATTTTAGTATTTTTTTTCTCTCTCTCCTTGTCTCTAGTTGGTCTCACTCTCACCTCACTCTCCCTTTTTCTCATTTGATCAAATCATCAAAATGGCAAAACCATTAAACCTCTCGCCACCACTGATCTCTCGCCGATCGCCACGAAGCCTCTCTAATCCCTGATCACTTTCCTTTGTTTCTTGTTGATTGATCAGTGGGTTTCAGGTTAAATGAGGTTGATTTGGCTTTCCTTTGTTTCTTGTTGTTTGATTAGTGGGTTTCGAGTTAAGTGGGTGATGATTTGGCTTTCCTTTGTTTCTTGTTGTTTGATTAGTGGGCTTTCTGGTAAAGGGGTTGATCTGGCGGATTGAATGGGTTGGCTTTCCTTGATGATGGTGGTTGGGTGGGTGATGATGGTGGCTGGGTGTGGAGTGATCATTGGTAGTGTTGAGTCTGTGAGAGAGAGGGGTAGTAAGTGAGGAAATAATAAAAAATTGTAAAAAAAATGAATATTTTATTGAATAAATGTGTAGAATAGATAGACTAATGTGGGTGTTTTGTAAAAATGGGTGTGTAAAATAGAAAAAGTAGTTTTTTTGTGCAAAAAAGACGGAAAGTTTGCAAAGACTGATGCGGTTGCTCTAAGTAATAGTCACAAACTCATCTCAAAATAATGCGATTACATTGTAATATGGAGTAGCATATATTCTGTAGGTAAAGAAGTCTATATATATATATATATATATATATATATATATATACATTTCCAAGGAAACATGTTGCAATTTGCTTTCAATTATTATATATGGCAAGATATTTTGTAACATGTTATAATATAGTGAAATATGCATCAAAACCCAACATAATAAAAAATAAATAAAAATTAGAGAATGTATAATTTTGATTAGAACATGAAAATGAATCTTGATTATTTCATATGAAAGCTAACATTATTTTTCATTTTTTGAGAAGTTAATGAGCAATTTATACAAACTTTGTTTATTAAACCAAGCTATAACAATTTATATTTTGATATTCACTAAACTCATTTATGAAAAACAACTATTTTATAGAATTTTTTCTCCACAATTTAATGAACCTGAAAAACAAAGGAATCTAAATGTGTAGTAAATCAATAAATAACACAAAAGGGGTAGGAGAGAGCAAAATTAGTATGATAGAATTGTTTATACATGCTCGTAATTGTGTTTTATTACCATGGAACCAGTTCATTTTATTGAGCTATTCACAAATTTATACATTTAATACTCTTGTTCTCTACAACTATATCTAGTTTGGTCTCTTCTAGTTCCAGGTCTACAGCTTTAGCCCAAATCATAGCATATAAACCAATGATCATGCAAAATTAACCTAGAAAGATGAAGCCAAACACAATTTCTAAATTTTAACAAATCAGCCAAGAAAATAGTAAGAGAAGAAAACAAAAGAAAACATCGAAGAAGAGCATACTTGTTTGTGGAGCACCAAGCCTAAACAAAAAAACAAAAACAAAAAAGTTTAATATATCCAATTCATATTGTGTTGTCCAATATGATAATAGTTGTTAAATATGTTCTAGCAAGAAGGAAGAGAGAAAGATATTGAATGATAAATTATCACGTGTCAAAAATCAATGAAAGAAATTATAAATTACACTGCAAGAGTATTGCATTGCTGATTGTAGAATTGCCAATGAAATCATATATATATATATATATTTAGAACACTTGCCAAAAAGTGTGACATATGTGAAACACAATTCTAGTAATAAAAAAAAATGTAAGAGAATTTGATTAGTAATACCTGCATCATCACCCAAAATAACCAAAAACAACTATTTATAAAGAAATGTAAACAAACCAACAACCATTTATCACTTATTATCCTAAAGAAAAAAAATTTATGGTAGTAATTTTGTGTTTAATAGTTTTGGTTCTTTGAGTAGTGCTAACACAAAAGATTGTTGCCATTATCTTGATATAACCTTCTTAATTCTAATCAAATCAAGAACTTGTAAGAAGTTTACGCAGATGAATATAAGAAAAAAGTACTAAAGAAATATGTATTACACTAAAATATTTAAGGAGTATTATGGATTGAAGAGCAACATGTGCCAAATTGAACTTAGAATAAAAGATAAGTTTAAGCTAAATAAGGTATGATGATTTACTTCATATAGAAGGGTACAAAATCATTGTGCTCTGTCTTAATAAATACAAAGAACATATTGAACTAAAAAAAAGAGATAATTTTAAGCATTTTTTCTCCTTGAAAATGAGATAAGTTTAAGCTAACTGAGGTGACATAATAATAGTGTGTGTGTGTATCTATTTGGCTAGCATGATTTGAATTAAGTTGTAGAATTTTCTAAGAATAAGTTACACCAAGGTATATGCTTCAGTTGAGAGAATTTTTAAATCCAAAGTAATGGATATTAGGTTAACCATGGAAAACATAAAGAAATATTGCATGCATGCCCATAGTAAAAAATGGATACAATACTTAAACATTGTAAGTGTCCGTTTGGCAAAAATTAATTTTGCTAACTTATTTTACTATTCAGCTTATTTTTGCTACTATTCATGGGTCTCACTGCACTTTTTGTTACTATTCATGGGTCTCACTGTACTATTTCAACTAACTTTTACCTTTATCTATAATACTTTCAGTAAAAAGTTTTCAGTTTCAATAAAATAAGCGTATCCCAAATAGACCCTAAGTGTCCCATAATTATTTCTTTGAAAATTATAAATGGTAAGATTTAGAGATTAGATCTTAAAATAAATTTAAAAAAAAAAAAAAAACTTTTAGTGTGTTTGAATTACTATAATGTTATTTGCATTGTATTTTGTTGAAAAATTAATGAAAAAACCATATAAAGATTAGGTATAATCTCAAATACAAAGAAAAAGAGAAACACAAGGTATAATCCCAAATATAAAGGAAAAGAGAAACACCATACCTATGAATCATAATATTTTGTTTCCTCTCCCAAGGTATCCTAAGAAAGAAATTATAAATTAGCATATATTTAGATGAGATTAAAGGATTTTAGCAAGAATTTGTGTAGTATTTAATTTGAAAAATAACAAAGCTATTCAAAAAATAAAACAAACAAATGGGAGGCAAAAGACCATGTACTAAAACAAAATAAGAAATTAGCAAGATGGTAATGTATTTTGATATGATGGAAGCAATTTGGTAAACTATGATCAAGGAAGATAACCATTACTCAAAAGAAGAAGTAGAAAACATTTAAAATGTACCCAAAAAAAAAAAGAAAAAAAAAAAAGAGTGAAGATCAAGAGTATTGTAAACACATTGAAATACCTACCAAATTGAGACGGTGACTTTTTGTTGAATTGTTATCTTTGGTCGAAGAAATCATCTCAATATTACTAAAGAAAATCTAGAGTTTCTTGATGGGTGTGTTTTCTTTTATTTTCTTCATGGGTGTGTTTTATACTATTCATTTTCATATGACAATTTATTTTATCATAATGCACTTTGGCATAGCTTAATACATGACCGTTCACGAGAATGTGTAAGATCATAAACTCATAATGCAATATTGGGTATGTTTTCTACTTTTCTGTTTATATGACAATTTATTTTGCCATAATGCACTTGGGAATAATTTAGTATTCATATGTTCATTCAAAAGAATGTGTAAGGTCATAAACTGATAATGCAATTTTGATTTTTTATATGTCCAATATTGAATATTTTAATATTTAATATGTTTAGTATTATATATATATGTGTGTGTGTGTCTATATATATATATATATATATATATATATATATATATATATATATATATATATATATATATATATATATAATGTTAAATATATTGGAGCGCTTTGTGGTATTTCTATTTCTATCACGTCTCTTTTACTATAAATTACCACCAACAAAGTGGTATGCTAAAGATAATCCTACCATTTTTAGTTCTATGTCACATGTTTGATAAAATGCTTATGAGAAGGGTTAACAAAAAAAAAAGGATGGTATGTCCGTAGGGGCGGCTTGATGCATTTAGGGGCCTAAGGTGAAAATTGATTATATTGTTTTAGATGCAGAATTACTACTAATTAACATGAACAACGTAGAATTTTTTTTTTTTAGAAATTTTATAGACACAAAAAATTTGACAAAACTTTTCACACTTGTTGATGTGGCAGATTGATAGTGGTAAGTAAAAGAGTGGAGTTAATGGTAGACTTAGATGAAAACTAGTAAAAGTTTGCTAACTCAACTCTTATTATTATTTTATTTTTTAGGAGTGCAACATTCACAATATTTTTCACAACAAATCCTAGGTTTTAAGTTGCTTCTTGTTTTCTATTTGAAAACACCACTATAATTATTATTTTTGCCATCAATAACAGGCTATAACAACCTATTATTTAGCATTTATTGTAAAAGTGTTATGAAAAATATTGTGGACGTAGCATTTTTCTCTCTTTTTTGTTTGTTTTTCATTTGATAAAAAAAATATTATTTTATTTATTAATTATAAATAACACTATTGGTTAAAATTTAGGAGCCTTTTTTTTACTTGGGGCCTTAAGCAACTGCATCTATTGCTTTTACTGTTCAGCCGGCCTTGTATGTCCGGTGAAGAATTCCTACTTTTTTATTTATTTTAGATATTATTATTATTTATAAATAACATATTTTATGACTACATGTTTTCTTTCTTTTTTGAGAAACCAGACATCAAGCCTGGGCTTTTATTGAAAAAGAAAACAAAATCAATGAACATCAAACAAGACTAGGGGTTGAATGTCTTCAGGGAGGTCATCCAACCAAACCCGAACCCCCAACAAATCCTTAGCTTTTTTGGCTAACATATCAACTACCACATTACATATTCTTTTAACATGATTAAACTCACACAACTAAAAATCATTAGCAAGAACTAAGATGTCATCAATGACATTCCCATATGAGGAGAGACAACCAAGCCCTTGTGAGAGGGCGTTGATCACCACCAGCGAGTCGCCTTCGATAACCACTTTCTGAAGACCCAGATCCTTAGCAAACTGAACCGCTTTCCGGCACGCCATAGCCTCCATTTCGTTCACTGTTTGAGAGAGGGAAATGGGCATGGACATGGTTCCAATCACAGCTCCATTCCAGTCTCTAGCTATAACACCGATGCCTGCCATATTCAGTGAGTTGAACACCGTTGCGTCGAAGTTCAACTTGACATGCTCAGGCTCCGGAGGTCGCCACTGCTGCATCACGAGAGGAGGAGAAGGAATTGGTTCAAGCTCTTGGGCATCGAGGTACTCCTGCAACAAGTCTCCCGCCATGGAACAAAGCTGTCCGAGAGGGTGCACAAGCCGGCCAAAGTGTTGAGCATTTCTCTAGTTCCATAATAACCACGCTGTGATAGAGAAAATTTCAACGTAAAACTCAACATGTACCTGCAAAAAACTAGAAAGCAGGTTAGTAAAATCAGATGGGGGGGAGGTGACCCCATGATGGAACCATGTAAGTGAGTTCCACACGCATGCAATCTCCCCACAGGACAATATAGCATGCAGCATGTCTTCCTCATGAGTTTTGCACAGTGCACACACAGCTAACTCGGTAATTTGCCGACGCCGCCGGAGATTGACCATAGTGGGTAGTGCATTGTGGCAAGCTCTTCAGATGAAGAGCTGAATTTTCCTAGGTACTCAGAGCTGCCAGATACCTCTCCAAAACTTCCTGGCTGGGCTTGAGTTAGAGCTGCCCCGCTTTTCAAGAATTATCAATGATAATAATAATAGCATTATTATAGTCGGTAAGTTACACGTATTTAATTATTATTTTAGAATGTGGGAAGTCATCTTTAGATATTTAGATATTAATATTTTATTATAGTTGGTAAGTTACATGTATTTAATTATTATTTTAGAATGTGTAAAATCATCTTTAGATATTAATATTTTAAAAAAATATGTTACTTTTTTTATAAAGATGTTATGGCTGCTAATGTAACTGAACTGGAGCATAACAATAATAAATTCTACGCTTCAGCTTTTAAAAATATATAGATATAGATTTCCTTATTCCTTAAGAGATGAGAAATTTAAATAATAAATTTGAAACTTATAAAATTTAGTTGTATATTACGCAATTTTTTTTTTTTTTTTTAGAATACTAAGTATTTTAACACACGCACACAGAGGGAGGGGAAAGAAGGTCTTGAAGAAACTAATAATGGTATATATTAGACAAATATAATACACTATAATAGAAGTTAGAAGAATGTGGTTAACCTTTAAAAAATATTAATCAAACACACAAAATAATAAAATGATATATTTGTAGAGATCAAAAAATTAAAAAAAAAAAATACTTGTAATTTTTTTCTTTAAAATAGAAAATACTTAAAGTAATTGTTACTTTTTATATATCACACCTTATTACATAATATTTATATTCCCATGTATTGCGTAGGTCTGTGGCTAGTTAAGTTAAAAAACCTATCCAAGTTTGCAAACCAAGTAGTAAACCTGTTTTCCTTTGAAGAGTTTCTCTGTGTTTAGAAGTGGGCTTCCTCTCTAACTTCTTTTACACAGTAGAATTAGTGTGTCCCTTGAACGAAGGTGCATTAGTATCCTGGGAATAACATTGTTATTTCTAGGCTTGTTGGGTTCTTTTTTGGGGATTTGGGAAACAGTTTTGGGAGAGTGTGAGGATGAATGATTTGGCTCAATCATGGAATTAGCTTACTCTTTCAGATAGAGAAGGACAGGGCTGCTGCTTACTTGATGGCAACCGCATTGAGACATTCTCCATTGCTGCAAAGTTTCTAACTAAGCAAGCCATTAACATGGAGGTTATTGCTAAGACTTTTACCTCGCTTTGGAGAGCCAGTGATGGTTTCAAGATGCAGAGTTTTGGAGACAACAAAATTCTTTTCACCTTTGAGAAAAGGGACGATGTGGAAAGAATTTTAGAAGGCGAACCATGGAGTTTTGACAAACACCTGGTGGTAATGAGTCGATATAAGAATGAGTCCCCGTTGTAAGATATAAAATTTGAGAAGACAAAGCTATGGGTTCAGATTTATGGAATTCCGATTAAATATATGACAATTGAGGCGGCGAAGAAAATTGGTAGTGTATTGGGGGAGGTTTTCGCACCGACAGATCCAAAAAAATTTTATGGTGGTCACTTCATTTGTATTCAGGCATCTATCAATCTGTCTATGCCTTTGTGCCATGGAAGATTGATATCTATAGGGGAAGGAGGTAAGCAAGTGTGGATCTCATTCAAGTACGAGAGGTTGCCAAACCTATGCTACTGGTGTGGGCTACTTACCCACGGTGACAGCGATTGTGAGCTGTGGATTGACAGTGAGGGCACACTTACACCAGAGCAACGTGAGTTTGGACCACACTTGAGAGCTCCACCGTTCGTTGCTACAAGAAAAAGTTCAATTGTGGTCCCTGGGTTCTATGCCACAAAGAAGAAGATGAGTTTAGGTGTATCGGATGGTCGAGATTCAGGCCGGAATTCAGGTTCTGGCAGAGGAAGAACATCAGAGCAATCACAGGAAGTAATAGATAGCAGTGAAGAGAGCATTGATGTCGAAAATAATACCTCATTAAAGCGTAATAATGTTGGTGGAGTTATTAGGGAGGATACGGTTGTCAAGAACACACCTAATGGGACAATCACCGAGGAATTAAAGGTTCCTAGTGAAACCGAAACTCTTTTGGAAGCTAATAATGAGGAGATATGCTTGGCAAAATTATTTGGGGCGGCTAAAATAGTGGGATCGGGTTTGACAGCATCCAAAAACCCTAAAGCACGTGACAAGTTAAGTGGTAAAACACAACTTAACAAGTCACGTGCTACTATTGAAGTTAGGGCTCAAAAAACAACAGCCACCAGTGCAATACCTACCTGGACTTGCAGAGAAAGAAACCAACACAGGGACAAAACAGCAAAGAGGTTTCAACTTCAAGGGAAAAAGAGAGAACCAGAATTAGAAGTAGACCCCTTTGGTTTGTCAGCAAAAAGATTTCAGGCTGATTTCAATGAAGACAACACACCTTTTGTAGTGGCGAGAGCTGATGTTCAGCCCCGCCAGAAGCAATGAGTTGTTTAGCATGAAACTATCGTGGGCTTGGGAACCTGCGTATAGGAAGGGAGCTCGTTGAAATCATACAGGCAAAAGATCTCGCTGTGGTGTTTTTAGCCGAGACACTTACAGACGATGCAAGGCTAGAGTTTGTTCAAAGAAGTATTGGTTTTGATCATAGATGGGTTGTTCCAAGAGGGGGAAGGGGTGGTGGATTAGTTCTTTATTGGAAAGCATCGATTAAAGTCCGGATGAACCTTTGGGTCAGTTCGCTTCAACAGGTGGCAGAACAAGCAAGAGCTATGTTGGTGCAATACCAAGCAAACACGCAAATTGCAGAGATGCAGGTTGTGAGCAGCGGCATTGGCGGAACAATGTGGAGGCCTCCGCAATCTGGTTTTGTTAAGGCTAATTTTGATGGTGCCGTGTTCGGTAATTCAAACATGTCAGGTATTGAAGCTGTAATAAGGAAGCATAATGGAGCTGTTATGGCCTCTTGTACAGAAAGTTTAGATCAAACTTACAAGGCAGAGGAGATAGAAGCTTTGGCAGCACTTAAAGCATTGAAGTTTGCGTACAAACTGGGTTTCCAAAATGCCATACTCAAAGGGGACTCTCTTGGTCTGATTCAAGCTTTGAAGGTAGAAGACCATAAGCTATCCCCACTAGGTTTATTGGTAGAGGATGTCAAGTTGTTTGCAAATAATTTTGTAAGATTGTCGTATTCTCACATTAAGAGAAGCGGCAATAGTGTAACTCATAATCTGGCGAAACATGCTATACGCATACCAGATTTTCAAGCATGGATGGAAGATGTCCCATCACATGTTGTTTCATTTTTAGTCAATTTACCTTAATAAAATCACACAAGTTCATTCTCAAAAAAAAAAAAAAAAAAGTTTAAAAACCTAACACTCACAAAACTCCACATGTGGACCCCATAAAATAAGTCGTGAATTGGTGACTTTATCAAAAAGTAATAAATTAATCTTCTATGGTATATACTCATTAAAACTTTACTAAGGAACCTTCTCAAAAAAAAAAAAAAAAAAAACTTTACTAAGGAAAAGCCTATCTGAAGAAAAAAAAAAATCAATGTAAAAAAAAAAATAGTAAAGTATTCTAGCATTTCTTCAAGTGCCTTATAATTGCCTCATTAAAATTCTTGCAAAGAAAAACCTTGTGGGAAAAAACCTAGGCATAGGAAAAAGAGTACAATCAACACATTCTTTTGAATATCTACTCCCCCTCATGAGTTCTTAAAACTTCAATTGCGATAATCTCTTAGTGATTTGAAGAAATAGCATAAATTATTTACTTGACAAATCTCTATGAAATTGCAGTGTTGTCATGAGTAAATAAATATTTTGTTTATGATTGACCTTTTCTGTAGATTAGAAAGATAATCTACATCTACATATCCAATCAACTGTGGATTAGATCCATTTGAATCAAATAATCACATGTAAATCATCCAAGGATGTCAATACCATACCGGAGGCCGTACCGGTTTGGCCACCAGTATGATATATTTCGGATACCGGTCAATACCGGTGTACCGTTTCGGGTTTACCGCTATTTTTTATATTTATAAATATATATATATGTGTGTGTGTGTGTGTGTGTGTGTGTGTGTGTGTGTATGTGTCTGTGTATATATATATTATAATAAATATAAAAGTTTACCATAAACATTTCCTCAATTCAGAACTAATTATTCATGGTTTTAGACTTTAATATCAATTAAAAGGGAAAAAAAATAAAAAAATAAAATAGAAAGCTTAAAAGTTACCATTGCATACTAAGAAAACAAATAATACTAATAAGTTAATGCAAATAAGTTACCATTCTGTCCTAACAAAAATTCAAAAATTACAAAACTTTAAAAAAAAAAAAAAAAAAAAAAAAAAAAAAAAACTTTTTTCTGTACCGGCCGGTATTGCCCGAAATTGGCCGGTACAGCCGGTACGAGGCCGGTATGGCCGGTATTTTTTCCGGTACGAAACAGGGGAGTCGAGCGTACCGGATTGCTGGCCGGTACGGTATATTCCGGCCGTACCGGCCGGTATGGTACGGAATCGATAACCTTGAAATCATCCCATGGATGTGACATAATATATGCTTGATCTTATTCCAATGTCGTCAAGTTGGTATAGAACTATCTTATTAGCAAGTTGACTAAAAATACTATGCTAGGTTTTGTAAGTTGTAAGATACATTTGGGCATTGATTGCACTAAGATATGGTACTTCATGACCAAAAGTTTCTTCATTATCTGGATGGAGAAAAGGGATTTTCATGGCATCACATGACTGAACTACAATTGGATTGCTTATAGGATGAGTTTTATCCATTGAAAAAGTGCTTCAAGACTTTTTCTATGTATGTTGAGTCCTAAGGTGTGCATGGGTTAGGTTTTTTTAATCCAACCCACCATGGTTAGGTTGGAAAAAATCCAACCTATCACAGGAGTCTAAGCCTACCCATCACAGCTCACCCAAATCAGGATGGACCCATGGGTTGGATTTTTTTTTTTTTTTTTAATTGAGCATTAGAACATCACAAATATAAAAAAGAGCAAATTTGTAAAATAATAAACCTAAGCATAGAAACAAACCAACACAAACTATTTTATTAGTGCTTCAAAACTAGTAGAACATCATATAGTTATATCCCAACTCAAATGATAAATAAAAGAGTAAATAATAAAATTATATAATATATATTTTTAAATATATATTAAATATAGGTGGGTCTGGTCGGATTAGGCAAATTTGTGAATCTACTAGCCCGCACCCCACTCAACCCACCGTAAAATTTTGTTTTGACAATTTAATCTAACCCACCAACCCCTATAAATTGACCGAACTTGGTTGGTTGGGTTGAATTGGATTGGTTGTGGTAGATTGACGGATTGGCTACACACCCCTAAATTGTTGAATGATGAATAAGAATTCTATTTGGAAGATGTTAAATTTATAAGCCACAACAATATTTTGTTTTATGAAGATCTTTTATCTCGAACTCATTTTATAAATAATTTACAATTTTTATGAGCTCTTTTGGAGTCCCCACAAGATCTATATTGAAGGAAAAAATTAGTAAGAACAAAGAAAAGTATACGACTATGAGTATTATATAAATATGAAACCTTGAAAGAGGTCATCCACACATTCTATTGATAAGATGATGTCTCTAGAGTACATGTAATAAACTGTGATACAATATAGGCGAAAATCACATTTTCGTCCCTACATTTTCACGCGATTCCCACTTTGATCCCTAACTTTTGTTTCCACCGCTTTTAGTCCCTATCCTGAAAAACGCATCTCATTTTTGTCCCTACCGTTACATCAAAGACGGAAAATGCACACGTAACAAACGGAGTGCACTATTAGCACACTAAAAGCTGACGTGACCATTAAAATAATAATAAAAAATGTTATTTGACATTAAAAAATGCCACATTAGCATCTAAATTAAAAAAAAAATTAATTTATTAATTTTAACTAAATAAATAAATAAAAACAAAAAATTACATTAATTGAAATCTAAGTGTGTCCTAAACAAAAACAACAAGAACACAAACCCAGATTTAAGAACACAAAATTAAAATTCAAAAATCACAAACCCAGAAACACAAACACAAACCCAGCAACAAATCAACCAAACCAAACATAAAAGCAACAAACACAAACCCAACAACTGATTTTTCTTGTCAACCAAACACAAAAACAACAAACACAAACCCAAACATCAGTATGAATACAAACGGGTCCCTCTGCACTCTTTCCGGTATGTGTATAGCTTGCTCGTCACCTCCACCACCTTCGATCTGAATAAGTCACCCTCCAAGTCGACTCAGTACGGCGGGGTGCGCCTCAAGTACAAGAGCTTCATCGAGATCATCTCCAAGAACTGATCACTGTGGAAGCGGTACGCCGCGAGAGGCCGATTCGCGATGATGCCGAAGGTCTCGTTCGAGAAGTTTCGGGTCGGGTCGCAGTTCTTCGTGGTGACGCATAAGCACGCGCTGGTCATGATCAAGGATCGGACTCTGTGGAGGAAATTCAAGCTTCTGTGTTACCGAGACGACGAGTGTTTCCTTGAAGAGCACTATTTTCCGACTCTGCTATCAATGGCAGACCCCAATGGGTTATTGAATGGGGCTTACTGGGTTTTTGAGATTTGATTTTGATGGGGGTTTGATCACTTTGATGGATTTTTGGGGTTTGATTTTGGTCTATGGGTTCCTTTTTCTTTTTCTTTTTTCTTTTTTCTTTTTTCTTTTTTCTTTTTTTTTTTTTTTTTTTTGTAATGAATTTATGGGTTTCTCATTGAATGGGGTTTAATGGATTTCTAGAATTTGATTTTGATGAGGGTTGAATTTGTGTGAAGAATTTGAGTGGGTTAGAGAAATTGTGCAATTTGTGGAGTTTGGCAAAAGTTTTGGTGGATGTTTGGCAGAGATTTTGTGGCAGTGGCGGTGGTTTTTGTGTAATATGTGATTTTTGGTTTTCAATTTTGAGATCTTAAGTCTGGGTTGGTGTTCTTGGTATTCTTGTTCAAGATACTTTAAGATACTTTTAGATTTTAATTCATGTGAATTTTGATTTTTTTTATTTAGTTAAAATAAATAAATTAATTTTTTAAATTTAGATGCTGACGTGGCATTTTTTTAATGCCAAATAACATTTATTATTATTATTATTTTAATGGCCACGTTAGCTTTTAGTGTGCCAACAGTGCACTCTGTTTTTCATGTGTGTATTTTTCGTCTTTGATGTAACGGTAGGGACAAAAACGAGACGCGTTTTTCAAGATAGAGACTAAAAGCGGTAAAAATAAAAGTTAGGGACCAAAGTAGAATCGAGTGAAAATATAGGGACGAAAATGTGGTTTTCGCCTACAATATATGTAGAAAAATATTAAAGATATTACAGATTTTACTACATAAAACTTATAAACTGATATGACAATAACTGTGATTAATATACTTTAACAATCTCCTAAAAAAATATTTGAATTTTGTCTTCATCTAACACATCAATTAGTAACCCAAATGTTGTAAAACTTTAACACTACATGTATCACAACTCATATATTTATATGGGCAATGACTATTTTAGTTCAAGAAATGGTGTACGGAGTTTGTAAGAGGAAAATGAGAAAGTATACTCTGTTTCGGGTGTATGCTTCATTCCCCTCACAACTGGTGAGACCCACAACATAGCTGGTGGGACTCATCGGTTGTGGGTCTCACCAGCTGTGAAGAGGGAGAAACATACACCCGAATCGGGTGTATTTTCTCGTATTAGAGACCTTTTCCTATGTGTAGGACATATTCCGTTGAAACTTCACAATGAAGGCAAGGCCATTCATTGGTTACCACGTACAAGTAAAAACCGCAAAATAGGGAGACTTATGTAAAGGCAAAACCTTTCATTGGTGACCACGTACCGCACTAACGCATACAGTACTAAAGCATACTCATCATTCAGCCCTTCAAGTTGCTATCCTATATTCCTATCTATAAAAAATAAAAACAAAAGTTGCTTTGCCTTTTTTTTTTTTTTTTTTTTTTTTTTAATAAGTTGCTTTGCCTAAAGTTATCTCTTACAACAAAGAATCAATTTTCCTCTTGGAAAACTCTCCAAGGTAAAATTCCATATTGGAAAGGGAGCTCTTACTGATCATTCGTGTTCAACTTCTTTATTTCCAACATCGCGAATTATTGCTACACATATTTCCTTAATTGTTGCACACAGTTATACGCATAACTTATAAAATCTTATTTTGAAAATAAGATTTAAGTAATAATTATGAAATAGTGAGAGTGTGATTTTACAATTTTAACTGAAATTATGTTTTGATATCAAAACATGATTTTAGTTATGAATTTTGTACACTACACTCAATATGATCTTGGAAGGAACTAGGGGGTGTTTAGTACACCATTTCAAACAACAATTTTTAATTTTTAAACATTATACGTATTTTCACATACTTTTTCACTCACATGTATTTTCACACATGTTTTTAAATAACAAAACACATAAGTGCATGTACCAAATACTTCCTAGGGAATTTATACGTTTAAAACTTGTGAACTAAGTTTCTAAGTCACAGTGATCCTTGATCCAGCAGACATTGACTTCACTCTTTCACCCTTTCCACCAGAAGAAGGTAATTAAGACCCCACATTTCTTTACTTCCCCATCTTTTAATGAATGAGACCAGTCTATAAAAATACTCCATCCTAGTTCACTCTTATGCATCACATACCATTTTTCTCCATAACACATACACTATATCTCTCTCTAGCTTTCTCTTGCATTTTTGCTCTAAGTTTTGCTCCTTTCTATTAAAACATGGGAGAAGAAAGCTCACTTGTAGTAGCTCAAGCAGTCCAAGATGCACCCATCATTTCATCCTACAATGATCGTATTCGCCCACTCCTCGACACAGTTGACAGCCTCCGTCACCTTATGATCACAAGAGAAGGCATTCAGCTCCCCACCATTGTCGTGGTTGGGGACCAGTCCTCAGGAAAGTCAAGTGTTCTTGAATCACTTGCCGGTATCAACCTGCCCCGTGGCCAGGGAATTTGCACAAGGGTGCCTCTCATAATGAGGCTCATGCACCAGTCAACTCCTGAACCTGATCTTTCCTTGGAGTTCAATGGTAAAGTTGTACGAACCGATGAAGAACATGTTTCTGAGGCTATAAATCTTGCCACAGAGGAGATTGCCGGGTTCGGGAAGGGGATTTCCAACGCTCCTTTGACATTGGAGGTGAGAAAAAATGGTGTGCCTGATTTAACCATGGTTGATCTTCCTGGAATTACTAGAGTGCCAGTCCATGGTCAGCCTGAAAACATCTATGACCAGATAAAAGATATTATCATGGAGTACATCACTCCTGAAGAGAGTATTATACTCAATGTTCTATCTGCAACAGTGGATTTCACTACTTGTGAATCTATCAGGATGTCACAGATGGTGGACAAGACTGGTGAACGGACTCTTGCTGTTGTTACTAAGTCTGACAAGTCTCCTGAAGGCCTTCTTGAGAAGGTTACTGCTGATGATGTCAATATTGGGCTTGGCTATGTCTGCGTAAGGAATCGGATAGGGGAAGAATCTTATGAAGAGGCGCGAGTGGAAGAGGCTAGACTTTTTGAATCACATCCTCTGCTTTCCAAGATCAATAAATCTATTGTGGGGATTCCTGTTCTGGCACAAAAGCTGGTGCAAATTCAAGCAGCTAGTATAGCTAGAAATTTGCCAGCTATTGTGAAGAGCATTAATGACAAGTTGAACTTGAACGTTGCTGAGGCGAAAAGAATGCCCCAGAAGATGTCATCTCTTACTGAGGCAATGACAGCTTTCATGCAGATTATTGGATTAGCCAAAGAATCATTAAGGAAAATTCTTGTGAGAGGGGAATATGATGAATACCCAGATGAGCAAAACATGCATTGCACTGCTCGGTTGGTTGAAATGTTCAACCAATTCTCCGATGAACTTCACAAGCATGCTGAAAGTGACCCTGCAGAGAAATTTTTGATGGAGGAGATTATGGTTTTGGAGGAAACCAAGGGTATTGGACTGCCGAATTTTCTTCCCCGCTCTGCCTTCCTTACTATCCTACAGAAAAGGGTGAAAGGCATATCTAGCATTCCAACTATTTTTGCTGAGAAGGTCTGGAGTTATGTTGAGGAAATTGTAATTTCTGTCATGATGCACCACTCTGAACACTATTACCAGCTTCAGCTGTCTTTCAGGCGTGCTGGACATAATCTTATAGCCAAGATGAAAGAGCGCTCTATCAACTGGGTCATGGAAATCATTGAAATGGAGAAGCAGACGGATTATACTTGTAATCCAGAGTACTTATCTGATTGGAATAAATTAATGGTTCAACAAGATGCCTTCATGACGTACGTCTTGACTAATGTAGATTGGCCTTCAATAATAAAGCTTGAAGGTTTCGGTGAGATTGACGTTAGTCATCTAAAGAAATATTCTCATGTTCTACAACAGGCTTTTGATTTGAAGATGAGAATGACAGCTTATTGGAAGATTGTGTTAAAGAGATTGGTTGACTGTATGGCTCTACATTTACTGCTCAGTATTGGAAACTTGGTGAACAAAGAGTTTGAAGCAGAGATTGTTAATGAGTTAATGGGACCTGGTGGTGGGATTGAAAGGATGCTCGAGGAGTCGCCTGCAGTTGCTTCAAAGCGACAGAAAATAAACAAGAGTATACAGCTGCTCAAAAAGTCCAAAGAAGTGGTTGCCAAGATCATGGACAAGATCGGTACCTATAATGATTAGGGTGTTTGCTATGTTATTTAAATAATTGCTATGCTTTCATGTTAACAAAGTAGTTTGCAATATATGTATTTGGTTTTGTTTTCCTTTCTATGTATTTGGTTTGTTTCACTTGAAACAGTGTAAGTTTATTATCTTTTTGTTGGTGGGGAGAACCAATTTTAATTTCATGAACCTACTTAGCAGTTTTAATTTCTTCATATCTAAGAGTTCTCTGTAATTCAAGATTACAAAACCAACTTATATGTTTAGAGTACTGAAGAAATCCTCAGAATACTAAGAAGCATTCTGAGAAAATTAGCTTCTTATAATGCATTCTGTGATTATTAATATATATATAAAATAGAAGAATGAAATGATTGGTTATGGTCATTTGCAATAATCAGGTAGATGAGGTGAAGTCTGTGAAATAGAGGATCATTTCCTTGGAATCAGGTAGTGGCTTATGACTATAGCTACGGGATGTTGAACAGTTTAAGGCAACCAAGCAAAATGATTAATTACCTATTGATGGGAACAAACTGAAACTACGTTACATTTAAATCATGCCTTAATCTAAATCAATCAAGCTTTAAACTAAATCATAATAACTTGTTGATTCAATCTTTTCCCCCCTTGAATCAACCTACGCCCTCCTGAAGAACTTCCTTTTGGGTTTGTATGGTTGAAACAATCTTGGATGTTTCTACCCATGGAAATTAAGGAGCAAAAATTTAGAATTAGCAATCTTAATACATTGATTGTCAATTTTGTTTAGACTCACTTAATGGTATGAAGGTAAAGACAGTGATTTGCTAACCAAATTTAGAGTTTGAGCTTACAAGACCTTAAAATTGAATAGATTTCTGGGTTTGGGATTTCATATCGATCTCACAGTCATTTCATATTTTGCATTTAAAAAAAAAAAAATGTAGTGCTCAGGTATTTCAATGCTAACAATGTTTAGCACATTGGCCAATTTACACGGTCAACAGACTCAACACAAGATTTCTGCCAAAAGGGGCACTACTATCACTAGCTACATGTTGACTAAAACTGTTGCCGTATGAGCGAGCAACCCCCCATGCAGCAGAGCACATTTTTCTTTTCCTCAAACTTCTCAGAAGCATACAAAGGAAAACATCCATTAAACCAGAAATCATGGATGTTATCAAATAGCAGTGTCAATTGTACTACCACAGTTATAAATTCAATGTGGTAGAACCAATGTGATTGGTTGAACATTGTAATGCAAAACTTTATGCAATTTTGTATATAACTTCCACTTTGACCTAACAGTTAGTACCAAGATAACACTTTTAGAAGGATAAGCCACAGAAGCAGTGCATGAACTGCCATATCAAATGTTTTAATCATGTAAAGGGGCAATTTCTACTCAAATATATATTCAGCTTCATTTCACAGCTTATTTTCTTAAATTTTCTTCTTCTTTTTTCCTAAGTTGACAAGAATATACAAGAAGCTTTATGAAACACATATTTTGCAACCAGGGGATTCAAAATATTTTCTTTATCATTAGACAAGAATTTTTCATCATGACGGGCAATGTAATGGTTAACAAACCCAGGATTAAGATTGACTCGATAATGTAGTGGAAGAGCCAATCCATGTTGCATCCGATGAATGAATATGACTCTGGGTGTCATCTGAGCCCTGTCCCATGATCTGATCAAAGTATTCTCTTAGAGCCTTAAATCTCAAATCATCACCATAAATACTTGGATCCATGATCAACTCATGAACAGCAGTTTGGCCTTCAAGCATGCTTACTACGGCAGACATAGTAGGCCGAAGTGTTGGTGATGGATTAGTGCATAATAGAGCTACTTTCATAATTTTTACAGCCTCTTCTTTACTGAAATTAGATTTTAAGTCTGGATCGACTAAATCCATCAAATTCCCCTTTTGTTGTGAAACGAGGGCCTGTAAAAGAATATAGAAGAAAATGGAAAGAAGAAATTAATTAGCATTATATATTGAGCAAAACAATACAAATCTTAAACGATAAGGTAATAATTTACTGAAGCCAAATACAAAAAACTTATTCTTAAAAAGAAACTATATCTAAAAAGACTTATAATGAAAATAAAAGTGAAATTTGTGCTAGATTCATGTTATTCTTATATTGCCATCACTAACTCAATTTAACATTTTCATTTTATATCATTATTCAGGTCACCCATCTACCCACCAAAAAATAAAATTAAAAAAAAAAAAAAAGAAGAAAGAAAATTGTATATATGGAATGCTTAGCTCTTTAAATGTTTTAATCAGAACTCAGTAAATGTTATTTGGTTTCAATGAAGATAAGTCTTGTGCAAAATGGCACTTAAATCTGGATTGGTAAATAAACGCACAATACAAGGCCAAATAAAGAAGTCCCAAAAAAAGTGACTGGGTCTCAAAGCTGCTTTTAGTTTCAATTATAAGAAAATTTTGATGATCCATCTTACCCAATCTAGAAGGCATACAAAATTTTCATTTGGTCGATATTTCATGTTGTTCTTCCCAGCAACAATTTCCAATGCAACAATCCCAAAACTATATACATCTGCTTTATATGTTAAATATCCCCATAATGCATATTCTGGTGCCATGTATCCTCTGCACAGAAAGATCATTCAATTAGTAAGGTTTCACTTGAATGAGGTTACAAGCTTCTCTAACAAACAAATCCACGACAAAATAGTTTTAGGTAACTAGATTTCCTATCATAATAATTTTATTTCCATTTTGGCAAGCAATTATGCCATTAAAAAAGCTAGCATTATTTAGTCACAAATTTGTTCCACACGAAATAAACTTCACCTAAAACAAGATTTGTACTGTTAACAATTGCAAGCCTTGAAAAACTACACTTAATGTTGATTGGGTGGGTTGAGAGAGTGAGGGCAAGGGGGGTGACTCTATTTCTCTACCTATTACGGATATTGCCACTTTGCAAGTTTATAATTGATGTAGTCATGCACCATTAGCCATACAGGAAAGCAGAATATAAATTAAAATTTCTCTATATTGCTTAATCCTTGTATAAAAAGGTAAAATTTAGAGGTAGCATTCAACATATGAAATTTAATTTTTGAATAAAACAGAAATTTCTCATCCTTCTGTTTTATTCTGCAGTTTCTATTTGATGAGAAGTTTGAGATGTTGCTTCGATACATATAAAATTGAGGTAAACTAACTTTGCAGGTTATTTCTATATCCATCATGTAAATGATTTGTAAAGCAGGAATACTAAATAGGAGGACAATTGGGTAGCAAATGCAGATGGCTAATATAAATAAAGCTCCTACTAATACTTAAAGTGAGGACTTTCCCATAGTACTGTGTATACTTGAACTTGTTTATGGAGACTTCAATTGCTGCCTTATTCTGATTTTCTTTTAGGAAAGCAACTTGAAATTAGAGCCATTAAGATTCATATTTGTCGAAAAAAGAACACAAGAAAAATCTAAGTTCAGAATGAAGGAAGAAAAAAAGGTAGCTCACACAGTTCCTGCAACTCGGGTGCTAATGTGGCTGTTCTCCTCTTCGTAAAGCTTGGCCAACCCAAAGTCAGAAATCTTAGGATTAAGGTCCCCATCCAGTAGTATATTGCTAGTCTTGATGTCCCTATGAACAATTTTCAGGGGTGATTCCTCATGCAAGAAAGTCAGACCTCTTGCTATGCCAAGACATATTTTTTTCCTTGTAGGCCAGTCCAATTTCAGTCGGCTTTCCTCTGGACCAGCAATGTAGATAGCTCAATCAATAATATCCAAATTTTTAGTTCAACCTATAGGTCCTTTATGATTCATGGAAATTGACTCCTACTCTTTTCAAGTCAAAATAATAATATGCCAAAGATGAAAGATTAAGCTTACCAAATAAAGCGTGTTCAAGGCTATTGTTTTCCATGTATTCATATACCAACAATAACTGATTTCGTTCAATACAGCATCCATACAGTCTAACAAGATTCGGATGTTGTAATCCAGAAATCATGCCTATTTCATTCACAAATTCACGATTCCCTTGCTTTGATTTAGAAGAAAGTTGCTTAACTGCAATTATGGTACCATCTAATAAAGTGCCCTGCATTGACAGTATAATTTGCGTTATTGGTTATGTATGAGGTCTATCTGGACCAGTGAAAATGCGAAGGGAATAATAGAAAAAGGTATTAAATGCATTCATGCAAAGATAGAAGACCATGATGGAGTAGTAGATTACCTTGTATACAGCTCCAAAGCCACCTTGCCCTAGCTTGTTTGCAGCATCAAAATTGTTAGTGGCAGCTTTAATTTGCCTGAATGTAAAAAAACCAGTTTGCAGATCTAGGCCTCTCAGTTCTGTATGGAACAAGTTTCAGATATTAGAATACATCTTAAAAATTTACAAGACTGCTTCATTAGTATTCTGACTAGTCAATGATATCAAAACTAAGTTACCTTGTTCCCTTGATGTCCTGCCTCCCAAACATCCCTTCCACCGAAGAATCCCTAAAATCAGGAGGATAAGGCTTGACACCAAAACTACAGTTCCAACTGTGATGAGTATCTTCTTTTTTCTATCATCAGGAGGGTTGAAATCTACATAGAAGGAAAGTAGCAAAGAATAGCGATTGTAAAACTGCATTCGGTTTTGTACATTGTACTGTAAAGGCATACACATAGGTGGATCTAGTGTAAAACCAGATACTATTATTATTATTATTATTATTATTATTATTTTGAGAAGATAAAACCAGATACTATTATATGGTTCAAAACACAGGTTAGGTAATAAAAAGTGGAATTAGAGAGGAAAAAGGGAAAAAAAAAAAAAATCTTTGTATGTCTTCCACCCAGCTGCGCATTAACATTGTTTCAAGTATTTTACTTTGCATCCAGCAGTTTTGGATATAGAAACGTTCAAAACTCAAAAATGAAAGAGTGGGAGTGAGAGTGAGAAAATGCCTGACCATGTAAAAGAAGGAATACAGAACATACAACTTTTGTACTTACCAGCATCTATGGAGATAGCTGATATAAGAGGACCATATGTTCCTCTCTTTGGGACATCCGTTGTCCCTTTCCCAGACCAGTGAAAGCGGATCTCCAAAATTTTATTCTCAACAAATGCTGTAAAGTTCCTGACAACTGCTTTGTCAACTCCTTGTGCTTCCTTTTCAATATCAAAATCCTTCAGCACCAGTTCTTCCTACAACAACGTATTTAGGTTAAATTATCGTCTATAGCATTTAGGGAAGAAAAATGATCTGACTGACTTCCAGTACCTGGATATAAACATCAAACATCCGTCTTCCAACACTGAAAAAGGATCTGTTGTCTCTAAATATAATCTCAGCAAAGTGAAGTTTCACGGTATAATTTCCATTTGCCAAACAGCGTGCATAATATGTGAGAGATAGAGGAGAGAGGCGTGCATCCATGTACAATTCGGAGTCATTCATTTTGAGTACGGATTCATTTGTTGCTATGTAGTCATGTGAGCTACTCCAAACATCCCAAAAATCTCCAGTGCTACTAAAGCCCCAACTATTATCTGTCATCATGCGAACAAATTTTGCTGCACCTCCTAGCTCTAAATCTGCTTCATATTTGACATTTCCAATGGTGGTTGCTTTTCCACCACAATTTATATTCAAAGAATACTGATCTAGAGAGCACCAAAGTAATCAGATACAATCAAACAAAACAGGAGATATTCAATTATCAATAATAATTTAATCTTCTTTGTTTTATTGATAAAAAATCATTGATGAGTAAGGTGAGATATTGATAATTGAAGCATCTAAATGCTGGTTTGATTCTAGCATATATTTACCTTTTGAACATGGATTATTCTTCAGACATTCTGTAAGAATTCTAGATTAAAATGAAGCAAAAGGAAGAAGAATTAGCATATTTAAAAAAATGGAAATTATAAATAAGATTATAAAAACTGCTCTCCTTAGAAGTTAAATAAATTAGAAGCTTACGAGTTGTCCTGTCTAGAAAAGCTTCTGAACAAATTTCTGTTGAATAACAAATGAGTTACTTTCCACACAACAACAACAACAACAACAACAAAAAAAAGAAGTAAATGAATAAAGCAAAGTGTTGAAAGCTCAAGTAGGTTGATTTTTAGAGGAAAAAGTTTCTTACATGGTGTCTGGACAAGTGTTTGGCGCAGAGCTTTCAGAAAAATTATTGTAAGAGATATCTATTTGACTGCATGAAAACATAATTTCCTTTAATCTTCCAAAACATAAAATTACATATTCATGAATTTTGGTATAAATTGATTTTAATGCTACAATTGATCTGATATTTCATGAATTTTGATATAAATTGATCTTAATGCTACAATTGATCTAATATGTACAGAAGTTGAAAGAGGAAATTTGAGTTATATACAAACTTATGACCATATTAACCACCAATTAATACAAACTGAGTTCCTTCTTTCCATAATTAGCTAAATAATTAACCAATTCAGTGATTTATACCATCCTTCTGGATGTTCTAAGAAAGACATATGTTACATGTATTCTATAACAGCATTGTGTTCTATATATCTACCATAATATAGCGTTTCTAAAACATCAAACTGGATTTATCAAAGCTAAAACAAGATCAATTTAGGCCCACTCGGCCACTCCCACTAAGCATTTCTAGGTAACAAACATTGAACAATGGAACAAAATAATGCTGTTCTTTCAAGGTGACGCTACATGTAGAAAAATGCAAATTAAGCTGCAAGAAAAATGGGATTATTAACCCATTATGTGGAGAATGTTTTCCGCAACTTACCCCTAAAGAGGTCATGAAATGAACCATTATCTAAATTAGGTATATACATTTTCGGATATAAAACATTATGCTTAGCACCTTAAGAGAATATGCTTCTATTGTCGCAAATAAAGAATATAAATGAACAGAAATATCATGCAAATTCAGTGTAGAAGTTAAGACAGAAAACATACTAGCGGCTATCTCTGCCCTTAATCCAGTCTGGAATTGGCCCACTGAGCAAGTTTTTTGTCAGATATCTATCCAATGAGCATCAAATCATCACATTGTGATTAGAAACACAAATATTGTTACTGTTTTGAATTTACATAAAAGAAAATTTTGTTTTTAAACTTTTGTGGGCTGACTCTATTTGTATGAAACCTTTCAGACATGACTTTGTACCATAATGTTTCATTCCAAAAACCTTTCAGACAAACAGGCTCTTACACTATGTTGGTAAATCAACAATCTCAAAAGTTAAATTGCTTTAGGAAGCAGGCCAACATAGTATGTCCAGCTTAACATAAATGGCCCCCGGGATCAGGTAGTAATTTGGCCAACACATGAATTTTGATTGCTTACATGGTGTCCAAACTAGTTAGAACTTCCAAATTTGGAATGTTTCCATCCAATCTGTTGAAGCTAAGATCCCTGCAAAAGGAAAAAGCAGATGTCAGTACGCTAAATAACTGTCCAAGTCAACATGGTGAACTTATAGACATGCTTGTTCCCTAAATTTGAATGGACCTAGAAAATAACATAAATTTAGGTATAGCAGATTGATGGAGGACCTGATAATATGTTCACATACTTAATATATGGAGCTATAAATCTATTATAGTTTCCATTCATAATTGAAGAGTACCAAGCATGTATCTGACGAGGGCATTTCTGTACTGAGTAACTCAAGTAGGCATCAGTCAAATGGTCTTTAAACATGTGGCAGCTAATAGCATGGGTACAAGCATCTAGAATTTTTCCAATTACACACACTCCAAAACAAATGTTCATTTATAGTGTAAAACACCTAAACAACTAGTCTCAACTTTAATTCTTCTTGAATGACCTTACAAATTGTCTCAATCCCTGTTATATTATGGAAATTGAGAAAAGTATACAGCTAGTCCTCCAAACTTTACTTATTATTCATATTTCATATGACCTCTCTCAATTTTAAGTTACTATTCTTTCTTTCCTATCATAAATTTTGAATTCCACCTGACACTTTTATCAATGTATTATGTAGTATAACATTTTCAGTTTCTCACACCCACATTGGAGACTGTAATAGGTTTTCATGGTATATACCAAACTAATGAGATTAAAGGTCTTCTTAAACATCATAATGTCATTATCGTTCTTATCTGTAGATATCCTTGGCTAACATTCTGTCTTAGCAGTTTAAATTACAATCACTAGACGAAAGAGGCAATAAATTCAGATCATATCTCTTGAGATACTAATTCTAATACTATACAATAATCTATTTGTCAAGATAGGAATTAAAGGTCTCAAAATTTCTTGTCTCAAAAATTAGAATTTAGCAAGTTATCAATTGCTAGCTTAAGTCCACACATTTTGAACTTCAATACCTTTCAAGTGTTAATATTTTTCTCAATATCTATCAATCTTTTTGTAATTCACTAAAAATTAAAGAGAAGAATGAACAGAGAAATTACAAAATTTTTAGCTGTGTCATTCCTGATATATATCCAGGGATTTGTCCTGAGATATTACAGCTTCTCAACATCCTGAAACATAAACCAACTTCATATAAGCAAAATTGCAATAACATGTGTATTATTCAATTGCAGATAATTTTACAACATAAAAACCTTACAATCTTATCAGGCCTCCCATGTTACGTAAGTTCGGGAAAAGTGAACCTACTCCATGTAAGTCGCTAATCCTTCTGCATGATATTGCGCCATCAATAACTGTTATTTTCTTTGGCTATAAATTTTATTAGTTTAAAATAACATGAAATTATTGTAGAGATTATGCAACTCAACAACTTTTAACATAGAACACGGAACTCACAGCTCTGTTAAATTGCTTAAGACCGAAATGCTAGGAGGAATGGGCCCCTCAAGACCACTAGCTTGGATCTCTCTGTTAAGGACATAATTACAATGGATTTAGATTAAACCTGAGACTTTTAAGTAGAAGTGCTGTACATAAAATTGAAGGAATATCACATACAATTTCTGAAGTTGTTTCCAACTTTGAAAGGAATCAGGCATTCTTCCAGTGAAGTTGTTACTGCTAATCATACTGCATATGGACCAGATAGAAACAAGATAGAATGAAATAAAAACCTGATCATTTTTCAACAAAAAATAAAAAATTACTGTTAGTGCAGAAATTGAAAAGTTGACAACCACTTACAGTTCTCTTAATTTGGTCAGACTAGTGAGAGCTACTGGCAACTCTCCTGTGAGATTGTTAGCATTGAGAATGCTGCAGTAAAAAAGGAAACTTAAGACCAGTTCAACATACGCTATTATTATGTTATGAAACTCATTGAGAATTTAGAAATGACTAATCAAATGTGATGTGAAAAGAAAGAATCACTAACAGAATCTCCAAGTCAACCAAGTTTGCAAGCCCAGGGGGAACAGGGCCAGAGAACAGGTTGCTTTCAATGGACCTGAAATACAGTCCAAGATTACAAACAGCAGAGCTTAACCAAATGAATTTTTGAAATTATTTAACATAGAGATCCAGAACATACAGAGCTCTCAGAGTGGTAATGTTTGCCAAGTAGTCAATACGTCCTGATAAGTTGTTCGTACTGATGGCCCTGCACTTGATTCATTTTCATTAGTTTAATAATTAGCTGTAACCAGCTAACCTTGAACTTGAAAGGGTAGTGAGTCATTTACAGATATTCCAACTTCATTGAAGCCCATTCTCGTGGTATCATTCCACTAAGGTAGTTTCTATTCAAATCACTGTCAGCAAGAGGAAAGTCTGCTGTAAGTAGAAGCTTATAGTCTAATTTGCTGGCTAACAAGGAAAACAAATAATTGGAAGCCCTTCTTACATTTCCTTAAGGTTGGGTAGCTTAACCAAAGATGGTGGAAGTATACCATCAAGATCCTGCCCTTTAAGAAATCTGTATAACAAAGATTAAAGTAAAATAAAAAACAGAGAGAGATTACAATTTTATGTAACAATTTCAAAGTAATGTCTTAGCTTAAATTCAATGAATAAAAAAGAGAAAAAAATTTAGCAAAATAAAGAAATAGGTGTTTATCCAATTTTCAACTAAGTTACACATCTTATTCAAATATTCATTGCTATTATTTGCCATTAACCTTCATAAGAAAATTTAATAGAATAACTTTTGTGTTATATGAGCAAAGGGAGTGTACATGCTAACCACGTGGCATACACCACCCGTGTTGGAGCAATTGCAGATGACAGAATTATTGTACAATTGCCTCTGACTTGAAAATGGTGTAATCCAGCTTGAGTCATTACATGGATTTACTTTGAAATTCCAGTCTTTCTTCCCCAGCTGTGTAGCTATTTCTTGAAGGGCTTCCACTGCACACATCAAACGCGTCAACTTCTCTACCAGGATTTTTTTGTTACCTAAATAATTGATAAGTATGCCTACCAGTGGAATGAACGTGCCGATAGTGCAGCTGAGAAAAAAAGTTAACCAGACAGCTGTTTCAAATCCTAAATTCAAATAATGCCTCAGTTATGAGGAATATCTGGTTGCCTTTACCCTGTCAAGCTTGTTGTGGGTTGCCTGGGTAATACTTATTGAAAGGACAAAATTCATGGTCTATGAAAATGCCTAGGGAATGTTCTTGGTGTGGGGGAAAATTGCTGAAGTTAAGGCCTATTACTCCTAATTCTGTACATTAGAGAACTTCTCATTACCAAATATGGTCCTAGGATAGTTTATGATGCATCAAACCCATCAGTGACTTGGGTCCCTTATTTTATAGTTTTATTTTTATAAAAAAATAAAGTTTAACTGCTATGTGGGATTCTATAAGAGGAAGAATCATAACTAGAGTGGCCTCATTTAATTTGGTTTCTCAAAGCAAATCCAAAGCATGGTTTTATAATTCTACAATCGACCCATTTAATGCGACCAGATATGACCACGAAGAAGGTAAAAGTCATGTCTTGGTTTCTCCGTGATGATCCTTGAAATTCAGTTTCATTATGGGGTCTTATTGCAGTGCTAAAAAGGCTAATTAAATAGTATGAGAAGCATGTCAAGCCCTTAACCACATGAGGCCAAGTTACAACACAGAGGCAATAAGGATGCTGCTAACAGCTAATATAAACTTCATTAAGCTGAGCAAACTGAAACTTCAATATACTGATTTCCAATTCCATAAACTTGAGCTTGATTACTAAAATAACATATAAATATATATAAACAAAAAGTACCTTCATTATCAGGAAGACTCCCTGGTGCTTGTGCTTCAACTTCGTTTGCTCCTGTGCACATAAATACTATTACAAACACAATTAAGCTAAACATGGTCACTGGAATACAAGCAAGCTTTGCCATCTTCCCCCCCCCCCCCCCCCCCCAAAATCTCTCTCTCTCTCTCTCTCTCTCAATATCTCTCCCTAGATCTTTGCATACACGCCGCACACTTGTGCAAGACCCATTAAAGGCAAAACTGCATGTGTACAGCTTATCCAATCTGCACTATTCTTTTTCCTTCAAAACTGTATATGTTTGATGTGTCATGCCAATGACAATTTAGTCATTAAGTACTATTTTATTATGGGTGTTAGAATATTTATTGGAATCGATGGGTCAAAGTGCATATGTTTACAAGTTTTTGTTCATATATTGCTTTTACTATATAGTTTTATGAGTTGTATTACAACTTTATGTGGAAACTTTGTGCGTAAAACACTTGTCCAGATGTGCCATCCACTGATTAGTACATATATAACAATTGTTGACTAACTTGACTTTAACTAAATCATGTAGGCTAGGTGGTACACTGTCTGAATTACGTACACATTGGTCAATCTCATAGATCTTCTATTCAAAGTAACAAACTTGACCCGTTGGATGTAACCACAGACTTCCGGGTTTTTAGTTCAACGGTGAAGATTGGTCTAAATCCAATGACAATCCAGGCCGCCACAATCTTTGACTAATAATAATATCTCTTTCATAGAATGAAGTTTGGTTTTACGTGTACCATTGTCTATCTCTTTCAGCATCCCCCGCCGGATGCAAGTTTTGTTAAAAAGAGTGAGTGATGACACGTGGTACCATCCAACAGGCGGTGGCACCTTATGGCCAGGGTGGTCCAAGACCACCCTAACTTGAAAAAAAAATATATATATATACATAATAGTTTAAAATTTTATATTTATCTATCTTGAAAAAAAAATTTTGGGAACATCCTAAAATTTTTTTATGCCAATAAAATTAAATTTTGGTCCATAATTTGAGTAACTTAATAATATATTAGGGTCTTTCAAGTAAAAAGAACAACATGCTTTTATATTCTTTTAAACCTATACTACGACTTTACTTTTAGTTTTTTCTTTACTTGACACACTGTCATTGTATGACTACTTTTCTTTAAAAACATTATAATATATATTATAAAACTAATTGGTCAAAATCACGTAAATTTAGCTTTTTTCATTATACAACTACTTTTCTTTTTTCTTTTTCTGATAATTTTGATTAGAAAAAAATAGTAATTTTAGTTAATTAAGTGAATAAACTTCAAAAGTTACTTAATTTTTATATAACATCAATTAATTCATTATATATATATAATAAACTTTTTATTTTTATGATTATATAATTAATCATGTAATTGTCCATTCTAAGGAAATTTGATTAAATTTACACTAAAAGTGTCACTAAATATTATGTTTTTACATTTTGCTATCATATTATTAGTAATAAACTTATTATATTTTTATTTATATAATTTAAAATTTTATTAATTATATTATTTATGATGTCACTAGTTAGACCATCGGTCGGATCTCGATCTAACTAAAAAACCAATAGCCAGTCCCTTTTCTGTTTCTTTCACCATATTGGTTTATAAAATCATGGAAACCCCCCCCCCCCCCCCCAAAAAAAAAAAAAAAAAAAAAAAAAAAAAAAAAAAAAAAACTTGAACAAAAATCTGGAAAAAAAATTATAATAAAACCACTGTGGGGCCCAATAATTTGTGGCCCTGGCCCATTTTACATTAAAACCCAAGGCCCGAGCCGAGGAGAGCATTGCTAAGGACATGAAAGTCCAAATTATCTTAAGACACAACCGAGGAGGATTCCGTCCTCGGCATCCCGTAATATCCTAAAGGAAAAGACGAGCTCGGTACAGGAGCAGGGCAAATGAAAAGCTGCCAATACTGCAATAAAGAACTCTGCGTCTGACAGGTCCATGCTCTTCACCATACTTTTTAGCTTTTACAACTACCCCCAACCACTATAGGTATGGGCCGATGGGACAAGTCTCAACCCCAGAAAGTGGAGCTTACACGTGGACACTGGAAAGAGGGTAAATGCTAGTATAAAAAGGGGAAGAGAACCAAAAGGAAAGGGGCGGACATAAAAGATCCCAAAGAAGGAAAATAATAAGATCACCTAGCTCCTCGGATAAGATCTAAATACCGAAACCACTCCGGTTGCACCGGAAGAAGGCCTTGCTAAGCATGCCCGGTTCATCCCCGTGTAAATTGACATATAAACCACCACCAACCGCAATCCGATGGCCAAGGCCTAGCCTTTCAAGCCCACTTTCTACAAATTCTATTGTTTGGGTCCTTAACGTGCGAACCCAATATCATTCCGGGGTCATTACGAACTGTGTCCTTACAATTGGCGCCATCTGTGGGAAGGCTTGTGCATTGGCATAGACGCTAGATTGAACTCCTGTTAACCCAGGGCCTACGAAAGCCCCTCCATTACATCCAGCGGCCTAATTTTGTTGCCCTAGTATAAAGTTCTACTAGGGGCTATGCTTCGAAGCACTAGCGACAAGGACAATTCTAGGGGCTTCCACCATCAGTTCGACGCCCAATGCCTTGGCCGAGGGGCTAATCCTCGATAAAAACTACAAGTTTTGGACAAAACTAAGGCCTTGTATGGTCCTCGGACTCAAGCCTATGGGGAAACCAACTACTTAAAAGAAAAACTACAAGTTTTGGATAGAACCAAGGCCTTGTATGGTCCTCGGACTCAAGCCTATGGGGAAACCAACTACTTAAAGGAAAAACTACAAGTTTTGGACAGAACCAAGGCCTTGTATGGTCCTCGGACTCAAGCCTATGGGGAAACCAACTACTTAAAGGAAAAACTACAAGTTTTGGACAGAACCAAGGCCTTGTATGGTCCTCGGACTCAAGCACAAGTTTTGGACAGAACCAAGGCCTTGTATGGTCCTCGGACTCAAGCCAATGGGGAAACCAACTACTTAAAAGAAAAAGTACAAGTTTTGGACAGAACCAAGGCCTTGTATGGTCCTCGAACTCAAGCCAATGGGGAAACCAACTACTTAAAAGAAAAACTACAAGTTTTGGACAGAACCAAGGCCTTGTATGGTCCTCGGACTCAAGCCTATGGGGAAACCAACTACTTAAAAGAAAAACTACAAGTTTTGGACAGATGCAAGGCCTTGTATGGTCCTCGGACTCAAGCCTATGGGGAAACCAACTACTTAAAAGAAAAACTACAAGTTTTGGATAGAACCAAGGCCTTGTATGGTCCTCGAACTCAAGCCTATGGGGAAACCAACTACTTAAAAGAAAAACTACAAGTTTTGGACAGAACCAAGGCCCTGTATGGTCCTCGGAACCAAGGCCTTGTATGGTCCTCGGACTCAAGCCTATGGGGAAACCAACTACTTAAAAGAAAAACTACAAGTTTTGGACAGAACCAAGGCCTTGTATGGTCCTCGGACTCAAGCCTATGGGGAAACCAACTACTTAAAGAAAAAACTACAAGTTTTGGACAGAACCAAGGCCTTGTATAGTCCTCGGACTCAAGCCAATGGGGAAACCAACTACTTAAAAGAAAAACTACAAGTTTTGGACAGAACCAAGGCCTTGTATGGTCCTCGGACTCAAGTCAATGGGGAAACCAACTACTTAAAAGAAAAACTACAAGTTTTGGACAGAACTAAGGCCTTGTATGGTCCTCGGACTCAAGCCTATAGGGAAACCAACTACTTAAAAAAAAAATTACAAGTTTTAGACAGAACCAAGACCTTGTATGGTCCTCGGACTCAAGCCTATGGGGAAACCGACTACTTAAAGGAAAAACTACAAGTTTTGAACAGAACCAAGGCCTTGTATGGTCCTCGGACTCAAGCCTATGGGGAAACCAACTACTTAAAGGAAAAACTACAAGTTTTGGACAGAACCAAGGCCTTTTATGGTCCTCGGACTCAAGCCTATGGGGAAACCAACTACTTAAAAGAAAAACTACAAGTCCGGGCAATGTAAGGTCCCGGACTCTGTCCCATGGAGAGGTTAAGTCCTAGACCGAATGGAAGCCCCGGTCTATCCTCGGATCTTCAATTCTAAGGGAACTAATGCGAATAAGTGCTTGGGCCCGGTATGGCCATACCTCTGTCCTCGGATCAGATGCCAAAAAACGATTAAGGCCAGGTGTTATCAAAAACACGATCAAAGTCCCCTACTACTCGGCAACCCTATCGGATGATTTATTTTGGGTTACTTATTCTTGGATGACTGCCTCATGCGCACTACAGAGCATTCAGTTGTTATCTCGGTTAGTCTCGTATATTTAAAACTACTGTAGGTTGGTATTATTATGCTTGATAGTCTTAATATGTTCAAAATAATAACTTTTTGTTACAAGGTTTTATGTCCTAAGTATCGTTATATATATATATATATATATATATATATATATATATATATATACGCGTATGTAATACATCCATTCACAAAGTAATTACCGCAGGAAAGAAAAAATATTTAGAATGAAACAGAACCATCTTTTATTAAGACAAAGAAACAGTACAACGTACAATGAAGGGGCTCAAGTAAGCCTATACCAAAAGCTAACTACATAAGCAAAAAGAAAAGATACAAGAAAGAGAAAAATCCTTCAAAACTCCGCTCTGGTAGAGATTATGTATGACAGGATGGCCCTATAGGTGGAAGAGGAGAAGAAGCAGAGGAAGAAGAAGTAGAAACACCAAGACGACCCCGGTGATAGGAAAGAAGAAGAAGCGGAGATAGGAAGAGGCACCAGTGAAGGAAGAGAGGAAGAAGCAGGGATACTTAACCCCCGCATCAGCCCTGACTCCTAACACGAAGGTGCCATATTAGTAACGCTCGGGATAGAGCGGATGGTGCTGACGACGAGAAATCCCACTGCTGTCGCACCAAAAATCTGACGCGACCAGCATCTGCTTCGGATTTTGACTGAAAGAGGTGGAGGCATCGCCCCCACCTTGTGAAAGTGGAGAACTGTCTTGAGTCTTTGTCTCCCCTGTCCTAACCGCGCCATCTTGAGTCTCGGTAGGACCCAGTTCCTCTGGAGCGGGTGCGGTTCCTTCACCCCCACTCGTGCCTCAAACATGTCACTCTTTAAGGTTTTAGCTGCACTGGCAATAAGAATTTTGAGCACAGCTGAGGGATTAGGAGTTTGAAAGGATTGAAGGGTCTGTACGTGAAGGGAATGACCTCCTACCTTGTTTCTTATATGGAAGGTAAGTGGGCGGCATTTAATCTACGCAGATTTCCAAGAAGTGCTGCGGACGAGACGGTTTCTACTCAACTCCCAACACCGTTTGAAACCATAAGATTTGTGTGGCCTCGTTAAGGGGACATATTAAAAGCGCGCCTCGGGCACTGAAATTGCCAAGACACGGCGTGAGCAAATCTAAAAGGAATGTCTCATAATCCAGTGCACCCCCCAGGCAAGTGAAGGGACACTGACATTAATGAAAGGCAAAGCTGGGCAAGCCATGCTGCAGGCTCGACATCACCAAAACCCTCCTCCCCAACCAAGAGGTCGGGCAGCAGGATTTTGAGGGGCTATTGTGGGGCCCAATAATTTGTGGCCCTGACCCATTTTACATTAGGAACCAAGGCCCGAGCCGAGGAGAGCATTGCTAAGGACATGAAAATCCAAATTATCTTAAGACACAGCCGAGGAGGATTCCGTCCTCGGCATCCCGTAATATCCTAAAGGAAAAGACGAGCTCGGTACAGGAGCAGGGCAAATGAAAAGCTGTCAATACTGCAATAAAGAACTCTGCGTCTGATAGGTCCATGCTCTTCACCATACTTTTTAGCTTTTACAACTACCCCTATCCACTATAGGTATAGGCCGATGGGACAAGTCTCAACCCCAGAAAGTGGAGCTTACACGTGGACATTGGAAAGAGGGTAAATGCTAGTATAAAAAGGGGAAGAAAACCAAAAGGAAAGGGGCGGACCAAAAAAGATCCCAAAGAAGGAAAATAATAAGATCACATAGCTCCTCGGATAAGATCTAAATACCGAAACCACTCCGGTTGCACTGGAAGAAGGCCTTGCTAAGCATGCCCGGTTCATCCCCGTGTAAATTGACATATAAACCACCACCAACCGCAGTCCGATGGCAAGGCCTAGCCTTTCAAGCCCACTTTCTACAAATTCTATTGTTTGGGCCCTTAACGTGCGAACTCAATATCATTCCGGGGTCATTACGAACTGTGTCCTTACAACCACTAACAAGGCCCAAACCAAATACCAATAGAAAAGCCTAGTACAAGATCAATCTCATCTCAAACTAAGACTATCACTACTCCAACACCAACAATATTACGTTTTTAATTCAACAAATATTAAAAATAAATAAATAAATAAATAAATCAGCATTGTCTCAGTGCCTCGCAGATTCACAAGTCATTAAACAATTTAAACTAAAACTAAATCAAACCTAAAGGCTAAAAGGAAATAAGAAACTCACTTACTCTCCCCAACCATCGCTGTCCATCCCTATTCAGCAACATTAACAACAACCACAACTGAACTCCATAATCTTTATGTTGTAAAACTTTATGTATTTGTGTAATTTTTTTATTGTTATTGTTGTTATTGTTGTTGTCATCAATATATAAATTTTTTTGAGGAACACCCTGGAAAACATTTATGGAGCCGCCATTGCCAACAGGTTCATTATATGAGAGGTGAAGAGTAAGAGTTAAAAAAAAATGTTTGAATTGTACACATTCGATATTATATATATATATATATGAGTTGGATTCAAATTACACCTGGTGTAACTCTAAGTAATGTTACACCACCCAATAACTTGTTATTAAATTAATATTTTGAAAATCCAACTATTGAATTATATGTTCTATATGTTCTTAAAATGCAAGCCAATTTTCATATCAATCGGAGGTTATTTATCATTTGATCCATAAACTCATCTTTTATGCATTATTTTAAACTACAAAAACTTGAATTTTAACAATTAATTGATGACATAACTATTAATCTTTGATCACCTTAAAATTTTGCAAGCATAGAGAATATATGAAGATAATGTAATCTAACGGTGAATTTGTCAATATTCGAATCTAATTAAAAAATATTAAGTGATGTAACATTGTTTAAAGTTATACCAGGTATAACTTGAACCTAATCCTATATATATATATATATATATATATATATATATATATAGATGTTCACAATATTATATACATTTATTTAGTTTACGGTGTAAATATTACATGAATAAAGGAATGTAGACCAACGGTTTTTCATTTTGGAATAGTATAATTTTGTCTGTCCAAGGCAATTGAAGCGACAACTAACTTTCATGCGCATGATTTAGAGCCTTTTAAATTTAGGTCTAGTTAACAGATACTCTTAGAGCATTATTAATGAACCATTTTAAGAAAGTATTAATAGCACTTTACTACAAAAAATGGGACTATCCCAGTGTTTGCAAAACCACTGGGATAGCCCCAAACTACTAGGATAGCCCCAAAAAGCGTTGGAATAGATCCAAAATGCCTATCCCGGCGCTTCAAACTGCCGTGTAGTGACAATTAGTGTAGGGTCACCAGACCTATTCTAGCGCTTTTCAAACCCTGTTCTGACGTTTTTACTTGTATTAGAACAGTCCTTACCAACAGCTTTGAAGACCTGTACCAGCGTATTTTAGGGCCTATACCTATGGTTTTGATTATTGTTTTTTTTTATCATCTTACCAAGATTTTACCAATTATTTCCAATTTTTAACAAATAAGTAAATAAAATTTCCAGCAAAACTAATCCAAAGTAAATAATCCTCATTTTTTTTTTCCTTTTGCTTAGTGACATGAATACGTAAAGTTAATTAGATCCTCCTCCAATACGTACTTGAATGTTGCGTGATATGAATTTTAGTTCAATAGTAAAGATTAATTGGTCTAAATCCAAAAAAAAAAAAAAAAATCCATCCGAACTTTGATTAGTAATTTAGTATGACCACCAATTTTTCACTTAGACCTTGCTAACAGGTTGGTCGGATCAGGTCAATGGAGTTCAGATTAAAAAGTTTTGAAGTGGGTCACGTGTCAACATATTTTTATTCCAGGTAAAAAATCTCAAGATTAGGCTCTTTTGAGTTCAAATCAAGAGTCCGGTCGAATTTTTTCATATTTGCTTTCACTACTAAAACTTTATCATTAAAGATAGATTGGTTTTGTCGTGCACCATTGTACATTTCTTTCAGCTTTTACTCTTCTCCCCACCCTTATTTTTTTGGGTAAAAAAAATTAAGGATGCAAGTTTTGTGAAAGGATACAAGCGGTAGAAGTTCAAAAAATGTTTAAATTTTGGAATAGCATAAGAAACGAAATATAAACTATAAATCATGGTGAATCCCCTAAAATTAAATTCTTGCATTCTTCAATGATATGTGTAATACAAATTTTTTTTTTTTTTAAATTCTTGTTTTTCATGGCAATCACAACATTATTCTTTGTTAATAAAAATATTTTTTTTATCATCTACTATATATATATATATATATATATATATATGAAGACTAATTCTTAATCATAATTTTTAAAAAGAGATAAGGACATTTTTTTTTTTATTGGTTAAAGAGTAGGTAGGAATGGTGAAATTATCAATTTATAAAAAAATAATGTAACTTTTTCCAATGGTAAGAATGTGGATACCCACCTATTATTTTGAAGGAAATCCACATTCTTACAAAATTGGGGTCAAGTGGGAATTCAGATGCCTAAGGGCATCTGATTCCCTTGTGCAATATTTTGGAACTAAACATGGGAGTGTTAGGAAATCTTTAAACATTTCCAAAAATTCTAAAATATTACCCCATATTAACCGTCACCTAAGGGTTTAAAATGCACAAATTTACAAGCAAAGTTTACGAACCTTGTGTGATATGTAGAGATAATTCATAATTCATGATTTTTTTTTTTTCTTTTCCATTTTACACGGTTGTGGTGAGCTATGGCTGCGAGGCCAATTCATTGCATAGTTCCGAATTTTCTGACTATGTGTCGGCAGGACACCTTAAAAGATTAGATTTCTTTTGATATCTGAGTGAACATGCACGTCAAAAGAAACCCAACAAATTAACGTAACACAATTTTATTTTGAGTTTTGCCTGAAAAGAAGAAATAAACAATTTCAGTTGTGCCCCACAAATTCAAAACAAAACGAGGTACCGGCATGGACAAATTAGTGTCCATCATGTGACAAATTAACTCTTACTATTCAATTGTGCTAATATTTTTTATTGACAATTGAATAGTAAGAATTTGTCAATTGTTCAAACTCTTACTATTCAAGTACATTATAGCTTACCATTCAATTAATTGTTATAATACTTTTTAATGACAACTTCGGAGCAGGTTAGAACAAAGTTTGTATTCAAAGAATAATGCTAAAGTGGATGATGTTACAAGCTTCATTCTTAATTGTACAATAGATTAGGTGGGTGGAGTGAGAAATGGAATTACAATATAAAAAAATCCAGTTGAGCACAAAGTTTGTACAGTCAACGACTTACTAGTGTGAGGAATTACTCAACTAGTAAGAGCACCTTCACCAGCAAGGTTGTCGTAAGTTAAGCTAGGTCAACCTCACATGTCCCATATAAACCCAAGAGCATAAGCCCTCCCCTACGAAGGAGCAAAGAACACAAACCCTTCCTTATGGTCCATGCATAAACAACATAAACCCTTCCTATGATGCATGAAGAACTTAAGCCCTCCCCTATATGAAGATACAAAAAACCCAAGCAGAGAGGTAAAACCTAGGAAACTGGCAAGAAACTTTGGTTGAAGGGAAATTTTAAACAGTAGTTGCCTAGGTCGATGGCTATAAATGAATGTTTATACTTTATAGTTTACAAAGGGCTCACGTGCTCAAGAAGCTCGTCCGCCTCAACAACATCAAACCCTTACTCTTTCATCCAAGGGCGGAGTTAGGAATTTATATTAGGAGGGGTGATCGAGCTGAAACTATCCTATTAATTTGTAAATTGTAATTCAAGAAAAATTCAAACTACAACATACATAGGCGTCTTTGTGCATTATTTTTTTTTCATTAGTGTAATTCTTATTAGCAATTAAAAGATCAATCCAAATAATCAAGTCAAAGGACATATGTGAATTCCAGTTAGCTTAACTGATAAAGTTTTTTGTCATTAAATAAGAAATCTGGGTTTGATCCTTGCTTACACAAAAAAAACTAATTGATGTAGTGATACTCCTTATTTTTCTTTTATGGAAAAGTTTGACGTGTCAATATTTTATTGGACACGGTAAACATAGTGATTTACACCAAATTCTTATTAAATTTAAGCAGAATGATATGTCCATAATATTTTCATAATAAATCTTATGTGTCAGGTTATTGTTTGCTGTTACTAATAAGCAAAAAGTAATTTTAGTGATGGAATTAAATTAGGAAGGTGTAACAATCTACAAACTCAGATTTATTATAAAAATATTATGTGCGTAACACTTTTAATTCTCTTTATGTCCTAGTGATAATTATTTTTTTTTTTTTTAAAGTCGTTTATTAAAAAGAAAACCAACAGGCCCAAACCAATTTTAATTTCATGAACCTACTTAGTAGTTCTAATTTCTTCATATCTGTGAGTTCTCTGTAATTCAAGATTACAAAACCAACTTATATGTTTAGAGTACTGAAGAAATCCTCAGAATACTAAGAAGAATTCTGAGAAAATTAGCTTCTTATAATGCATTCTGTGATTATTAATATATATATATATATATATATATATATATGTGTGTGTGTGTGTGTGTGTGTGTGTGTGTGTGTGTGTTTATATGATAGAAGAATGAAACAATTGGTTATGGTCATTTGCAATAATCAGGTAGATGAGGTGAAGTCTCTGAAATAGAGGATCATTTCCTTGGAATCAGGTAGTGGCTTATGACTATAACTGCGGGATGTTGAACAGTTTAAGGCAACCAAGCAAAAAGATTAATTACCTATTGATGGGAACAAACTGAAACTACGTTTCATTTAAATCATGCCTTAATCTAAATCAATCAAGCTTTAACCTAAATCATAATCACTCGTTGATTCAATCTTTTTCCCCCCTTGAATCAACCTACGCCCTGTTGAAGAACTTCCTTTTGGGTTTGTACGGTTGAAACAATCTTGGATGTTTCTACCCATGGAAATTAAGGAGCAAAAATTTAGAATTAGCAATCTTAATACATTGATTGTCAGCTTTGTTTAGGCTCACTTAATGGTATGATGGTAAAGACAGTGATTTGCTAACCAAATTTAGAGTTCGAGCTTACAAGAGCTTAAAATTGAATAGATTTTTGGGTTTGGGATTTCATATGGATCTCATAGTCATTTCATATTTTGCATTTTTTTTTTTAAAAAAATAGTGCTCAGGTACTTCTATGCTAACAATGTTTAGTACATTGGCCACTTTACATGGTCAACCCAAGATTTCTGCCAAAAGGGGCGCTACCGTCACTAGCTACAAGTTGACTAAAACTGTTGCCGTATGAATGGGCAACCCCCCTTGCAGCAGAGCACATTTTTCTTTTCCTCAAACTTCTCAGAAGCATACAAAGGAAAACATCCATTAACCCGGAAAGCATGGATGTTATCAAATAGCAGTGTCAATTGTACTTCCACAGTTATAAATTCAATGTGGTAGAACCAATGTGATTGGTTAAACATTGATTTTGTATATAACTTCCACTTTGACCTAACAGTTTGTACCAAGATAGCACTTTTAGAAGGATAAGCCACAGAAGCAGTGCATGAACTGCCATATCAAATGTTTTAATCATGTAAAGGGGCAATTTCTACTCAACTATATATTCAGCTTCATTTCACAGCTTATTTTCTTAAATTTTCTTCTTTTTTTTGTCCTAAGTTGACAAGAATATACAAGAAGCTTTATGAAACACATATCTTGCAACCAGGGGATTCAATATATTTTCTTATCAGTAGACAATAATTTTTCATCATGACGGGCAATGTAATGGTTACCTAACCTAGAATTAAGATTCACTCGATAATGTAGTGGAAGAGCCAATCCATGTTGCATCCAATGAATGAATGGGACTCGGGGTGTCATCTGAGCCCTGTCCCATGATCTGATCAAAGTATTCTCTTAGTGCCTTAAATCTCAAATCATCACCATAAATACTTGGATCCATGATCAACTCATGAACAGCAGTTTGGCCTTCAAGCATGCTTACTACAGCAGACATGGTAGGCCGAAATGTTGGTGATGGATTAGTGCATAATAGAGCTACTTTCATAATTTTTACTGCCTCTTCTTTACTGAAGTTAGATTTTAAGTCTGGATCCACCAAATCCATCAAATTCCCCTTTTGTTGTGAAACAAGGGCCTGTAAAAGAATATAGAAGAAAATGGAAAGAAGAAATTAATTAGCATTATATATTGAGCAAAACAATACAAATCTTAAATGATAAGGTAATAATTTACTGAAGCCAAATACAAAAAACTTGTTCTTAAAAAGAAACTATATCTAAAAAGACTTCTAATGAAAATAAAAGTGAAATTTGTGCTAGATTCATGCTATTCTTATATTGCCAACACTAACTCAATTTAACATTCTCATTTTATATCATTATTCAGGTTACCCCTCTACCCACCAAAAAATAAAATAAAATAAGAAGAGAAGAAAGAAAATTGTATATATGGAATGCTTAGCTCTTTAAATGTTCTAATCAGAACTCAGTAAATGTTATTTGGTTTTAAAGAAGATAAGTCTTGTGCAAAATGGCACTTAAATCTGGATTGGTAAATAAATGCACAATACAGGGCCAAATAAAGAAGTCCCAAAAAAAGTGACTCGGTCTCAAAGCTGCCTTTAGTTTCAATTATAAGAAAATTTTGATGAAGATCTATCTTACCCAATCTAGAAGGCATACAAAATTTTCATTTGGTCGATATTTCATGTTGTTCTTCCCAGCAACAATTTCCAATGCAACAATCCCAAAACTATATACATCTGCTTTATATGTTAAATATCCCCATAATGCATATTCTGGTGCCATGTATCCTCTGCACAGAAAGATCATTCGATTAGTAAGGTTTCACTAGAATGAGGTTACAAGCTTCTCTAACAAACAAATCCATGCCAAAATAGTTTTAGGTAACTAGATATCCTATCATAATATTTTATATCCATTTTGGCAAGCAATTATGCCATTAAAAAAGCTAGCATTATTTAGTCACAAATTTGTTCCACATGAAAGAAACTTCACCTAAAACAAGATTTGTACCGTTAACAATTGCAAGCCTTGAAAAACTACACTTAATGTTGATTGGGTGGGTTGAGAGAGTGAGGGGAAGGGGGGTGACTCTATTTCTCTACCTATTACGGATATTGCCACTTTGCAAGTTGATAATTGATGTAGTCATGCACCATTAGCCATACAGGAAAGCAAAATATAAATTAAAATTTCTCTATATTCCTTAATCCTTGTATTAAAAGGTAAAATTTAGAGGTAGCATTCAACATATGAAATTTAATTTTTGAATAAAACAGAAATTTCTCATCCTTTGTTTTATTCTGCAGTTTCTATTTGATGAGAAGTTTGAGCTGTTGCTTCGATGCATATAAAATTGAGGTAAATTAAATTTGCAGGTTATTTCTATATCTATCATGTAAATGATTTTTAAAGCAGGAATACTAAATAGGAGTACAATTGGGTGGCAAATGCAGATGGCTAATATAAATAAAGCTCCTACTAATACTTAAAGTGAGGACTTTCCCATAGTACTGTGTATACTTGAACTTGTTTATGGAGACTTCAATTGCTGCCTTATTCTGGTTTTCTTTTAGGAAAGCAACTTGAAATTAGAGCCATTAAGATTCATATTTGTCTAAAAAAGAACAAAAGAAAAATCTAAGTTCAAATTGAAGGAAGAGAAAAAGGTAGCTCACACGGTTCCTGCAACTCGGGTGGTAATGTGGCTGTTCTCCTCTTCATAAAGCTTGGCCAACCCAAAGTCAGAAATCTTAGGATTAAGGTCCCCATCCAGTAGTATATTGCTAGTCTTGATGTCCCTATGAACAATTTTCAGGGTTGATTCCTCATGCAAGAAAGTCAAACCTCTTGCTATGCCAAGACATATATTTTTTCTCGTAGGCCAGTCCAATTTCAGTCGGCTTTCCTCTGGACCAGCAAAGTAGATAGCTCAATCAATTATATCCAAATTTTTAGTTCAACCTATAGGTCCTATATGATTCATGGAAATTGAATCCTACTCTTTTCAAGTCAAAATAATAATATGCCAAAGATGAAAGATTAAGCTTACCAAATAAAGCATGTTCAAGGCTATTGTTTTCCATGTATTCATATACTAGCAATAACTGATTTCGTTCAATACAGCATCCATACAGTCTAACAAGATTGGGATGTTGTAATCCAGAAATCATGCCTATTTCATTCACAAATTCATGATTCCCTTGCTTTGATTTAGAAGAAAGTTGCTTAACTGCAATTATAGTACCATCTAATAAAGTGCCCTGCATTGACAGTATTTGTGCAATGGTTATGTATGAGGTCTATCTGGACCAGTGAAAATGCGAAGGGAATAAAAAAGAGAGAAAAAGGTATAAAATGCATTCATGCAAAGATAGAAGATCATGATGGAGTTGTAGATTACCTTGTATACAGCTCCAAAGCCACCTTGCCCTAGCTTGTTTGCAGCATCAAAATTGTTAGTGGCAGCTTTAATTTGCCTGAATGTAAAAAAACCAGTTCGCAGATCTAGGCCTCTCAGTTCTGTATGGAACAAGTTTCAGATATTAGAATGCATCTTAAAAATTTACATGACTGCTTCATTAGTATTCTGACTAGTCAATGATATCAAAACAAAGTTACCTTGTTCCCTTGATGTCCTGCCTCCCAAACATCCTTTCCACCAAAGAATTCCTAAAATCAGGAGGATAAGGCTTGACACCAAAACTACAGTTCCAACTGTGATGAGTATCTTCTTTTTTATATCATCAGGAGGTTTGAAATCTACAAAGAAGGAAAGTAGAAAAGAATAGTGATTGTGAAACTGCATTCGGTTTTGTATATTGTACTGTAAAGGCAGACACATAGGTAGATCTAGTGTAAAACCAGATACTATTAGATGGTTCAAAACACAGGTTAGGTAATGAAAGAGGAATTAGAGAGGAATAAGAAAAAATCTTTGTATGTCTTCGACCAATCTGCACATTAACATTGTTTCAAGTATTTTACTTTGCATCCAGTAGTTTTGGAGACTGCTTCTCCATACACCATACACCATACAATAAGAATATATTACTTTTTAGTTTTGGAAAATAGAAACATTCAAAACTCAAAAATGAAAGAGTGAGAGTGAGAAATAACTGACCATGTAAAAGAAGGAATACAGAACATACAGCTTTTGTACTTACCAGCATCTATGGAGATAGCTGATATAAGAGGACCATATGTTCCTCTCTTTGGGACATTTGTTGTCCCTTTCCCAGACCAGTGAAAGCGGATCTCCAAAATTTTATTCTTAACAAATGCTGTAAAGTTCCTAACAATTGCTTTGTCAACTCCTTGTGCTTCCTTCTCAATATCAAAATCCTTCAGCACCAGTTCTTCCTACAACAACATATTTAGGTTAAATTATTGTCTATAGCATTTAGGGAAGAAAAAAAATCTGACTGACTACCAGTACCTGGATATAAACATCAAACATCCGTCTTCCAACACTGAAAAAGGATCTGTTGTCTCTAAATATTATCTCAGCAAAGTGAAGTTTCACTGTATAATTTCCATTTGCCAAGCAGCGCGCATAATATGTGAGAGAAAGAGGAGAGAGGCGTGCATCCATGTACAATTCGGAGTCATTCATTTTGAGTACAGATTCATTTGTTGCTATGTAGTCATGTGCACCACTCCGAATACCCCAGAAATCTCCAGTGCTACTAAAGCCCCAACTATCATCTGACATCATGCGAACAAATTTTGCTGCTCCTCCAAGCTCTAAATCTGCTTCATATTTGATGTTCCCAATGGTGGTTGCATTTCCACCACAGTTTATATTCAAGGAATACTGATCTAGAGAGCACCAAAGTAATCAGATACAATCAAACAAAACAGGAGATATTCAATTATCATTAATAATTTAATCTTCTTCTTTGTTTTCTTGATAAAAAATCATTGATGAGGAAGATGTGATATTGATAACTGAAGCATCTAAATGCTAGTTTGGTTCTAATATATATATATATACCTTTTGAACATGGACTATTCTTCAGACATTCGGTAAGAATTCTAGATTAAAATGTAACATAAGGAAGAAGAATTAGCATATTTAAAAAAATGGAAACGAAAAATAAAATTATAAAAAGTGCTCTCCTTAGAAGTTAAATAAATTAGAAGCTTACGAGTTGTCCTGTCCAGAAAAGCTTCTGAACAAATTTCTGTTGAATTACAAATGAGTTACTTTCTCCCAAAAAATAAATGAAGTAAATGAATAAAGGTGTTGAAAGCTCAAGTAGGTTGACTTTAAGAGGAAAAAGTTTCTTACAAGGTGTCAGGACAAGTGTTTGGCGCAGAGCTTTCGGAAAAATTATTGTAAGAGATATCTATTTGACTGCACAAAAACGTGATTTCCTTTAATCTTCCAATACATAAAATTACATTTTCATCAATTTTGATTTGAATTGATCTTAACGCTACAATTGATCTAATATGTAAAAAAGTTGAAAGAGGAAATTTGAGAGTTGTATACAAACTTATGACCATATTAACCACCAATTAATACAACCTTAATCCCTTCTTTCCATAATTAGCTAAACAATTAACCAATTCAGTGATTTATACCATCCTTATGGATGTTCTAAGAAAGACATATCTTACATGTATTCTATAACAGAATTGTGTTCTATACATTTACCATAATATAGCATTTCTAAAACTTCAAACTGGATTTATCAAAGCTAAAGCAACATCAATTTAGGCCCACTTGGCCACCCCCACCCAGCATTTCTAGATAACAAACATTGAACAATGGAACAAAATAATGCTGTTCTTTCAAGGTGATGCAACATGGAGAAAAATGCAAATTAAGCTGCCAGAAGAATGGGATTATTTCACCCATTTCGTGGAGAATGTTCGGTGCAACCTACCCATAAAGAGGCCATGAAATGAACCATTATCCAAATTAGGATTTCAAATATATACATTTTCGGATATAAAACATTATGTTTAATACCTTAAGAGAATATGCTTCTACAGTCCCAAATAAAATAATATAAGTGAACGAAAATGTCATGCAAATTCAGTGTAGAAGTTAAGAAGGAAAACATACTAGCGGTTATCTCTTCCCTGGAACCAGTCTGGAATTGGCCCACTGAGCAAGTTTCTTGTCAGATAACTATCCAATGAGCATCAAATCATCACATTGTGATTAGAAACACACATATTGTAACTATTTTGAATGTACATAAAAGAAAATAAATTTCAAACTTTTGCGAGCTGACTCTATTTGTATGAAACCTTTCAGACATATGACTTCGCACCATAATGCTTCATTCCAAAAACCTTTCAGACAAAAAGGCTCTTACATTATGTTGGTAAATCAACAATCTCAAAAGTTTAAATTGCTTTAGAAAGCAGGCCAACATAGTATGTCCAGCTTAACATAAATGGCCCCAAGATCAAGTCGTAAGTTGGCCACCGCATGAATTTAGATGGCTTACATGGTGTCCAAACTAGTTAGAACTTCCAAATTTGGAATGTTTCCTTCCAATCTGTTGAAGCTAAGATCCCTGAAAAAGGAAAAAGCAGATGTCATAAGAACACAAGAAAGTAAGCTAAATAACTGTCCAAGTCAACATGGTTAACTTAGAGACATGCTTGTTCCCCAAATAAGAATGGACCTAGAAAATAACATAAATTTAGGTATAGCAGATTGATGGAGGACCTGATAATATGTTCGCATACTTAATCTATGGAGCTATAAATCTATAATTGTTTCCATTCATAATTGAAGAGTACTAAGCATAAATCTGACGAGGGCATTGCTGTAATGAGTAACTCAAGTAGGCATCAGTCAAATTATCTTTAAACATGTGGCAGGTAATAGCATGGGCATAATCATCTAGAATTCATCTAATTACATACAATCCAAAACAAATATTTATGTATAGTGTACACCTAAACAACTAGTCTCAACTTTAATTCTTCTTGAATGAACTTACAAATTGTCTCAATCCCTGTCATATTATGCAACTTGAGAAATGTATACAGCTAGCCCTCCAAACTTTACCTATTCATATTTCATATGACCTCTCTTAATTTTATGTTACTCATCTTTCTTTCCTATCATGAATTTTGGGCTCCACCTGACACTTTTATCTTTTATCAATGTATTATGTAGTATAACATTTTCAGTTTCTCACACCTACATTGGAGAGTGTAAAAGGTTTTCATGGTACATACCAAATTAAAGAGACTAAAGGTCTTCTTAAACATCATAATGTCATTATCGTTCTAATCTGTAGATATCCTTGGCTAACATTCTGTTTTAGCAGTTTAAATTACAATCACTAGACAAAAGAGGCAATAAATTCAGATCATAACTCTTGAGATACTAATTCTAATACTATACAATAAGCTATTTGTCAAGCTAGGAATAAAAGGTCTCAAAATTTTGTGTCGAAAATTAGAATTTAGCAAGTTATCAATTGCAATGTAGCTTAAGTCCACACATTTTGAACTTCAATACCTGTCAAGTGTAAATATTTTTCTCCATATTTCTTAATCTTTTTGTAATTCACTAAAAATTAAAGAGAAGAATGAAGAGAGGAATTACAAAATTTTCAGCTGTGTCATTTCTGATATATATCCAGGGATTTGTCCTGAGATATTACAGCTTCTCAACATCCTGAAACATAAACCAACTTCATATAAGCAAAATTGCAATAACATGTGTATTATTCTAATTGCAGATAATTTTACAACATAAAAACCTTACAATCCTATCAGGCCTCCAATGTTATGTAGGTTCGGGAAAAGTGAACCTACTCCATGTAAGTCGCTGATCCTTCTGCATGATATTGCGCCATCAATAACTGTTATTTTCTTTGGCTATAAATTTTATTAGTTTAAAATCACATGAAATTATTGTAGAGATTATGCAACTCAGCAACTTTTAACATAGAACACGGAACTCACAGCTCTGTTAAATTGCTTAAGACCGAAATGCTAGGAGGAATGGGCCCCTCAAGACCACTAGCTTGGATCTCTCTGTTAAGGACATAATTACAATGGATTTAGATTAAACCTGAGACTTTTATGTAGAAGTGCTGTACATAAAATTGAAGGAATATCACATACAATTTCTGAAGTTGTTTCCAACTTTGAAAGGAATCAGGCATTCTTCCAGTGAAGTTGTTACTGCTAATCCTACTGCATATGGGCCAGATAGAAACAAGATAGAATGAAATAAAAACCTGATCATTTTTCAACAAAAAATAAAAAATTACTGTTAGTACAGAAATTGAAAGGTTGACAACCACTTACAGTTCTCTTAATTTGGTCAGACTAGTGAGAGCTACTGGCAACTCTCCTGTGAGATTGTTAGCATTGAGAATGCTGCAGTAAAAAAGGAAACTTAAGACCAGTTCAACATACGCTATTATTATGTTATGAAACTCATTGAGAATTTAGAAATGACTAATCAAATGTGATGTGAAAAGAAAGAATCACTAACAGAATCTCCAAGTCAACCAAGTTTGCAAGCCCAGGGGGAACAGGGCCAGAGAACAGGTTGCTTTCAATGGACCTGAAATAAAGTCCAAGATTACAAACAGCAGAGCTTAACCAAATGAATTTTTGAAATTATTTAACATAGAGATCCAGAACATACAGAGCTCTCAGAGTGGTAATGCTTGCCAAGTAGTCAATACGTCCTGATAAGTTGTTTGTACTGATGGTCCTGCACTTGATTCATTTTCATTAGTTTAATAATTAGCTTTAACCAGCTAACCTTGGACTTGAAAGGGTGGTGAGTCATTTACAGAAATTCCAACTTCATTGAAGCCCATTCTCGTGGTATCATTCCACTAAGGTAGTTTCTATTCAAATCACTGTCAGCAAGAGGAAAGTCTGCTGTAAGTAGAAGCTTATAGTCTAATTTGCTGGCTAACAAGAAAAACAAATAATTGGAAGCCCTTCTTACATTTGCTTAAGGTTGGGTAGCTTAACCAAAGATGGTGGAAGTATACCATCAAGATCCTGCCCTCTAAGAAATCTGTATAACAAAGATTAAAGTAAAATAAAAAATAGAGAGAGATTACAATTTTATGTAACAATTTCAAAGTAATGTCTTAGCTTAAATTCAATGAATAAAAAAGAGAAAAAAATTTAGCAAAATAAAGAAATAGGTGTTTATCCAATTTTCAACTAAGTTACATATCTTATTCAAATATTCATTGCTATTATTTGCCATTAACCTTCATAAGAAAATTTAATAGAATAACTTTTGTGTTATATGAGCAAAGGGAGTGTACATGCTAGCCACGTGGCATACACCACCCGTGTTGGAGCAATTGCAGATGACAGAATTATTGTACAATTGCCTCTGACTTGGAAATGGTGTAATCCAGCTTGAGTCATTGCATGGATTTACTTTGAAATTCCAGTCTTTCTTCCCCAGCTGTGTAGCTATTTCTTGAAGGGCTTCCACTGCAAACATCAAACGCATCAACTTCTCTACCAGGATTTTTTTGTTACCTAAATAACTGATAAGCATGCCTACCAGTGGAATGAACGTGCCAATAGTGCAGCTGAGAAAAAAAGTTAACCAGACAGCTGTTTCAAATCCTAAATTCAAATAATGCTTCAGTTATGAGGAATATCTGGTTGCCTTTACCCTGTCAAGCTTGTTCTGGGTTGCCTGGGTAATACTTATTGAAAGGACAAAATTCATGGTCTATGAAAATGTCTAGGGAATGTTCTTGGTGTTGGGGAAAATTGCTGAAGTTAAGGCCTATTACTCCTAATTCTGTAAGCACCTAATTGGGAATGGAATGGTTTTGTTCAGATTGAGTAATTGGCACATTAGAGAACTTCTCATTACCAAATATGGTCCTAGGATAGTTTATGATGCATCAAACCCATCAGTGACTTGGGTCCCTTATTTTATAGTTTTATTTTTATAAAAAAATAAAGTTTAACTGCTATGTGGGATTCTATAAGAGGAAGAATCATAACTAGAGTGGCCTCATTTAATTCGGTTTCTCAAAGCAAATCCAAAGCACGGTTTCGTAATTCTACAATCGACCCATTTAATGTGACCAGATATGGCCACGAAGAAGGTAAAAGTCATGTCTTGGTTTCTCTGTGATGATCCTTGAAATTCAGTTTCATTATGGGGTCTTATTGCAGTGCTAAAAAGGCTAATTAAATAGTATGGGAAGCATGTCAAGCCCTTAACCACATGAGGCCAAGTTACAACACAGAGGCAATAAGGATGCTGCTAACAGCTAATATAAACTTCATTAAGCTGAGCAAACTGAAACTTCAATATACTGATTTCCAATTCCATAAACTTGAGCTTGATTACCAAAATAACATATAAATATATACAAACAGAAAGTACCTTCATTATCAGGAAGACTCCCTGGTGCTTGTGCTTCAACTTCGTTTGCTCCTGTGCACATAAATACTATTACAAACACAATTAAGCTAAACATGGTCACTGGAATATAAGCAAGCTTTGCCATCTTCCCTTCCAAAAATCCCACTGGGTATTGAGTATTGACAGCCTCACTTTCTCAAACACTCTGTACAAAACTCTCTCTCTTTCTCTCTCTCTCTCCCTAGATCTTTGCATACACGCCGCACCCTTGTGCAAGACCCATTAAAAGCAAAACTGCATGAGTACAGCTAATCCAATCTGCAGTATTCTTTTTCCTTCAAAACTGTATACGTTTGATGTGTCATGCCAATGACAGTTTAGTCATTAAGTACTATTTTATTATGGGTGTCAGAATATTTATTGGAATCGACGGGTTTCTTTTTTTTTAAGAAAAAAAAATTCAATTAAAAGTGCATATGTTTACAAGTTTTTGTTCATATATTGCTTTTACTATATAGTTTTATGAGTTGTATTACAACTTTACGTGGAAACTTTATGCGTAAAACACTTGTCCAGATGTGCCATCCACTGATTTGTACATATATAACAAATGTTGACGAACTTGACTTTAAGTAAATTATGTAGGCTAGGTGGTACACTGTCTGAATTACGAACACATTGGTCAATCTCATAGATCTTCTATTCAAAGTAACAAACTTGACCCGTTGGATGTAACCACAGACTTCTGGGTTTTTAGTTCAACGGTGAAGATTGGTCTAAATCCAATGACAAATCCAGGCCCCCACAATCTTTGACTAATAATAATATCTCTTTTATAGAATAAAGTTTGGTTTTACGTGTACCATTGTCTATCTCTTTCAGCTTCCCCCGCCGGATGCAAGTTTCGTGAAAAAGAATGAGTGATGACACGTGGTACCATCCAACAGGCAGTGGCACCTTATGGCCAGGGAGACGACCCTAACTTGAAAAAAAAAAAATTTATACATAATAGTATAAAATTTTATATTTATCTATCTTGAAAAAAAAAATTTTGGGAACATCCTAAAATTTTTTTATGCCAATAAAATTAAATTTTAATCCATAATTTGAACAACTTAATAATATATTAAGGTCTTTCAAGTAAAAAAAAAAACATGCTTTTATATTCTTTTAAACCTATACTGCGACTTTACTTTTAGTTTTTCTTTTACTTGACACGCTGTCATTATACGACTATGTTTCTTCAAAAACATTATAATATATATTATAAAACTAATCAGTCAAAATCACGTAAATTTAGCTTTTTTCATTATACAACTACTTTTCTTTTTTCTTTCTCTGATAATTTTGATTAGAAAAAAATAATAATTTTAGTTAGTTAAGTGAATAAACTTCAAAAGTTACTAATTTTTATATAACATCAATTAATTCATTATATATATAATAAGCTTTTTATTTTTATGATTATATAATTAAACATGTAATTGTCCATTCTAAGGAAATTTGATTAAATTTACACGAAAAGTGTCACTAAATATTATGTTTTTACAAAATATTATGTTTTTTTGTTTCTCAAAAAAAAAAATTATGTTTTTACATTTTGCTATCATATTATTAGTAATAAACTTATTATATTTTTATTTATATAATTTAAAATTTTATTAATTATATTATTTATGACGTCACCGGTTAGAGCATCAGTCGGATCTTGATCTGACTAAAAAACCAATAGCCAATCCCTTTTCCGGTTCTTTCACTGTATTGGTTTATAAAATCATGGAAAAAAATTAAAAAAAAAATAAACTTGAACAAAAATCTAGAAAAAAAAATTATAATAAAACCACAAACAAGGCCCAAACCAAATGCCAACAGAAAAGCCTAGTACAAGATCAATCTCATCTCAAACTAGGACTATCACTACTCCAACACTAACATGATTACGTTTTTAATTCAACAAATATTTAAAAAAAAAAAAAAAAAAAAAAAAAAAAAAAAAAAACAGCACTGCCTAAGTGCCTTGGGGATTCACAAGTCATTAAACAATTTAAACTAAAACTAAATCAAACCTAAAGGCTAAAAGGAAATAAGAAACTCACTTACTCTTTCTAGCCATCGTTGTCCATCCCTATTCAGCAACATTAACAACAACCACAACTGAACTCCATAATTTTTAAATTGTAAAACTTTATGTATTTGCGTAATTTTTTTATTGTTATTGTTGTTGTTGTTGTCATCAATATATAAATTTTTTTTTAGGAACACCCAGGAAAACATTTTTAGAGCCACTATTGCCAACTTCATTATATGAGAGGTTAAGAGTAAGAGTTAAAAAATTAAAAAAATTAAAAAAAAAAAAAGTTTGAATTGTACACATTTGATATTATATATATATATATATATATATGAGTTTGGTTCAAATTACACCTGGTGTAACTCTAAGTAATGTTATACCATCCAATAACTTGTTATTAAATTAATATTTTGAAAATTCAACCATTGAATTATATGTTCTATATGTTTTTAACATGCAAACCAATTTTCATATCAATCGGAGGTTATTTACCATTTGATCCATAAACTCATCTTTTATGCATTATTTTAAACTACAAAAACTTAAATTTTAACAATTGATTGATGACATAGCTATTAATCTTTGATCACCTTAAAATTTTGCAAGCATAGAGAATATATAAAGATAATGTAATCTAACGGTGAATTTGTCAATATTTGAATCCAATTAAAAAATATTAAGTGGTGTAACATTACTTAAAGTTACACCAGGTATAACTTGAACTCAACCCTATACATATATATATATATATAGATGTTCACAATATTATATACATTTATTTAGTTCACGGTGTAAATATTACATGAATAAAGGAATGTAGACCAACGGTTTTTCATTTTGGAATAGTATAATTTTGTCTATCCAAGGCAATTGAAGCGACAACTAACTTTCATGCGCATGATTTAGAGCCTTTTAAATTTAGGTATAGTTTACAGATACTCTTAGAGCATTATTAATGAACCATTTTAAGAAAGTATTAATAGCACTTTACTACAAAAAATGGGGCTATCCCAGTGTTTGCAAAACCACTGGGATAGCCTCAAAAGGCGCTGGAATAGGCCCAAAATGCCTATTCCGGCGCTTCAAACTACCGTGCAATGACAATTGGCATAGACCTATTCTAGCGCTTTTCAGACTCTGTTTTGGCGTTTTTATTTGTATCAGGACAGTACTTACCAACAACTTTGGAGACCTGTATCGGCGTATTTTAAGGCCTATACCTATGGTTTTGATTATTGTTTTTTTTATCATCTGACCAAGATTTTACCAATTATTTCCAATTTTTAACAAATAAGTAAATAAAATTTCCAGCAAAACTAATCCAAAGTAAATAATCCTCATTATTTTTTTCCTTTTGCTTAGTGACATGAATACGTAAAGTTAATTAGATCCTCCTCCAATATGTACTTGAATGTTGCGTGATATGAATTTTAGTTCAATAGTAAAGATTAATTGGTCTAAATCCAAAAAAAAATCCATCCGAACTTTGATTAGTATCCGGGAGCCATTCATTGGCTGTTAAACTTCTTAAATTTTGAAAATAAAAATCAGTAGTATGTACATAGCTACCTAATTTTTAGCAATTTGACTCAATAAAATTAAACTTGCCCCTTTAAACCAAAAAAAAAGAATCATAAAAAAAGAAAAGAAAAGGCCCATAAAAAATTACTGATCTAAAATTCAAAAAGAAATTAGATAGCCCAAAAATATTAACTCAACAATAAAAAGTTAAAGAAAACTTAGCCCAATTAACAAATTTTACCAAAAGATTAGTCCAGCACTTAAAAATATTTGAAACAAAGTCAATGTGAATTTTACATATTACCAAATCATTCCATCAAATTCCAAAAAAAAAACTAAACCAAACTAAACTAAATGTGAGAGACAGAGAGAGTGAAAGATGCAGCAGCTGTGAGCTTGAGTGTTGAGACTTGAGCTCTTGAAAGTAAGTGTTGAACGAGCTTCTGAGAATGGATGCAACAACGGTGAACTTCTTAGATTTAACAGTTAGGAGAGAGTTTTTTTTTTTTTTTTTTTTTTTATTTTATTTTATGGGAAACAGTTAGGACTTAGGAGAGTAACAAACACAACAAAAGAGGCAAAATTTGCTCTACAACATTTTTTCAGAAAAATATTAGATAGACAGCACGCATTTGAAATTATTTAGTAAGTTGGACTGTTTTTTGAAAATCAAGTTTGTGAAACTCGAGTTCCAACCCAAAATCAAGTTTCTCAAACTCGATTTACGCCTGACCTTGATTTAAAAAAAAAGGTGGAACTCGAGTTCCATTTAAAAATAAAATAAAAAACTCGTGGAACTCGAGTTCCATTTAAAAATAAAATAAAAAACTCGTGTTTTCTACACTTGAGTTCCATTTGGGTGTTTTTTTTTTTTTTTTTTAAAGCATGGAACTCGAGTTTAGTAAACTCGAGTTCCAACTTTTTTTTTTTTTTTAAAATCAAGGTTAGGTATAAATCGAGTTCAAGAAACTAGATTTTGGGTTGGAACTCGAGTTTCACAAACTCAATTTTCAAAAAACAATCCAAATTACTAAATAACTTCAAACACGTGCTAGCCACCGAATTTTTTCCAAAAAATGTATTGTTGAGCAAATTTTGCCCAACAAAAGATGGTTTAATTGTGATTTGATTTGATTTCTAGACTTCAAGGTTCAAATAAGAAAGAAGAAAATTTTTAATTGTGATTTAATTTATAACTGAGATAGCACATGAAAAGCTTTGAAAAGGTTGAATAAAAAAAATAATTTTTTTCTAAAGCCAAGATAATGGGCAATGGCTGTAACCCACTAACTATAAATAACATGTTTTTTTTACTTGACACTACTTTTTGTTTGCTAATTTTTTGTTTTTTTAAGTATTTGTTTACTTTAAAGTTTATTTACATTCATTCTCAAAATAAATAAATAAATAAATAAAATTTATTAACATTTTTTTGTTTAGGTTCGTGGGGCATATTTATTTGGTTTTTTTGGTTGGAATTCGAGTTTCACAAACTCAATTTTTAAAAAACAGTCCAACTTACTAAATAACTTCAAACATGTACTAGCCATTGAATTTTTTTTCCAAAAAATGTATTGTTGAGCAAATTTTGCCCAACAAAAGATGGTTTAATTGTGATTTGATTTGATTTCTAGACTTCAAGGTTCAAATAAGAAAGAAGAAAATTTTTAATTATTATTTGATTTATAACTGAGATAGCACGTGAAAAGCTTTGAAAATGTTGTATAAAAAAATAATTTTTTCTAAAGCCAAGATAATGGGCAATGGCTGTAACCCTCTAACTATAAATAACAATGTTTTTTTTTTTTGGCTTGGCACTACTTTTTGTTTGTTAATTTTTTTTCAAGTATTTGTTTACTTTAAACTTTATTTGCATTCATTCTCAAAAAAGAAAAAAAAGTAAATAAACTTTATTTACATTTTTTGTTTAGGTTCGTGGGGCATATTTATTTGGTTTTTTTGGTTAGGGATTAATTTCTAGTAAAGTATATTAATAAGACATGAAAATAACGAAGCATCTTAAAATAATAATAATAATAATAAATAATGGTTTTACTTCAATGAAATTGGTAATATTTTATTGTAGCATAATGAATGTAATAAAATTGAATGAGCTTACATTAAGCTTCCCCACCCCCTCCCCCCACCCCACCCCAAAAATTGATTCCTAGCTCCGTCCTTGATTAGTATGACCACCAATTTTTCACTTAGAACTTGCTAACAGGTTGGTCGGATCAGGTCAATGGAGTTCAGCTTAGAAGTTTAAGTTGCTATAATTAAAGATAAAGATTGATTTAGTTCTAAAATTAATTTGAAAAACAAAAAATTAATAATTAAAGCACAGAAGTATATATATACATATATACATATATATGATGACAAAGAAATTGATTCAGACCGTAAGAATATAAAATTGGCCAAAAAAAGGTCTCAAGTTTGTGATTGCTGCACTACTATGCGGATCAATCAACAATGGGAGGTAGTCTTTAATTAATCAATCCGTATGCTAAGCACTAATTAAAGGTAGACATTTCTCAAAAAAAAAAAAAAAAAAAATTAAAGGTAGACATGCTCCTTTAACTTTTTCTTCCAATCAGACGCGCTCACGATTATTTAATATATTTATACTTCACTTCCTCTACCCAAAGAGAAACACAGACTTGCCCTACCTATCACGACCCTTTTATAGTCTTTTTTTAATATATTATTTTGGCCTTTTTGAATGCCATCGCCATATATGGGTGATCACGTGACTGACGTTTCCTGCTAGAGAAATTTCAGGCGAAAATGGGTAATTACCCATAAAAATCTAACTATTTAGTTAGTTGGCCCGGTTTGGAAACATATTGGAATTCTAGCAACTCGAGCTTTAAAGGCTCGATTTTGGGCCTGTAAATCGACTCTTTAAGGCTCGATTTGCATGTTCTACTCGGGTCTGAGTTGGCATTATTTCCACGTGGGATCTACTTGTAAATCGAGTCTTAGAGACTCGATTTACATTTACAGTAAAAAAAAAAAAGATTTGGCCTGTACACCTCCTCACCTCAACCACAAAACCACAGCAACAACAGCAATCCTAACAAAGAAAACCACCAAGAGAAGAAAGAGAAATTCAAAAAAAAAAAACCCAGAAACGGTCGCCTGCGACCCAGGTCGCGCGCGACCCCAGGCCGCGCCAGCCCCAGGCCGCGCTGGTGAGGTGAGCTTTCTCTGGATTCTTTCTCTCTTTTCTCTGATCTGGGTTCTTCTCTCTTTGTTTCTGTTTTTTTTTTTTTTTTTTCTTCCTTCTCTGGGTTCTTCTCTCACCAGCGCGGCCTGGGGTCGCGAACAGAAACAGGTTGCCTGCGACCCAGGCCGCAGGCGACCCAGGCGCGCGACCCGTTGCGCGACCCCAGGCGCGCGACCCAGGTGGCAGGCGACCCAGGTCGCAGGCGACCCAGGCCGCGCGAGCCCAGGCCAGGCGACCCAGGTCGCCTGCGACCTGGGCTCGCACGGCCTGGGTCAGGCCGACCTGTTTCTGGGTTTTTTTTTTTGAATTTCTCTTTCTTCTCTTGGTGGTTTTCTTTGTTAGGATTGCTGTTGTTGCTGTGGTTTTGTGGTTGAGGTGAGGAGGTGTAAAGGCCAAATCTTTTTTTTTTTTTACTGTAAATGTAAATCGAGTATCTAAGACTCGATTTACAAGAAGATCCCACGTGGAAATAATGCCAACTCAAACCCGAGTAGAACATGCAAATCGAGCCTCAAAGACTCGATTTACCGGCCCAAAATCGAGCCTTTGAAACTCGAGTTGTTAGAATTCCAATATGTTTCCAAACCGGACCAACTAACTAAATAGTTAGATTTTTATGGGTAATTATCCATTTTCGCCGAAATTTCATCGTTATGCTTTTTCTATTTCTTTTTCTTTTAATAATCTTTATTCTCTTTTTCTCTGTTGGACCTGATTGACTGATTTAGAAGGGACAATAACTTTTTCTCCCAATCAGATGCACTCACGATTATTTAATATATTTATACTTCACTTTCTCTACCCAAAGAGAAACACAGACTTGCCCTGTCTATCAGGAACCTTTTTTGGTCTTTTTCTAATATATTATTGGGTCGTGTTTACGGACACCGTTAATACCCAGCTTTTTTCAGTCTTTTTCACAGCTTCGCATGTCTTTTTATCAGATGTGGATCAGCTTTATAGGAAAAAAGAAAAATGAACAAAAAGACCAAAATACCCTTTTTCGCGTCTCTCACTAACTTAAGCCTAGTCAAGCGTCTCAATCAGGAAAATTTTGAAAACTAATGCGTCTTTCGCAGGAAAACAACACCAAACATCTTACAGAAAAGAAAAAACTGAAATCACAATCCTCTCACAGGAAACAACCAACATAAAAAAATATTAAAAAAAAAAAAAAAAAACTAAAATCACAATCCTCTCACAGGGAACAACCAACATAAAAAAATATTTTGAAAAAAAACTAAAATCACAATCCTCAAGAAACAACAAAGTATCAGTAGATCCAAAAAAAAAAAAAAACAAACCCATCTCACAAGAAACAATTAACGTCAATACATCAAAAAAAAAAAAAAAAAAACCATCTCACAGAAAAACAACAACATCAGTACATCCAAAAAAAAAAAAACCCATAAGAACATATGGGAGAACATAAAATTTTTTTGAGGGAGACGAACTGGGTCGATGGAGGGGAAATCAAGGAGGAGACGAACTGAGTTAGAAAAGAAAGCTGTGAAAAGAAAAAAAAAAAAAATAGAAGACAAGGAAGTTGAGCCAAGAGTTTCATATGGGAGAACATAAAAATTTAAAAGATGAGAAAGGAGAAGCAGAAAGAAGGAGATGGAGAAGCAGAAAGAAGGAGAAAAGATAAGTGTAAGGGTGATGGGACACGTGTGGTTGAGAAAAAAAGGATAAGTAAAAGTAAATAAATTAGAGTATAAAAGGTGGCTTGATGGGATATGTGACAAAATAAAAATTACAAATTGTATTGCAATACAACAAATTATCACAAAATTTTCACAACAGTTGAGTTGTCAAATCTTTTATGCATTATTTTAAATTGTCATGCATGTTAAAACCATGTAGAACATATAACCGGATAATTAGATTTTTAAAATATGAATTCAGTAATAAGTTATTAGATAGTGTAACATTTTTCAGAGTTATATTAAGTGTAACTTGAACCTAATTCTATATTTCTTAATTCGATATGAATTTTAACAAATTTATCGTTAAATTACATTGTTTTCGTATATTTTTCATACTTACAAAATTTTAAGGTGATCAAAAATTAATAGTCATGTCATCAATCAATTGTCTATATTCAAGTTTTAGTGGTTTAAAATAATACATAAAAAATGAGTTTATAGTTCCAATGGTAAATTGCATCCGATTGGCATGAAAATTGACATGCATGTTAAACTATATAGAACATGTAATCCAACGGTTGGATTTTCAAAATATAAATTTAGTAATAAGTTATTGGGTAGTATAACATTTTTTAGAGTTACGTGAGGTGTAACTCAAACCCAACCCTATATTTCTTACTTCGATGTGAATTTTGTCAAATCTACCGATAGATTACATTATTTTCGTATATTTTTCATACTTACAAAATTTCAAGATGATCAAAAATTAATAGTCATGTCATCAATCAATTGTCTAGATTCAAGTTTTAGTTGTTTAAAATAATACATAAAAAATGAATTTATAGATCCAATGGTAAATTACATCCGATTGGCATGAAAATTGACATGCATGTTAAGACCATATAGAAGATGTAATCCAACGGTTGGATTTTCAAAATATAAATTTAGTAATAAGTTATTGGGTAGTATAACATTTTTTAAAGTTACATCAGGTGTAACTTGAACCTAATTTTATATTTCTTAATTCGATATGAATTTTAACAAATATACCGTTAAATTACATTGTTTTCGTATATTTTTCATACTTACAAAATTTCAAGGTGATCAAAAATTAATAGTCATGTCATCAATCAATTGTCTAGATTCAAGTTTTAGTGGTTTAAAATAATACATAAAAAATGAGTTTATAGTTCCAATGGTAAATTGCATCCGATTGGCATGAAAATTGACATGCATGTTAAACCATATAGAACATGTAATCCAACGGTTGGATTTTCAAAATATAAATTTAGTAATAAGTTATTGGGTAGTATAACATTTTTTAGAGTTACATGAGGTGTAACTTGAACCAACCCTATATTTCTTAATTCGATGTGAATTTTGTCAAATCTACCGATAGATTACATTATTTTCGTATATTTTTCATACTTACAAAATTTCAAGATGATCAAAGATTAATAGTTATGTCATCAATCAATTGTCTAGATTCAAGTTTTAGTAGTTTATAATAATGCATAAAAGATGAGTTTATAGATCAAATAGTAAATTATATCCAATTGACATGAAAATTGGCATGCATGTTAAGACCATATAGAACATGTAATCCAATGGTTGGATTTTCAAAATATAAATTTAGTAATAAGTTATTGGGGAGTATAACATTTTTTAGAGTTACGTCAGGTGTAACTCGAACCCAATCTTATATTTCTTAATTCGATGTGAATTTTGTCAAATCTACCAATAGATTACATTATTTTCGTATATTTTTCATACTTACAAAATTTCAATGTGATCAAAAATTAATAGTTATGTCATCAATCAATTATCTAGATTCAAGTTTTAGTAGTTTATAATAATGCATAAAAGATGAGTTTATAGATCAAATAGTAAATTATATCCAATTGACATGAAAATTGGCATGCATGTTAAGACCATATAGAACATATAATCCAACGGTTGGATTTTCAAAATATAAATTTAGTAATAAGTTATTGGGTAGTATAACATTTTTTAGAGTTACGTCAGGTGTAACTCGAACCCAATCTTATATTTCTTAATTCGATGTGAATTTTGTCAAATCTACCGTTAGATTACATTATTTTCGTATATTTTTCATACTTACAAAATTTCAATGTGATCAAAGATTAATAGTTATATCATCAATCAATTGTCTAGATTCAAGTTTTAGTGGTTTAAAAAAATGTATAAAAAATGAGTTTATAGATCAAATGATAAATTATATCTGATTAAGAAATTTTGTTCTCTTTTTCTCTGTTGGACCTGATTGACTGATTTACAAGGGACAATAACTTTTTCTCCCAATCAGACGCACTCACGATTATTTAATATATTTATACTTCACTTTCTCTGCCCAAAGAGAAATACAGACTTGCCCTACCTATCACGACCCTTTTATAGTCTTTTTCTAATATATTATTTTGGCCTTTTTGGAATGCCATCGCCATATATAGGTGGTCACGTGACTGACGTTTTCTGCTAGAGAAATTTCATCCTTATGCTTTTTCTATTTCTTTTTCTTTTAATAATCTTTATTCTCTTTTACTCTGTTGGACCTGATTGGCTGATTTAGAAGGGACAATAACTTTGTGAGCGTTTGGTTTCAGCTGAAACCAACGTTCACGTTTTCAATTCCGCGTTTCTGTCTTTTTTTTTTTTTTTTTTTTTCAGTACATGAACAGTAATTTTACTGTGCAGAGACAAAAATTACTGTTTATACACTGTAGTAGCACTGTTTACATACTGTAACAGCACTGTTTACGCATTAAAAATATTAAAAATGGGTCTCACGGTACTTTTCATACATTTAAAAATTATTTTGCTACAGTGTTTTCAATTTTTAGTTTTCAGTTTTCAATTTTCAGTTTCAGCAACAATAAGCTCAATCTAAACAGGCCCAAATTTCTCCCAATCAGATGCACTCACGATTATTTAATATATTTATACTTCACTTTCTTTACCCAAAGAGAAACACAGACATGCCCTGCCTTTCAGGAACCTTTTTTGGTCTTTTTTTAATATGTTATTGCGTCGTGTTAACGGGCATCGTTAATATCCAGCTTTTTTCAGTCTTTTTCACAGCTTTACATGTCTCTTTATTAGATGTGGGTCAGCTTTATAGGAAAAAAAAAAAAATGAACAAAGAGACCAAAATACCCTTTGTCGCGTCTCCCACCAACTCAAGCCTAGTCAAGCGTCTCACACTGGTCTTAGCAGTTTCCGTATCTTATTTTGATTTCTCTGAGAGCATTCTCAACAAAAGTTGTAAATGCTATAAATGCTATTATTTAGCATCTTAAACCACAAAACGCTACTCCATCAAACATCCTATATCTTAAAATTTTTACAATCTTGCTACAGTGAGCTCTCAAAAATGAGAGCGCACTGTAGCTCAAATCTTATAAAAAAAATAATTTTTTATTGCTCTCTCATCTCTCTCCCTGTACTCTTCTTTCTTTTTCTCTCACCGGTGTCTTTTTCTCTCATTTCTTCTTTCCTTCTCTCAGTGGTCTCACTTCTTTTCTCCTTTCTTCTTTCTTCCTCTTTTCTTCATTCACCGGCATCCACAACTGAAAACCATGGTGGTAGTGGTTCGGCGAAACCGTGAAGAAGATGAGGTCGAGTTTGATCGAGGTGGCTGGGTTGCGGTGGTTCAGCGAGCATGGCTGGGTTTCAACAGGTGTGGCTGGGTTTGGGTAGGTTTTGTGATTTGATTTTGGGTGAGAAATTTCAAAAATATGCTCTTTCTAATTTTGGGTTTGTGATTTCTAACATGGGTTTGTGATTTGTGGTGGTACTGGGTTTGATTGGTGGTTTTGATGTTGGTTTGTTGAGTTTTTGATTTGGTTTTGGGTGGTGGGAATCCCGATTTGCAGAGGTTGTGGGTGCCGTCGGTGATGGTGGCTATGGCTGTGCTGTGGTGGTTTGTGGTTGGGTTTGTGGGTGATGGGTTTGTGGTGGTTGTTGGCTGCTGGGTGAGGTGGCTATTGGCTGTTGGGTGTGGTGGCTGTTGGGTTTTGTTATACCAGTGGTGGTGGTGGTGAGTGGATGTGGTAGTGTGGCGTCGGCGGTGCTGTGAGAAAGAGAGAGACAGCAGAGAGAGACACAGAGGAGAGAGAGTCAGAGAAAGAGAGAGAGGAAATATAAAAAAGAATAAAAAATGATAAAAAAAAGAATATTTAAATGAAGTGTTAAAAAAATAGAAGTTTTGATGGAAGGGATGTTGTAAAGTGGTGTGTTATATGTTATAAAATTAGGTTTTGAGAGGGTAAATGCTAAATTTTTTAGAATCCTTGATGAGAATGCTCAGTGAACTTTCAAAGTGCTTTTTACTTTTCCATTTTACACGGTTGTGGTGAGCTATGGCTGTGAGGCCAATTCATTGCATAGTTCCGAATTTTCTGACTATAGTGCCGGCAGGACACCTTAAAAGATTAGGTTTCTTTTGATATCTGTGTGAACATGCATGTCAAAAGAAACCTAACAAATTAAAGTAACACTATTTTATTTTGAGTTTTGCCTGAAAAGAAGAAATAAACAATTTCAGTTGTGCCCCACAAATTCAAAACAAGACGAGGTACCAGCATGGACAAATTAGTGTCCATCATGTGACAAATTAACTCTTACTATTCAATTGTGCTAATATTTTTTTTATTGACAATTGAATAGTAAGAATTTGTCAATTGTTCAAACTCTTACTATTCAAGTACATTATAGCTTACCATTCAATTAATTGTTATAATACTTTTTAATGACAACTTCGGAGCAGGTTAGAACAAAGTTTGTCTTGAAAGAATAATGCTTAAGTGGAAGATGTTAACAATCTTCATTCTTAATTGTACATCAGATTAGGTGGGTGGAGTGAGAAATGGAATTACAATAAAAAAAAAATCCAGTTGAGCACAAAGTTTGTACAGTCAACGACTTACTAGTGTGAGGAATTACTCAACTTGTAAGAGCACCTTCACCAGCAAGGTTGTCGTAAGTTAAGCTAGGTCAACCTCACATGTCCCATATAAACCCTAGAGCATAAGCCCTCCCCTACTACGGAGCAAAGAACACAAACCCTTCCTTATGGTCCATGCATAATCAACATAAACCCTTCCTATGATGCATGAAGAACTTAAGCCCTCCCCCATATGAAGATACAAAAAACCCAAGCAGAGAGGTAAAACCTAGGAAACTGGCAAGAAACTTTGGTTGAAGGGAAATTTTAAACAGTAGTTGCCTAGGTCGATGGCTATAAATGAATGTTTATACTTCATAGTTTTCAAAGGGCTCACGTGCTCAAGAAGCTCTTCCCCCCTCAACAACATCAAACCCTTACTCTTTCATCCAAGGGCGGAGCTACAAATTTATATTAGGAGGGGTGATTCAGCTGAATCTATCCTATTAATTTGTAAATTGTAATTCAAGAAAAATTCAAACTACAACATACATAGGCGTCTTTGTGCATTATTTATTTATTTTTTTTCATTAGTGTAATTCTTATTAGTAATTAAAATATCAATCCAAACAATCAAGTCAAAGGACATATGTGAATTCCAGTTAGCTCAACTAATAAAGTTTTTTGTCATTTAATAAGAAATCTGGGTTTGATCCTCGCTTACACAAAAAAAACTAATGGGTGTAGTGATACTCTTTATTTTTCTTTTATGGAAAAGTTTGACGTGTCAATATTTTATTGGACACGGTAAACATAGTGATTTACACCAAATTCTTATTAAATTTAAGTAGAATGATATGTTCACAATATTTTCATAATAAATCTTATGTATCAAGTTGTTGTTTACTGTTACTAATAAGCAAAAAGTAATTTTAGTAATAGAATTAAATTAGAAAAGTGTAACAGTCTACAAACTCAAATTTATTGTAAAAATATTATGTGCGTAACACTTTTCCGTCACTTTATGTTCTAGTGATAAACTTTTTTTTTTAAAAAAGTCGTTTATTAAAAAGAAAACCAACAGGCCCAAATCACCTTTTTTTTTTTTTTTTTTTGGAAGAAGAAAGGCCCAAATCACTTAAACACGTTACAGTAGTCAAGGACTTCGTTGCGATAAGGCCTGGTGCTATTGTAGGCAGGGTTACACTATGCTTTTAGACCATTAAATAGTTCACACTGTCCACGTTATGTGAATCACATATGCATCATGAATTTGCTATTCTAGGAGACTTGGAGAATAAAAGACAGTCATAATCTGGATGATTTTGCTATTTCCATTTTGTCTACATACACAATTTTTATGAATAAATGCAGTCTTAAAAAACACAACTTTTCTCAAAAGGATTCGGAGAGACAATTAAGCTATATTTATAGACATATATGCGCTATTGACTTGAGCTCTCATAATGTCACAAATTCTATCATCTAGACAGTGAAATAATTTATGAGTTATCACAAATTAGCGTGCAGCTCCGTACATATGCAAGGATATAATTAAAAATATTCATAATTATACGGTTTAAATTATAAATGGTACTAACTTATACATATTTTAAACCATACATTTTTTTTTTTTTTTTATTTTAAAAAGTAATGATTTCTCATTATATATATATATATGATTTAGTATATAATTAGTTTTAGACTCTTCGGTTTTTACACCAAATAATTCATTTGCTACAAAAATTAAAAACTTAGATGGAAACATGGTGGAAAATTGGACTCCAATTGAAATCCAATTTAGAATCTAGTTAGATTTGGACTCTTCGATTTTTACACTTAATAATTCACTTGACACAAAATTAAAAATTAAATATAACACATGGCACAAAATTGAGAATCCAATTTTGATCTAATTGGATTTTTTTCCAAACTTTGGCTATATATATATACATAGACTAGTCGCAAATCAGTGCAATGTACATAGATATGTGATTATTTTGTAATGAAATATAATATATAATTTATTTTCTAAAATATTCATAAAATCATATATTAAGATTAGTCATTTGTAACAAAGTATTTTTCTCATAAGAGAATTTCATTTTAGATATATTAAACTATTAATTAAAAAATGCTCATTTTTTATATAATCTTTTACCAAACCAACAAAGGGCAATTTTTATTATTATTTATTTATAGAAAATAAAAAATGTCCATATTGCTTTTATATTTTAAGTATTGAAATTTTGTGTTCTCTATAAATAAAAAATTATACAAATTTTTTTACTTTCCTTTTATATTAAAATTTTCCATCTACTCATATTATGAATTTATGAGCCAATTCGCTAGTGATACAATATGGTGGAGATTAAGAATTTCCAATCATGATAGTTAGAAAGGAGTGAGAAAATAGAGTTTTCCCTCCATTCAAAAAACTTCAACTTGTAACCTTCTATTTTATTGTTATCTTTAATCACAAAATAATCTATCTCTTTTAAAGTATACAAAGTATGATCATGATCTCTCTTCTTGAATATATTGGTATCAATACATTCATAAATATATAGCGAATCAAAACATACTCAAATGAATATGCTTTGCAAACAAAAAAAATACCATATAAATTGTTGCTTAACAATGATTAATTGGACTGAATAAGAAGACAATTTGTTGTTGATAATCAATTGAGATTATTTTCTCTGCAGAAACTACAAATTCGTCCACCCAAAAAGATTATCAAATTAATAGTTATTAGCAAAATCTCGTAATTAAGTTTCTATATGCATCATTATAAAATAATAATTAAAAAAGTGTAAATATACACACACACACACATATATAATTATATAATTGCAAAAGCAAAAATATGTTGTACGACACCGTGGTACCCAGATTTATTTGGGCCTTGGATTCAGGCCCAGCAACATGGCCCACATCCCCAATCTCTTTCTACCCAACCCGCACAAATTGTAGGTCCAAGTTTCATCACCTGACCCTTGCTTGGCAAACCGTTCCCGAATAATAAAGAAAGACTAACGTCCGAACACACCATAGCATGCTCGGCAGCTCCCAGGAAACATCATTGTCGAGCATTCCTACTTGAGTTAGAACCAAGTTCCAACGCCACAATCGCCACATTCCACTCCCACCAAACCATCCACTTACAACTGATGATATTGGATTCCCAATTGCACTAACTATGGCAGTAATCATGGTCTTTCCACTAATCTAGAGCTATAAATATGAGAAGATAGAAAGGGAAATGGTTGTTGAAAGGTTCTGGAGAGAATAGAGAGTATAGAAAAAGAGAGTGATTCAGAGAGAGAGAGAGAGAGAGAGAGAGAGGAATAACTACGTTGAGTCTCTATGTCGAGAACGACTCGAAGTAGGAAATTCTCAGCTCACATTACAAGTAAGTTGTGAGCCCAAGTGAGGTCAAGCCCAACAGTCTCACTTCCAGCGTGCACAATTAGCGCCCACAGTGGGGCTATCCTACAAAGCTGTGGTTTGACTGAGACTCACACACGGGAAAATGTTTGAAGGACATTCAGGAGGCCATGTCAAGAGCAGATTTGTGGGGTCTTATCGGGACTCCACATGGTGGGAGAGAAGACAGAAAAGACGTGAGGATAGGGAGTGCGAGCGAAGAGAGGAAGGCCTTAGGGAGAGGTCCAACCAAACTCACCAAACAATGTTAGGCGCCTTAAGGCACAGGTAACTTGACGAGGGAGACCAATAGCTGGAGTGGTTGCGCAGACTAGTGAGGAATTTGGAGTTGGAGGCAAGAGGTTGGTGCTAGATAAGGGACTGAGACAACTGAGAAAGGAGGGTTGGTAGCGTGGGAAATCGAGGTAAGGAGGGATCCAGCCAATCCAGTTCCCGTCAACGCCGGGATCGTTCCCCTTCCCGAGAATCACGCCAATGCAGGAACCACTCACATTCTCGAGAGTTGTGTCAACGCCGGGACCATTCACATTTGAGTGGATATGCCGACTGTGGTTTGGATTCCTTGGAGGAACGACAGCCCTACAATGTTGCTATGGATGCAATGAGTCAAGCCTTATGAAGAGCCGCTTGGTCACCGTTCTCAAATGAAATTGAACGCGCTCCTATGCAAAGAAGATTTACACGGCCACCGTTTAACTCCTACGATGGGAAAACGGACCCGATGGAGCACGTCAGTCATTATATCCATATGATGTCTTTGCACACACACAACGATGCACTGATGTGTAAGGTGTTTCCCTTAAGTCTTGGCCCCACAGTGTTGAGATGGTTTAATGGGTTGCGAAAAGGTTCCATTCACAGTTTTGCCACACTAATTCCAGGAGCTTGGAGCTCGATTTGTGACGTGTAGCCGGGTGCCATAATCGGTGGACGCATTACTATCCATAAAGATGAGGGTTGGCAAGACCCTTCGGAGTTATGCCAGTCGGTATTGGGACCTATACAATGAAATTGGTGGGGGTAGTGAGAAGATTGCAATGAGCACTTTCAGGATGGGGCTGCCCAAGGACTCTGAACTACGGGAGTTGTTGACGAAAAGACCTCCCGAAGATATGAGACAACTTATGAGATGTATTGAAGAGCATAAACGTCTCGAGGATGATTGATTGCAAAATAAGGGCAAGGCCCCATTGCTGAATCGTTCCCAGTAGGGCATTTTTCCCTTGAGACCAAGGAAGAATTTTAGGATGCAGGAACTGGAAGTGCAAATGGGGGGCGGGGGTGAATGTGGCATTCAAGGAGCCGGTACACAAGATTGTAGACCAGATTAAGAACGAACAATTCTTCAAATGACCGAACAAGATGGGAGGCGACCTGTCTCGAAGGAATAAAAACTTATATTGCACATACCACAGGGATAAAGGGCACACCACCGAGCAATGCCAGATATTAAAAGATCATTTGGGACAACTAGTGAAGGCAGGATATTTGAAAGAGTTCGTAGTGGATTTCGGAAACCAAGATGCCAATCATGGTGCTCAGTAAAAAGGAAACCCTCTCCCACCACCATTAGGGGTGATCGAAGTCATCCATGCTACCTCGAGGGGTGCGACTATAACCAGAAGAGGAGTGTTGACAATGGCACCCAAAGAAACTTGCACGGAAAAACAACCACCCAAAAAGAAGATGAAAGTTGGCTAGCTGCCTATCTCTTTTGATGAGGAAGATTTGGAGGGAACGATTCAACCGCACGATGATGCGTTAGTAGTAACAATTCAGATAAGTGACTTCTTAGTGAAAAGAGTGATGATAAACCAAGGAAGCGGGGTCTACGTAATGTACCTGGATCTGTTTGAGGGGCTTGGATTAAAAAATCAGGATTTTGAAGAGGTATGATACGCCGTTGGTCTCATTTAATGGAAGGGTGGTGATTCCCGAGGGTCAAATTTCCTTTCTTGTAAATATGGAGGGTAAGGAAGTGATGATGACCTTCATGGTAGTCAGATCGTTCTCCCCATACACGGCAATCCTAGGAAGGCCATGGATTCATGTAGTGAGGGCTGTTCCCTCCACCTTGCACGTGAAGGTTAAATTTCCCATCGAGCATGGTGTTGCCATAGTACGAGGAAACCAGCAAGTGGCTAGGCAATGCCTAGTTACTGTAGTCAATTGGAAGGGCAAGCAAGCTAAACAAAAGGAAACCATCGAGAAGGCATCTTCATATCAATTGCAGAAGCCCCGAGAAGAAGTGGGGGCTAGTTGTGCCGAGAAGCTGATGAAGGTTAAGATCTTACCAAACGCTGACAGGTATTTTCAAATAGGGACGAGCATGAAGAACCAGGATAATGTAGAAATATTGTTATTCCTTATGCAGAATGTGAATGTCTTTGCATGGAGTCCGTACAAAGTGCCCGGGGTGGACCTTGAGTTCATTGTCCATAAGCTCAATGTGGACTCGTCATTCCCCCCAAAGAAGTAGAAGCCGAGGAGAGCGGCTAAGGAGCATGTTGATATGGTAAAGTTGGAAGTCTAGAGGCTGAAGGAATCCGGGGTGATAAGAGAGATCTTCTTCCCGAAATGGTTAGCAAATACCATGGTAGTGAAGAAGAAAAACGTTAAGTGGAGGGTTTGTGTGGACTTCACGGACTTAAATTGGGCATGCCCGAAAGATCCGTTCCCTATACTGAAGATCGAACAATTGGTAGATGCCACATACGGACACTCGAGGATGAGCTTTTTGGACGCCTTTCAGGGGTATCATCAGATTGCCCTAGCACTTGAGGACTGAGAAAAGATAGCGTTCATCTCCTTGGATGTAAACTATCACTATAACATGATCCCATTTGGAATGAAGAACATCGGAGCCACGTATCAATGGATGATGACAATGATGTTCTGAGATAAAATTGGGTATACGGTAGAAGTATACATCGACGATATGGTAGTGAAGAGTAAACAAGAAGCACGGTATGTAGAAGATTTTCGGGGAGTGTTTGAGGCGCTTCGGCAACATAAGTTGGACCTAAATGCTGAGAAGTACACTTTTGGTGTGGGAGTTGGTAAGTTCTTGAGGTATTTGATCACCAATCGGAGAATAGAGGCCAACCCCGATCAGATCGAAGTAGTGAATCGCCTCAGGCCACCGAGTAATCCAAAAGAAGTGCAAGTATTAACCGGGATGTTAGCCGCACTTAACCAGTTCATTTCCAAATTTATCAATCGCTATAGACCGTTCTATCAGCTTCTGAAGAAGTGGAAGGGATTTCAGTGGAATGAAGAGTGTGACAGAGCTTTTCGAGATTTGAAGGATTATCTGATGCGAGCACCCATGTTAATGGCCCTAGATTCCGGAGAAGATTTATTCATGCACCTCTCAGTGTCCGATCATGCCGTGAGCACCGTGCTGTTGAGAGATCGAGGAATACAACAACTACTATATTACATCAACAAAACCCTAGTTGATGTCGAGACAAGATACCTACCCTTGGAGAAGTTGGTGTTAACCCTAGTGCACGCCACGAGAAAGCTGCCGTATTATTTTCAAGCTCATACTGTGTTCATCTTGACTGAGTATCCTTTACAGTCATTGTTAAAAAGGTCAGACTTCACAAGTCGAATAGCTAAATGGGGGACTCGACTAGGTTCTTTTGACATACGGTACAGGCCGCGAAGCTCGATAAAAGGGTAGGTCCTTGCTGATTTCATTGTGGAGTTCTCTCTTAAAGACAATAGGAAGATGATCTGTCTTGTAGAGAATCGCCCGTGGAAAGTTTCTGTGGACGGTGCTTTGAGTGCTATGGGGCCTGGAGCCGGAATTGTCATAATTACTCTAGAGGGGATACATTTGGAGCATTCCTTCAGATTGGGATTTAAAGCCTCTAATAACGAAGCCGAGTATGAGGCCTTTCTTACCAGATTGAGGACCATTTTATGCATGGGTGCCCGGGATGTAGAGATTTATTTAATTCTCGGCTGGTTGTGTATTAGATCCAGTGCAGCTTTGAAGGTCGGGATTCTCGGATGAAAGCCTATTTGCAAGCAGTAAAGCAAATTATTAACAAGTTCAAAACGGTGAAGATGGCCCAAGTCGGCCGGGTGTAGAACAGACACGCTGACTCCCTAGCCACATTAGCTTCGTCAATGACCGAGGAGGTGCCTCAGCTTATCAAAGTAGAGCTTATAAGGGAGCGAAGTATTAGTATAAGAGATAACTATATCACGATCGAGGTCGACATCGCCATAATCTCAACAACAAGGCCGTGTTGGATGGACCCGATCATTGACTTCTTGGCCGAGGATCAAGTACCGGATGATGAAAAAGAAGCCAAAAAGATTCATCGGGTGGCTTCCCGGTATTGGCTATTAGCAGATCGCAAGTTATATCGGAGGTCTTTTGGAAGACCGTACCTTCATGCTTACACCCCGAGAAAGTAAATGAGCTTCTGTCTGAGTTGCGTGACGAAGTGTGTGGCAGTCATGTAGGAAGGCATTTGACCTTGGCTCTGAGGCGGTTGCTATTGTGCGCCTTGCCTCGCGCCGGGCACGAAATGGTCTACGGTTATGGCCCTCCGGGTCACCATATCTTCGCTAAGATAAGGTTTGGTATCTGAAAGGTCGGTTATATCAACAGAAAATTGCTCAACTTCCTCTACAGGAGCCTCTGGTTCGGCGGGTTCTTCGGGCTGTGCAGGTTCCTCTTGGACGAGAGCTTCTTCTTGGATAGTTGCGTGAGCAAGCTCTCGGAGACTCCGAGACACGCGCTCTGCAGACTTATCCCGCAACAGTATAAGGCCGTCCAAGCAAGTATATCGCCTACCCAGTTCCCGAGCTTCTCCCACTATAAACCTCAACGGAAGAAAATTCGCGTGCCAAACGTCAATGTATGACAAGAAGGGGCTGTCAACCAAAAGTGCTTGTTTGAAGGACTGCCATGTGGAGTAGACCGATTCAACTCTGAGAATTAGATGGGATGCTTGGAGCTATCCGTCCCAATGAATGTATATCTTGGACCGGAGTTCAAAATTCAGGTCCCTAACGTGGACTGTCCTAATATCCGGGACAAACACTTTATCATCTACAAAATATATATATATATATATATATATATATATATATATATATATATATATATATATATATATATATATATATATATATAGATGTGTGCATACAAGGAGGTGAGATACAGTGTTAGTGTCCAAATAAATAAAACTACAACAAGTATAAAGGCAATTAAGTTAGAGATCAGTACGAACCCACTTCACGCCATGACAATGGGCAGGGAATTTCTCCGGCAAACCAATTGCCGCGCACTCGGACGAACTTCCGATTGAATTCCTATTTGAGACAGGTAGGCAAGATATCAGCCGTACTCGTGTATCTCTAACTTTTAAGGAATAGTTGGTATTCTTATTCCCACAAAGACTGTACATGTGGTTTATATCATGGTGGTCTAATTGTAAATCGAATGTATGGTTCAACCTACTGACACAACTAACTACCTAATAAAAATTGGGGGGGAGTTGGTTAGGACACAGCCCATAATACCTAAGTGTGTTGACTTAGAATTGCCATTAAATGGAAGAAAGCAGTACCTCACCCTCTTTGGAGAGCAATTTCACTCTCGTGGTAGTACGCCACTTCCACATCATTGGGGATGTCAAACTTTTGCCTAAATGTGGCTAAAGACGTCGCAGTGTCCAGAAGAAAGGAATAACCCATTTTAAAGTCTAATACTGAAGAAAGAAACTCGAAGAAAGAAGCTGAAGTAACAGGAGGAGGTAGAAAACTTACTTTGGGCTCTAGGGGAGAAAGGGTCTCTGGACTGGTGAGTAAGCGCACAGATGAATGCTCGGCAGAGAAAAAAACTTAGGAAGTGGGGAGTGAAAATGTGAAAGAATGTTTTGTGATAAACTATTTATAGAGGCCAAAGAGGACAGAGAGACGTTCAATCAGCAATAATGAGGCACGATTAGCGAAGAAAATCTATGGATGCCAATGACAACTGACACACGCCCTGCCTTGGTTCACGAACCGTCAGGTAATGATGACAGCTGAACCTAGCACTCAGGAATTGTGCGCCTTTTAAGAGCGTATTAATGGGTTTCCGTAACCGCTAAAATCTCTATCTGTTAATCTCCTCAAACGTGAATGCCTTTTGGGTTCCTTGATTCTTCTCGGTAGCCGGGCATGAATTAAGGGGGGGCTAATATATGGCACCGTGGTACCTAAATCTATTTGGGCCTTGGATTCAAGCCCAGCAACATGGCCCACATCCCCAATCTCTTTCTACCCAACCCGCACAAACTGCAGGTCCAAGTTTCATCACCTGACCCTTGCTTGGCAAACCGTTCCCGAATAATAAAGAAAGACTAATGTCCAAACACACCATAGCATGCTCGGCAGCTCCCAGGAAACATCATTGCTGAGCATTCCTACTTGAGTTGGAACCAAGTTCCAAGGCCACAATCGCCACATTCCACTCCCACCTAACCATCCACTTACAACTGATGATATTGGACTCCCAATTGCACAGTAATCATGGTCTCTCCACTAATCTGGAGCTATAAATATGAGAAGATGGAAAGGGAAATGGTTGTTGAAAGGTTCTGGACAGAATAGAGAGTATAGAAAAAGAGAGTGATTCAGAGAGAGAGAGAGAGAGAGAGGAATAACTATGTTGAGTCTCTGTGCCGAGAACGACCCGAAGTAGGAAATCCTCAGCCCACATTACAAGTAAGTTGTGAGCCTAAGTGAGGTCAGGCCCAACAGTCTCACTCCTGGCTCGCACATATGTCATTTATCCAATTAATTTTGTTTGACTAACATTTGCTTTTGTTTGAACAAGTGGCACCATAAAGTACTTCTAATACAACTATTAAGAGTATTTTCTCTACAAAAATTGCAAATTTGTCAACCTAAAAGGATTAAATAATAAACAAAACTTCATAAAGTATTATAGTTTAACATCTAAATAAATCAAATTCTAACTTTAAAAACAACTAATTATTAACCTAAATCAAATTAGACTAATAAGATAAAGAAAAAGAACTTGTGATTGGGAATTGGAATACCAAAATATTGAAATCTGCATAAAAGTTGATACAAATTTGCCAAAAAGATAAACAAATGTGACGTGACAATTAAATCAACAATAACAAAAATAATCATTAGTGGAAAAAAATTAAGTGATAGAAAGAAAAAAAAAATGCACCAAAAGATAAACAAATTTGGAGAGAGAGAGAGAGAGAGAGAGAGAGAGAGAGAGAGAGAGAGAGAGAGAGAGAGAGAGAGAGAATTGTCATTTTTCATCTTGAAAAACTTAGAAGGAATAAGGGAGAGAGGTGGAAATGAAATAATATGAAATTTATATGAAAATTAAGATGGAAGTAGATGAAAGGTTGAATAAAGCAAAATGGTAGAATTTAAGAAGATATAAAGGAGAAAATTTAAAAATCTATAAAGGGAATCAAATGAAAATTTTAAGAAGAAAATGATTGGAGGAGATGAAAGATTGAACTAAGAAAATAATAATTTAAGAAGATGAAAGGTTGAACAAAGTAAAAATTGGGGGAAAAAAAAGATGCTAATGACATGGTGCAAAAAGAGTTTTGTAAAGTTTATTGCAAAGTTTCCATTATTATATATAGTATAGATAGATGAGTGTAGGCATTGTTTTCGGTTTTTGATTTTTCATTTATTTTATTATTTAGTTATAAACATTTAAATTAAAGTGGAAGAATATACAAAGACAAAATTATATGTAAAGTAAAACCATCCAAGATGAATGTATAAAGTCAATCTATTTATATATTTTATATTTTCAAAAAATTTAGGAATAAAAAATATATAAGAAAAAGAATGATTATGTGACAAATGAGGTGGCGCAATAAGAGCTTAGCAGTAATAATTTACTACGCTTCAACTTTTAGATATAACTAGTAGTGACCTAATGTATAATTTTGTAATTATTTTGTAATTATTTTGGGAATAGGTAATCATTTTGTAATTATAATATTATAATGTGTAATTTATTCTGTAAACTTTTTGAAAATAATTTTTTCTCCCTAAAAATTAACAATTTCTAAAATTATTATTCATCTTTCTATCTCTACAAATATATCATTCTATTATTTTGGGTATGTTTGATTGATATTGTTCCTCTATAAGGTGTTCCATATTCTTTGAAATTATGTTATAGTATGCTATGTTTTTTTTTTTTTTTTGGTACAAATAAAAATTTTAAGTTTCAAATAAATTATTCATATTTTTCATTCCCCTAAAGGAGATTATCATGATAATCAAAAATCATAACAATCTTGTATTGAATATATATATATATATATATAATTTATTCTATAAATTTTATTGTAGATAATTTGCTCTTCCTAAAAATTAAAAAAAAAATTTCAAAAAGTAATTTCCATCACTCTATTTTTACATATATATATATATTAATAATTTTTTATGTTTTTTGATTGATATTATTAATATTTTTTGAAATGGTCCATATTCTTTTAATTATTGTTACTATAAATTATATTTTTCTAATTGTTTATGGGACAATTAAAATTTTTAAGTTTTAAAGTTATTATTTAATTTCTCATTCTCTTAAGGAAATTGTTATTGTGGGGCCTGAGAATTCGCGGCCCAGGCCCATTCTACGTTTGGGCCCAAGGCCTAAGCCGAGGAGAGCTATTGCCGAGGACGCCTAATAAAAGCCCAAGAAGGGCACGAGGACATGGCCAAGGACGATCTTATGCTCAGCACCTCACAAAATGCCTGGAAAGAAGGGCAAACTCGGTACAGGGGCAGGGCAAGAGAGAAAGCTGTCAACATAGTAATACAGAATCTTGCCTCTGACAAGCCCATACTCTAAACCATGCCCTTATACTTTTCCAACGACCCCCAACCACTCTAGGTATGGGTTGACAGGACAGGCCTGCACCCCAGAAAGTAAAATTTACACGTGGACACTCAGAGGGGAAAGGAACACTAGTATAAAAGAGAAAGAAAGCAAAGGAGAAGGGGATCCTCGGGAGGAGGAAAAATCCTGCAAAGGGAGAAAAGGAAGGGTATAATGCTCCTCGGACGCTGTCTGAGGACTTAGATCCTGCAACCCGCGATAATGTAGGGCTTGGCTGGTCAAGTCAAGCCCGCCCATGTATAAGCTCCCATAAAAACTACGACCAAACCGCTCACCAGTGCCCAAGGTCCTGCCTTTCAAGCCCACTCTCTACAAATCATATTGTCAGGGCCATTTATTTACGAGCCCAATGTCATTCTTGGGCCGTCAAAGAATCGAGACCCTACAGTTATAATAACAAAATATTATCCTATAATTACAGATATTACTCAAATAATTGATAGTACTCTTAACCATAACTTTTCTTTTTCTATTCTTAAGTAAGTACACCAAATTGGACTAAAGTGAATTTAAATGGACTGTTTTAGACAAAATGGACCAAAGTGGACAAATAGACTAAATTAGACCAAATAGACTGAACTGGATAGATGTGGACCAAATGGATATAATTGACCGAAGTGGAATGAATTGGATCAAAATGGACTAAAGCCGACCAAGTTAGAGTGTTAGACCAAAGTGAACGAAGTAGATCAAATGGACCGAATTGGACCAAAATGGACCGAAGTAGACCATACAGACCGAAGTGGATCGAATAGGACCAATTTGATATGTTTCTAATTTTTTTTTCTTTACAACTAAACCTTTTAAATTTCAAATATATTATTCAAAAGTATCATTCTCTTAAAGAAAATTATTATGATAATCAAAACCCATCACAAAATTACACTTGATTTTACTTAAATAATTGATAGGCACATTGACATATATAGCCAAGACAGCATTTTGATATATATTCAAATTTTCACTTCCAAAATGACTGAATATTAACTCAAAAAAAAAGTAAACTAAAACTATAAGAGGGAGAGAGAAGAGTTGTGATAGGGAACTCAAAAAATACAACACCAAAAAGTATTAACCCAAATAGAGTTATAAGAAACACAATGATTCATCAACCTAAAGTAGGGTTGCAAGAAAGAATGAAAAAAAAAAAACAATATTAATCAAGAACTTTAAAGGTGAAGCATAAAAATATCCTTTCCCATATAATTTTTATTGATAGAATTTTGTACGTAAGCTATGTTAGAAATTTGAAATTTTTTCTCAATATCCAAACTTTCTCTCCCTAATATCAAAAGCATAGAAAACATATATAAAAAATGTACAAGCCAAAGAAAGAATGAAACAACTACTCTTGGGACCTAAAATACAACAAAGTCATATTTCTAGAGAAAAAAAAATGTTACCTTTTGTGGGGCTCGATAATTTGTGGTCCTGGTCCATTTTTACATTGGGGCTCAAGGCTCGAGTCGAGGGGGGTACAGCCGAGGATGGGTAATAAAAGTCCAGAAAGTCTTGAGACACAGCCAAGGGTGATTCTATCCTCGGCATATCCGAAGTCCCCCTGGAAGAAAGGGCAAAAACAGTATAAGAACAGTTTGGGAAAAAATCTAAAATATCTACGTCAATAGAATAGGAGATGCTGGATAGTATAACGACCAAGGACAAAGGGAAAGCTGCCATCACTGCCATTCAATACTCTGCACCTGACAGAGCCATGTTCTTCAACTTTTACAACCACCCCCAACCACTTTGGGCATTGGCTGATGGGACAAGTATCAGCCTTGGAAAGTAGTCGATCTTACACGTGGACGAAGGATAAGGAATACAGGTTAATATAAAAAGAGGAAAAAGCGATCCGAAAAAGGGGTTATGAAAAATGGTCAAAAACCAGAGCCTCCCAGTCCGCCTCCAGGAGAAAGACTCCTCGAAGCGAACGCGATTTAATTCACCATAACTAACTACCGTCTGGTGACCAGGGCCTAGCCTTTCAAACCCACGCTCTATAAATGATATTGTTTGGGCCTTTTACGTGCAAACCCAACATTATTATGGGTCGTTACAAATCCTGTCCTTACAATTGGCGCCGTCTGTGGGAAGGGCTTGTGTCTTGGCACGGGTGGTGGGTTGAGGCAGTCCCTTACTTCATTTCCAACAGCCGGATGTAGTGTTCTAGCATAAAGTTCCACTAGGGGCTACGTTTCTTCACTAGGGGTTACGTTTCTTCACTAGGGGCTGCACTTCGTAGCGTCAGCAGCGTGGATGGTTCTAGGGGCTCGGCCGAGGAGCTAATCCCCCTAAAATAAGGTCCCACGCCATAACTGAGGGGTTAATTCCCCCAGTTACTTATAAAAATCAAGTTTTTGACAGAACCAAGGTATTGCATGGTCCTCGGACTCAAACCTATGGGGAAACCAACTACTTATCAAAATCAAGTTTTGGACAGAACCAAGGTATTGCATGGTCCTCGGACTCAAACCTATGAGGAAACCAACTACTTAAAAATCAAGTTTTGGACAGAACCAAGGTATTGCATGGTTCTCGGACTCAAATCTATGGGGAAACCAACTACTTATCAAAATCAAGTTTTGGACAGAACCAAGGTATTGCATGGTCCTCGGACTCAAACCTATGGGGAAACCAACTACTTATCAAAATCAAGTTTTAGACAGAACCAAGGTATTGCATGGTCCTCGGACTCAAACCTATGGGGAAACCAACTACTTATCAAAATCAAGTTTTGGACAGAACCAAGGTATTGCATGGTCATCGGACTCAAACCTATGGGCAAACCAACTACTTATCAAAATCAAGTTTTGGACGGAACCAAGGTATTGCATGATCCTCGGACTCAAACCTACGGGGAAACCAACTACTTATCAAAATCAAGTTTTGGACGGAACCAAGGTATTGCATGGTCCTTGGACTCAAACCTATGGGGAAACCAACTACTTATCAAAATCAAGTTTTGGACAGAACCAAGATATTGCATGGTCCTCGGACTCAAACCTATGGGGAAACCAACTACTTATCAAAATCAAGTTTTGGACAGAACCAAGGTATTGCATGGTCCTCAGACTCAAACCTATGGGGAAACCAACTACTTATCAAAATTAAGTTTTGGACAGAACCAAGGTATTGCATGGTCCTCGGACTCAAACCTATGGGGAAACCAACTACTTATCAAATTCAAGTTTTGGATAGAACCAAGGTATTGCATGGTCCTCGGAGTCAAACCTATGGGGAAACCAACTACTTATCAAAATCAAGTTTTGGACAGAATCAAGGTATTGCATGGTCCTCGGACTCAAACCTATGGGGAAACCAACTACTTAAAAATCAAGTTTTGGACAGAACCAAGGTATTGCATGGTCCTCGGACTCGGACCTTTGGGAAAGTCAGCTACTTAAGAAGAATTCTAAGTCACTCAGTCCTCGGACCAAATACCAGAAAAGGTTAAGGCTATGAAAGTTATTAGGAAGATGGCAAAACGCCTTATTATTCAGCGACCTGCAGGGGCTGTTCATTTTGGGTTATATATCCTCGGATGATTATTTCGTACACGGCATCGAGTATTCCGTCATCATCTCATTCAAGTTTGGGGTGTACAACCCATTTTTATGTCGGTCTTATTGTACACGATACCTCCAATACGTTCATAATAACATTTTTTTTTTTTTTTTGGTAAGGGTTTTCGGCCCTAAGTATTGTTTTCATGGGTCGGCATTATTACGCCAGACAACTCTAATAAGCCCATCATAATATACTTTTCTTTTTTCTTAGTAAGGATTTCTGCCCTAAGTATCATTTGTTCAAGTCAACATTCTTACGCCGGCTAGCTTCAATAAGCACAGAGCAAGATCTTTTTATTAGCTGAGGTTTCGGCCCTAAGCATCGTTCAGAGTATAAAAATAAAAAAGAAGTCACAGGGTAGTATGTCTATTCACGGCATAACCATTTCAAAAAGAAGAGATAGAACATACGAAATAAAGCAATAACGACTTTTATTAATATAAAGAGGTATTACAGTGTACAATGAAGGGTTTAAACAAGCCTATACAGAAGGCGAATTACCAAAACAATTAAAAAAAAAAAAAAAAACAAAAACAACAACGAAAAACAACAAGACAAACAAACAGTCAGAAGTCTTTTTAAGCTCTGCTTCGAAGTCTTTCCAAACTCTACCCCAGTAGCACCCATATTGAGAGGAGGACCTCCCTTGGTGGAAGAGGAGAAGAAGTGGAAGAAGGAAAAGCACCAGGATGGATCTGGTGATGGGAAAGAAGAAGAAGGGGAGGCAAAAGAAGACACCAGTAAAGGAAGAGAGGAAGAAGCAGGGATACTTTGTCCCTGTGTCAGTCCTGACTCCTAACACACTGGTCCCATGTTAGCTAAGCTTATGAGAGAGCGGCTGGTACTGATAATGAGTGACCCCAGCTTAGTCACACCAAAAGCTTGACGCGACGAGCCCCTGCTTCGGATTTTGGCTAAAGGGAGGATGGGAGGTGTCTTGAGTCTCTGCCATCCCTATCCTGACCGAGCCATCTTAAGCTTCGGAGGGACATAGCGCTTCTGAAGAAGGTGTGATCTTTTCATCCCCACTTCTATTTTCAAATGTGTCACACTATAAGCTGTGGTTATACTGATAAGGAAGACTTAGAGCACAACTTGAGGGTTGAGGCTTTAGGAAGGTTAAGAAGTCTATACGCGAAGGGAATGCCCTCTCGTTTGGCTTCTTATATGGAAGGTGAATTCAGTGGCATTTAATCCGCACGTATCTCCAAGAAGATCTGTAAGTAAGGTAGCGTCTGTTCAACTCCCCAATATCATCTGTAACTGTCAGATTTGATTGACCTCGTAAAGGAAATTTATTAAAAACGCACCTCGTACACTGAAACGACGGGAGCGCATTGTGTGTAAATCTAGAAGAATTTCTCGTAACCCGACGCATTTCCTAAGCAGATGAAGAGACGCCAGCATTAATGAAGGACAGAGCTAAACGAACCATAATAAAGGCTTGACATCATCAAAATCGTCCTCTCCGACCAAGAGGTCGGACAGCAGGATTTTGAGGGGCTATTGTGGGGCCCGATAATTTGTGGCCTTGGCCCATTTTTACATTGTGGCCCAAGGTTCGAGTCGAGGGGGGGTATAGCCAAGGATGGGTAATAAAAGTCCAGACAGTCTTGAGACACAGCCAAGGGTGATTCTGTCCTCGGCATATCCGAGGTCCCCCTAGAAGAAAGGGCAAAAACGGTATAAGAACAGTTTGAGAAAAAATCTAAAATATCTATGTTAATAGAATAGGAGATGCTGGATAGTATAACGACCAAGGACAAAGGGAAAGCTGCCATCACTGCCATTCAATACTCTGCACTTGACAGAGCCATGCTCTTCAACTTTTACAACCATCCCCAACCACTTTGGGCATGGGCTGATGGGACAAGTATCAGCCTTGGAAAGTTGATCCTACACGTGGACGAAGGATAAGGAATACAGGTTAATATAAAAAGAGGAACAAGCGATCCGAAAAAGGGGCTGGGAAAAATGGTCAAAAACCAGAGCCTCCCAGTCCGCTTCCAGGAGAAAGACTCCTCAAAGTGAACGCGATTTAATTCACCATAACTAACTACCGTCCGGTGACCAGGGCCTAGCCTTTCAAACTCACGCTCTATAAATGATATTGTTTGGGCCTTTTACGTGCAAACCCAACATTATTATGGGTCGTTACAAATCGTGTCCTTACACCTTTAATACTCTAAATATTTTCTAAAACTATTTCATCTTTCTATCTCTACCAATATATCATGCTATTATTTTGAGAGTGTTTGATTAGTATTATTCCTTTATGAAGTGGTATATATTCTTTAAAATTATGTTATATTTTTTAAGTTTCAAATAAATTATTCAAATTACTCATTCTCTTAAAGAGGATTATCATGACAAATATGTCATGCTATTATTTTGAGAGTGTTTGATTGGTACTATTCCTTTAGGTGGTACATATTCTTTAAAATAAAAAATCATAACAAAATTGCACTTAATATTACACAAATATGGGCACACTTAAATGCATAATCAATATTGTATTTTAAAATAATTTCAGTTATCACTTCCAAAATAACTAAGTATTAACTCAAACAAAAATCAAACCAAAGCTATAGGAGGGAGATAAACTACTTGTAATGGGGAATTCAAAAATACAAAAATAATAATACTATTATTTTGAGAGTGTTTGATTGGTACTATTCCTTTATGAGGTGGTACATATTCTTTAAAATAAAAAATCATAACAAAATTGTATTTTTTTTTTAATACAAGATAGAAATTATATTCTAGCCAAATCTAAGTGTATATGTGTGTGAAATCACCCTCCTAGAAACTTGAACCCCGGCCCTTACACTTAATATTACACAAATATGGGCACACTTAAATGCATAATCAATATTGTGTTTTAAAATAATTTTAATTATCACTTCCAAAATAACTAAGTATTAACTCAAACAAAAATCAAACCAAAGCTATAGGAGGGAGATAGACTACTTGTAATGGGGAATTAAAAAATACAAAACTAATATGTATTAACCCAAAATAGAGCTTTAAAAAAATACAAGGATTCATCAACCTAAAGTAGAGTTACAAGGAAGAATATAAAATAAAGAGAGAAAATAATCACTTTTTCAGGAGAGAATAACAAATTTATAGAAAATAAGAGGAGAATAAAAAGAATAAAAATAAAATAGTAATAATACAAAATTATCCAAGTAATGCTTTATAATTGAATAACGTTATATTTCTTACATACTATCTTTATAATTCTATAAGATAATATTTAACAAATCAAAGAAAAGAAAAAAGATAACAACTTAAAAATACAAAACTATATCACATGAACTCAAAGTAGATATGCAAGAAAAATAATAAAATCCACCAAAAAATGAAAAAAAAAAAAATGAGAAAAAGAGGGAGAGAGAAATAACCTTCTGTGTGTGGAAAACTATGTATAGAATGAAAGTAGTGAATTGCAAATTTATAGTAAGAGGATAGGAATAAAAATAACCAAAAATAAAAGGAAGATAAAAGGATAGAGGAAGAGTAATATACTAATATTAAGGTAGATAGTAGTAGGGATATGAAAAGGTAAGAGGGAGGGGAAAGGTTGGAGAATGTGTAAAACTAAGTTGGAAATTTAATGATTAGAAAGATGATGAGTTTTTTTTTTTGGATAAGTTAGAAAGATGACAACTTGAGATAGAGAAAAATGATTGATTATAGAGAAGGTGAGAAGTGGAAACTTAAAAAAAAAAAATTGTGACATGACGATGATGTGGTTCAACTAGAGTGTAGCAACAATAAATGTTACGTTTCAGCTTTTAGATTTTAGATATATATATATATATATATATATATATATATTGTTAGCTTCATTTTATAGTATATTCTCTAATTCACAATAACCAAATTTCGCCGGCCCTAGGCCCTAGTACACTTAGGCCATGATGTGGAGGTAAGAAGTGACTTTTTTTTTTTTAAATTTTTTTTTTTTTAACATTAGATATAATAATAAAAAATTTAGTTGTACATTTTTCTTTCACTTTTAAGAAGGCAAAAAAAAAAAAAAAAGGTAATGTTAAGAGATAATACAAATTTAAATACATAGATCTTATGAATAGATGTGTCATCAATCACAAAAAGTAATTCAAATAGGAAAATGTTAGAGATAATATAAATTTTACTCATAGCATTTACAAATTGATGTTGCAGTGAATAAGATGGATGAACTTCAACAACGTAATAAATGCATATTTGAATTACATTTTGTGATTGTTGAGTCATCTTTGTAAGCCACATGTTATAAAATTTGTAATATCCCTAATATTATCCATTCAAATATTCATTTATTACATTCATCCCCATCAGTTTTGTAAGTTTAAGAATAGAGGACTTTAAATAAAATATTATAATATAAAACACCAGGTAAAAAAAACTATTTAAATGATATTTACACATATAAAAAGGCTAATTTACAGTTATCGATATGTGTTAAACCGGCCAACAACAGACCAGAGTTGGTAAAGAAAATATAGTTTATAGTTTCTTGTTATCAAAACAAGCATTTTGCATGGATGTGGGGGCAACACTATACTTACATTATCGAGAATCCTTATTTATTGAATAGAGATCATTGGTGGTTATTGAAGAAGATCCAACCCATTTTGCATTTAATGAAGTATTAAGGCTCTCAGGTTGTTGTAGGAGCTGATCTGTTAAGGCTTTAACCTTCAAGTCACTGCCATATAGACTTCTATCCATGTCAAGTTCATGAACAGCGGTTTCGCCATTAAGCATGCTTATCACTTCAGACATGTTGGGTCTAAGTGCAGGTGATGGATTAGTACATAAGAGAGCTACTTTTATCATTCTAACTGCCTCTTCCTTATTGAACTCTGACCCCAACTTTGGATCCACCAGCTCCATTAGATTACCCGTTTGTTGTAGAACATGGGCCTGTGATAAGTAAAGAGAATTGGATGATCGAAATGAAAAGTAGCAAATTACTAGAAGAGCAAAAAGTAGCCAAACGTACATAGCAAACAAAATATACATGTCAACTAGCTGAACTAATGCCTGAAGTGAAGAAGTCAAACAATCTTCAACACAGTTAAGGTTATTCTGTTTCTCAAGTTTAGATTAACAGTTCAGGATGATCAAGTTAGGCAGAGGGACAAAGAAGCAACCAGCTCTCCAGACTGTGTTTTTAGTTTCATATATTAAAAGCAAAACATAGATCTTACCCAATCTAGAAGGCAAACATATTTCTCACTTGGTCGAAATTTCATGTTGCTCTTCCCAGCGACAATTTCCAATGCAACGACCCCAAAACTGTATACATCTGCTTTATTGGTTAAATAACCCCATAATACATATTCTGGTGCCATGTATCCTCTGCAAAGTAAAGATTATTTGTATGAAGCTCTAGTCTTTTCTATTCAACAAAGCCCAATATCAATAGAAAATTAGGTACCAATTCATATTTGATTTGCATTGAGCATGAGATTATGAAATCAATAGGGCTACCAGAATTGATTGGTAAATTCATTCCACCATTGACCCAAAAACAATTTTTGAGCAGGGAAGAAGAAATTTTTTTTTTCTTATGCGACATGGAAGTGATAATAGATGTAGTCATGTACATGTTACTGAGATCCTAGAAATGACCTTGGAAGTATTTTAGCCCCAACAACAAAGGAACAGGCATTTTAGCCACACAAGTTGTTTGGTAAGCTAGGTCATTAAACTCAAGTTACTATCATTTGGCAAGATCCAATTTTTTTTTTAAATTTTTTTCCCGTCTTGGGTTACAATGGAGCAGATTTTTAGATAATTGTAAACGGAGGCCAAAGCATAGAAATTAACAGAATAGGAAAATAGAATATTTGAACACAAGTTTCTCTAAGCTATTTATTTATTTTAATCTGTACGATATTTATTTCTTAATTTAAGGTAGTCAGTGTTTAAGCATTAATTTAAGGTTGAATAGACAGATGATTCTTCTCTCTGTGTGTGTGGCTTTTTGTTGTGTATTTTTTACTTTATGAAGAAATAGAGATTTTGTTGTATCAAGTATATTGGGGCAAATGAAACTACCGCAAATTATTAGTACATGTTCCATGTTTGAACTTGTTTGCAAAGCAAGAAAATTGTTTCATAATTCTGGAATCACGTTGCTATGAATATCTCTACAAGCATGGTTGGGTTGCAATCCAGAGAAATATTAAATCCAGGAGCACCATAGCATTTTCCATATCCAAAATTCTCTGATATGAAAACTTTAAATGCTGCTGTGTTCTGGTTTAGTTTCAGCAGCATCTCATACAAATATAAAATAAAGTGTCCATTACTAGTTATCTGTTACCTAATAGGTCAGGGGGCCAAAATAAAAACGAAGAATAGAATCACAAGTAGACTATAAAATGAAGGAAGGAGGGAAAAACATAGCTCACATTGTTCCAGCAACTTGGGTGCTGATATGGGTGTCTTCCTCTTCATCAAGCTTGGCCAAGCCAAAGTCAGAAATCTTTGGGTTAAGGTCCATATCCAGCAGAACATTGGTACTTTTGATGTCTCTATGAACAATTTTCAGTGTTGATTCCTCATGCAAGAAAGCCAGACCTCTTGCTATGCCAACACATATTTTCTGCCTCGTAGGCCAGTCCAATGTCAATAGTTGGTCATCTGAACCTGCATTTTCCGCAGAGCGTCCAATGGGGATGGATCAACTTATTTCTTGATATATATCATTCTCAGTGTTAGGTTTATATGCTTTCCAAAGCTGATATAAAGAATATTAAGCTTACCAAACATAGCACGTGCCAAGCTATTGTTTTCCATGTATTCATATACCAAGAATAGTTGATTTCCTTCAATGCAACATCCATACAGTCTAACAAGGTTTGAGTGTTGTAATGCAGATATCATGCCTATTTCAGTTACAAATTCACGGTTTCCTTGTTTTGATCTTGAAGAAAGTTTCTTAACAGCAATTATAGTACCATCTAACAGTATACCCTGCATCAGAGTAGAAAACTACACATTCAGGTATGTAATTCACACTATGTAATGAGATATGTCTCCAGATATCATGAATAAGTAAGAATAAAGATAAAAATCCTGTAGCAGAAAAAATGACATTGTGGGACTGGGATACCTTGTATACAGTTCCAAAACCACCTTCCCCAAGCTTGTTTGCAGCGTCAAAATTGTTGGTGGCAGCTTTAATTTGCTTGAAGGTGAAAAAACCAGTTTGCAGATCAAATCCTTTCAGCTCTGTTGAAGGAATAAAAAGGTGATGCTAAGATGTCACACTGCATATTATATATGATAACTTTAGAGAGAATGAGACAAAGTAAATGCCACAAGAAGGCTCCAGGCTCCAGTTGATCAGCTACTTAAACCCAATTGTTACAAGATTTAGAGTTTCATTTCTTTTCTTACTTCTTTCATGAAATCAAAAGTGTATTGGGAGTCAAAAACAAAATGAAAAAAAAGGGAGAATATTTCCATGAAGAATATTAGGATGAGATGTACCTTGTGCCCTTCTTAACACTCGAAATAAGATCATTATTCAGCTATAAAAAGAATAGATATCAGAAAAACTAATTCTCATGTGACTTTGAAAACATTTCATATATATATATATATATATTTTTTTTTTTTCTAAGAAACATTTCATAAAAGATTTAATTGAAAACAATAAATTTTTATTTTTTTATTTTTTATTTTTTTCGGACACACAATTGATTTTGCAGATCCTTCTTAGACATTTGCTCAACCTCATTGACCTTAATCCATCAATTCATCTCCCATGTACAAATGTCTTTATTTAGATATTATAATAAGCAGTGATCTCATAGTTTTGCATGATTTTGTGAGATTATTTTATTATATTAACTGGAACCAAATTTCTCCAATTTATGCAGCATGGAAATTTCTAGGAAAGCTATTATGATTCTCAAGATAGCTTTGTATGCGCTGCAATCAAGCAAATATATGGTTCCTTTCAGAATTGTACTTTGGATTGCTAGTTTTTCAACTAGGAAAAGAGATGCAATAATAAAAACAAATAAACTGCAGGTGTATATAGGCCCTAAGGGCATTGCTGTATATTGCTCCAAGTTCATGCAATATTTGGGGAAGATTAAAAAAAAAAAAAAAAAAAAAAAATCCTGTCTAAATTCTACATCAGAAGATTTGTATCTTGATTACCTTTCTCCCTTGACATTTTGCCTCCTATGTAGCCTTTTGACCAAAGAATGCCTAAAATCATAAGGAAGAGGAATAACACTAATACTACAACTACAACTCCAGTTAATATCTTCATCATGTCATTTTTAGGTGGACCGAAATCTGCAGAAGAGAAAAATAGCTAAGGAAAGTGATTATGAAATTGCATTCTATAATATATGTAGCTCTGTAGAGTTAAGCATAATTAGTGCAATCCACAAGAAGATATAGATGTTTCAAATGCAAAATTAGCACTGTAAGGGTAGAAAGAAAAAAGATGATAAAATTTTGATTTCTTCCATCAAGTTGCACTTGAACCTAGTTTTTGAGTGATAGGTTCTCACAGAATAATCATTGGTTCTACTACCACTATATCACTGTCCTTTTATTGTTCGTCAATCTGATGAGTTTGAAAGAGATTGGACAACAATATAAGAATCTCATACTTCAAGAATTGGTTACCAGATTCCACGGAAATTGCTGATATGAGAGGACCATATGTTCCTCTCAGTGGCGCAGCGGTTGTCCCTTTTCCAGCCCAATGAAAGCGGATCTGTAGAACTTTGTTCCTCACAACTGCTTTAAATTCCATAACTGTTGCTTTATCAACCCCTTGTGCAACATTTTCAATATTAAAATCCTTCAAGACCAGTTGTTCCTGTAACAAATTAACTCAATAAAATTGTTTTCTATGCATACAGAAAAACAAATATGACTTCATACCTGGATATAAACATCAAATATCCGTCTTCCAAGACTGTAGAAAGATCTGTTATCTCTGATAACTATCTCTGCAAAGTGTAGTTTCACAGTATAATTTCGATTTGCCAAGCAACGTACATAATATGTGAGAGAAAGAGGAGAAAGCCGTGCACTCATGTATAATTCAGAGTGGTTCATTCTGAGTATTGATACATTAGTTGCTTTATATTGATTTGAGGTACTGTTAACATCCCAAAAATTTCCACTGCTACTGAATCCCCAACTATCTCTTACGGAGACAAATTTTGCTGCACCTGCTGGGTCTAGATCCTCCTCATATTCTATCTTTCCAATGGTGGTTGCATTTCCACCACAATTTATATACAATGAATGTTGTTCTACACAAAAACAGCAGGTTTGTAAGGGAGTTTAGATAGAAGCAAACTTTGTAGAGCTAAAAGATACTCAATATTGCTTGTTAGTTCAATTGTTAGTTGCCTAATGCGAGATGAAATATGTAACTGAATTTTTTTCTTTATTTACAAGGAGTTCTCAGAAGCCGAACAACATAGTTGAAGCATACACCCTAAGTTTTGAGTTTAGACAATATAATTACCTTTCAGACAAGGTTTGTTCTTCATGCACGCGGCAAGTAGTCTTAATTGGTGTAGCAAAAGAAAGAAGTGTGAGCTTATGCAAAATTATAATGGAAAAAAAAAAAGAAAAAAGGAAAAAGGAAAGGCTTCTGCAAAATCAAAGAAAAAGAAGACAAAAATTTGCTATTCTAATAAGTTTACATGTTAGGATCTTACGAGTTGTCCTGTCCAGAAAAGCTCCGAAAATAATTTCTGTTGAAATGAGAAAATATTTAATTTTAAAAAGCTAGAAAGATTTTGAAGAGAGAAAAGTACAGAAAGCTCAATTAGGCTGAAATTGATGTTGAAAAGGACAAAAAAGTTCTTACTGGTTTCCAGTACAAGTAGGTGGCATAGAGATTTCTGAAAAATTATTGTACGAGACATCTATTTGGCTGAACACAAACATGGTATTTGTTAATAAGTTATTATAAATCCAAAAACTTTGAACAACTATTAGTGAGAAACTCATAAACATCAGCACAAAATTGTAAAAGGAAATGATTTCAATATTTTAGAAACATCTAGACAGATAAAATTTCCCATTTGGGCTGATAATTAATTAACCACCTTCTCTGCCATCATTGATGATTTTGGATAATCTGAACATTACTTACAGTGGTAGTATTATTGACTGCATATAATATGAAATATAAATTAGCAGTTTAACCTATGTACCATATTGCACTTCCTAAAACTACACACCTGGTTTTTGTCAATGCTAATCCTATGTCAATTCAGGCTCAAAGCACAAAACTTGTCCAGCCAATTTAAAATTAACTGCCCTTATTATGTTGCAGAAAACAGATAACCAACATAAGAATGTAAAACAAATTTGTCCACGTCTTCTAAACTGGAGTCACATGGTGCAAGATTCAAATCAAAGCTGCCAACAAGGGCTAATTCACCTATTTCTTATGATTGAATGAGATCTGTTACTGATCCTAAAGAGGTATAAGATGAATCAAAATTCAAAGAAATGTATATTTGAACAATATGCATTTTTTTTATAAAGAATTTATGATTGTAGACTCCATAAAGAATTACAAAAAAGAAAGGGAAAAATAAAAAGAAACATTTCATGCGAAACCAATACAAGATTTAAGATGAATTATATACAAGCCACTATCTCTGCTAGGGATCCAGTTTGGAATATGCCCACTGAGCAAGTTGTTTGTCAGAAACCTGTTCAAATAGCAAAGTAATGATGTTCTAGTTAAAGCTGATTTATAAGTTTACTGATGGAAGAAAAACTTACCAAAAATAAATAAATAAATAAAAAATAGAAAATATTGGATGAAATTCAAAGGCAAAATACGTTTTGATGACTTGGTGCTATGATGCATCATATATATATAAAGCCTTTCAACATATATGACTTGGTGTTATGTGGCAACATAATAAGGCTGATGGCCAGATCCATAGGAAAGTTAGGGGTGAACTGACACTTTTGTGGGAGATGATGAGTATTTGACTTGTATCTTTTAAGTTTCTGAAAGTAGGCCTCCGGATTAACATAAAAAGGATACTCATATAGACATAATACTTATATGGTTCAACAATCAAGACATTTCTGTAATACATATAGCGACAGTATCTATAGGATCCCAGGAAAGGCACCTAGTCCTCATACTTGGTATTCTAGTCCCCTAATGAATCTACAAGCTTATTTTAGTCTTGGTGTCACTCAAGCCCTAGATTGGCATCACATGTGTAATGGGCCTGCCTCAAAGTATCACACAGGAGTCAAAGAGGCAAATTCCCCAGGCCAACCCAATCCACTATATGTTGTGTTGTCCTTGCTTGGCAGAGCTTATTTTTATTGGATTTGTGTGAGACATAAGCACTACAATCTCATTGATTATAGTGAAATTCCTAGCATCTTTAACTGTAGACATAGTACAGAAACCAAATAATGTTAGATGACCGTTGTTAATTTTGTATTTGAACTAATCTGAAATGAAACTAGATTTAGAGTTTGACTCTAACATACATATATTTCAAGGAATCTAGACCACTCAAATCTGGAATATTTCCTTCCAATTTGTTGAAGCTGAGATCTCTGCAGGGATACAAGAAAGAGATGTTATATTGATACAAAAGAAGGTTTATAAAATAACTTGAAATGACATATATTAAACCTTATACATATCTATATATGTACAAGTATAATGTTCTCAATAAAGATAATTGACATGGTCTAATCAACTATCTAGGGTTTGCAGCTAACAGGGTTTTAGCAAAAGAAGCAAAACATAAAAGGAAGATGGAAAGGATAGCAAAAATACAAGTTTTGGAGTTCAGTCATTGCTGAAATGTATGCCGGGATAGGCCCAGAAAGATTGCAGTTCCTCAACATCCTGCAATATAAACCAACATCATCTAGGAAATTTTTTTATAAATTTGTATTATATATGTTGAAACCTTATATAAAAAAGAATGACTTACAATCTTTTCATGCTTGTCATATTATTCAAGGGCGGAAATTCTGAACCATTACCAATTAAGTCACTTATCCTCCTGCACAAAATTGCATCATTAATAATTGTTAATGTATTAAGCAATAAAGAATTTGAATATGCAACAAAAGAATACTTAGAAGGTATAACTTACAGCCCGGTTAAATTACTCAAGACAGAAATGCTAGAAGGAATGGGCCCCTCAAGACCACTAGCTTGGATCTCTCTATTGAAAATACAGCTCTAATGTGTTAGATTGCACCTGAAATTTCTACTAGAAGTGATTTTTAAAACATTATGGGAAAAAATACATACAATTCCTGAAGTTGTTTCCAACTCTGGAAAAAGTCGGGTATTCTTCCAATGAAGTTGTTACTGTTAATCCTACTGCATGTTGCCCAAATTGGAAACTAGATTAACTAAAACAAAAAATTGAAGTTTTTCTGGTAAAATAACAAATCACTTTTGGTACAGAAATGGGAAATTATATGATGACTTACAGTTCTGTTAATTTGGTTAGATTGGTGAGAGCAACTGGAATCTCGCCAGTGAGATTGTTTGCACTGAGAATGCTGCAATCACCAAAATGAAAAGTTTAGACCAGTTCAACTTACTTACTGTTGATTGACAAAATAAATCATTGATAATTTAGAAATGAATCCTCAAATGTGATTTACAAATGAATAAGAGGGAAGAAAGAAACACTGACAGATTTTCCAAGTTAACCAAATCCCCAAGTTGAGGGGGAAGATTTCCAGAAAATAGATTGTTCTCTATGTTCCTGAAAGTATAATCCTCTTCAATGTTTTGAAACAGGTCTACAAATCAAATAAAAGAAGAAGAAGGATGCAAGAAGAGCATACATATATGTAAGAGTGGAAATGTTTCCCAAGTAGCTTGGGATTGGTCCTGATAAATTGTTTACATTAACGGACCTGCAGTGAATTAGTTTAACAAAAAGAATGAGCATTTACTGGTTAACCATTGACACTAAATGAGAAGTAACTTACAGATATTCCAACTTTGTAGAAGCCCATTCAGGTGGTATGGTACCAGAAAGGTAGTTTCGAGTGAGATCACTTCAAGTAAGAGTAAAGTGTGCTATTAGATCCAAAGCTCAAATCTCAATTTTCAGGTGCTAATAAGTAAAAAAAATAATTAGTTACTTTTCTTACATTTTCTTTAGGTAGGGTAGCTTCACCAGGGATGGTGGAAGCATGCCATCAAGATCTTGCCCTTTAAGAAAGCTGTATGAAATACATAATAGATTTAATGTACTAGCCCACGTATTTGGAATCCCATCAGAATCTTTTCAGCCATTATCTACTAGAATATAAATCATCTTCATGCATATGTTTGAGCAAAGGATGAGAAAATTGAAATTTTCACTAAAGCAAGAGTTAAATAGCATATATCAGAATGGTTTATTATTGTTGCATACAGCTTGCTACACACGGCCATACACACAACATGCGAAATCGTGTTTTGAAGATGAACTTAAATTGGACAATTTCTGACTGAAAAGGAAATGGTTCTATTGAGACTCTATTTAAATAGCATGTGCAGCTCATTGCTACTGTGTATGTATGGAAGGATATACCATATATAAGGTGCACAACGCCAATTGCAAAGTGAAGAAACTCTTCTCAAAGAAACTTGTGCAGATGTCAGATTAAAAATATTAAGGTGCAGATTATAATCCAACAAGTCTTTCTAGATGTGTAAACACAACTCACACAAGAAGGTGTGATTGAGCCTGTGATCTAATGCTCCATTCCTTCTATGTAAGGGAAGCTGATGCCATTTGTGTATGAGTCATCACTGACTCTAGAATGGGTAGGCCGGTGAAACATAACAAGTCATTTTTCACATTGGTGACAATTCAAATTATGGACAGGCTGGTAAAACATAGCAAGTCATAGCAAGCCACGTAAACACTACCTGAACCCTAGGCATCACCACATAATGGTGTTTGGCATTACCACCAAACGAAAGAGGAGTTCATTCTCAACTCATAAAATTCTTATTCCAAATCTTCTGCCTTTCACTATTACAAGGGCACTAGTTTAATAGAGTTTAGGGATTACACCAGCATGGAAAATAACTAATTAAATCCCTTAAAACCCTCAACATTAAAAACTCAATCCAAAATTCAAATTCAAAAACAAAATATTATATGACTTTAGAGCTCCTTGCAACATACTCCCTTGGTTAAAGAAAACTCGACTTTGAGTTTTGAAGTGGGGAAGTAGTAGAACTCCAGAATGCAGCACTTGCCTCAATTTAAGAATTACGTTGGGAGCACAGAGAGTGGCTAAACCCTGCATTCCATGACTCTTCTAGAATCATAAAATCAATGTGTGGAATCAACACAATCTTATCTTGAATCATAGGAAGAACCATTGTATCCACTTTCTCTACTTTGTCAAGTTTTTTATCCTCATGCACCATTGAAGGTTGATCAGTAACACATTCAGTAAAATCTACTATCACAACATGTGCACCCTTAAAGGTTTTGCTGAACTTTTGTCTCATCAACTATTGACTCACCAATAGGTTGAATCAAGTTAACTACACATTGTTGAGGATGTACTAATTGAGCACTTCTTGGCACATGCATCTCCTTTTCATAACCAATTTTTGGTGCAAAACATTACTATATCTCTTGTCTGAAGCTTTACCCTCGAGCCTGCCGGGTAATTTTTGCGTGGATGCCATTATACAGTGTAGTTGGGAACTAATCCTAGCATGGTCTTGTTAAATTTCAGGGATGGCCTTCAATATGTCATAAAATGTTGTTGGGGTAGACTTAGAACTAGAAACTGTTTGAGCACTCATCTCATCTTTTGAGCTACGTTGCCAGGTGTAGGTCTGTCCCACTGATTGAGATTGTTTTTTTGATTTAAAAAGCTACAATGATAGGGTTTGGACAAAACCAAGGATGCACGGACGCGGCTCCCAGGCCGGCGCACCCGCGTCCGACGCGGCGGGACGCGGCGACGCGGGAGGGACGCCGCAGACCGCGCGTCCGTCCCGCGTCGCGCCACGTGGCGGATCCCGACTCGGGCCGACGCGGGCCGTCGCGGCCAAAATCGGCGCCGACGCGGCCCAAATCGGGCCGACTCGGTCCGTATCGGCCGTATCGGCCATATCGGTCAATATCGGCCGGCGACCGATACGGCCGATACGGCCGAAACAGGCCGGAATCTGCCGAAACAGGCCGAAATCGGCCGTGAAAATCGCCGGAGAGGCCTAAATTCTGACCTCAGATGCGTTTCTTGCCTTATTCTTTCTTTGTTTTGTGAATCAAGTATATTAATGTGTTTTTTAAGAATATTTTAATAGTAAAAATATATAGAAAATATAAATAAAAATATTTTTAATAATTTTTTAATCGCCGAGTCCCGCCGCACCCGCACCCTACTTTTTCAAAAATTACCGAGTCCCGCACCCGCACCCGCACCCGCACCCGAGTCCCGAAACGCACCCGTGCTTCATAGGACAAAACTCTCTTTTGATGATAGGATGTGGGCACATATTTCTCTAAGTTTTTCTTTCATTTCTTCCAAATCAGTTATGGGAGGCTTATCCTTTTCTATTGCAAAGGTTTTCAATATCCTGCCAATAATCCCTAGGTCTACTTATCAATTTTATCTTAGCAAACCTAGCCCTTTTTACATATGACAAACCTGTTTGGTCAAAAAACTCATACATATCCTTGCGTCATAGAATTTCACAAAGATTTCACTTTTAACCAGCAACTTTCTAGAAACTTGTCATGAGGTTTCACAAAGTTTTTGCAAACATCATTTATGGAAACTCAAGTATGGATTTTAACATCATTTTCTCCAAAGCCTTGGCTAGAATTCTTGTCGAAACTTCACAAAGATTCCACTAAAACTTCAAGTTGAAACTTTGTGCAGAATTTCCAAATGAAGTTTCAGAAAGTTTTCCCCATTTAGTAAAAATTCAGTTAAAATGGCTCTCCCACGTTTCTCCACATTGTGTTGGTGAGAATTTTGTGAAAAACTTTGCCAACTAGTTTCATCCCAAAGTTTTGTAGACTACTTTGTGAAACTTCGTGAATGAGATTCTACACAAATTTTTTTTGAAACTTATCTAAACTCTTGCTTACTAGTTTAATTACAAAATTTTGGTGAAATGTTTTGAGAAACTTTACTAAAATGTTTCCAGAAAAAAGCTAGGTGAAATCTTTGTGAAAATGCTTTAACAAGTTTTGGACAAAATTTTGGTAAAAACTTAGTGAAACTTAAATAATGAGCTTCTGCACAGTTACTTAATGAAAACTTTGTGAAACTTTGGACAAAATTTTGGTAAAAACTTAGTGAAACTTAAATAATGAGCTTCTGCACAATTTCTTAATGAAAAATTTATGAAACTTTGATAATTAGTTTTTTTGCAATGTGACGGTGAAAACTTTGTGAAGCTTCAAAAACGGGCTTCTCCATAGTTTTGTTGAAAACTTTGTAAAGATCTTGCTCACAAGTTTTTGAACACCAAATTCTTTCATAGTATGGTGGCTTGATGGATATTAGTAGAGGAATGGTGGCTCAAAAATGGACATATTGGGAGATAGACACCAGTAATAGTGCTGGTTAGTTTAGCAACATACAATGGTCAGAGGATAACAAAATTGACAACACCGTTTACTAGAAGACATCAGCTAAGGATAGCTCATTGGAGTTGGAAGACATCAACTAATGACTAATGACAGCATAGTGGTGAGGTGTGTGAGCTGTGACTTGGCAGCCTTTGGTGACATCCGATAAAATTGGAACGATACAGGGAATTATTGTTTGGATTAATAACGAGAGAGATAAAGAAAAGGTGGGAGAAGTAGAACAAATAACATAACATAGTTCGACCTAACAACCTACGTCCATAATATAAGTCCTCTTTGGCAGCCAAAATTTTGACTCAGTCACTAGGCGACCGCTTCTTTACTATTTGAGATCTATATTATATGAGTCTATTGAGAGTATATATACAAAGTCCATTTAGATTTTTTAGAGTATACATAAAGAGACTAACATACACGAACCAGTATAGTATATGTAAGTTGTATAGTACAATAATATAAATAAGAAAATTGCACTGACCTTTCCTTAGGTTTTCTATTATTACACTAGCCTCATCTCTTATTTGGAATAGAACACTCATCTCTTCTAAAATGTAAATTATGTAGTATTTACACTTACCTCCCCTAGATGAATGAAAAAAAGGCTTTTAAAATCTCTTTTTTAGAAAAATCTGAAATTTAATACTAGGACCCTTTAAATGGAGGGTAAAAATCTGAAATTTTAGAATATTCCAAACTAAAGTGGAGGTGAGTGTAATAACAGAAACCTCAAAGGAGGTGAATGCAAAATATAGAGAGATAAATTAAAGCTGGACAAATATTTGAAACATAACAGTAAGGGAAATGAAGGGTGCGTACATTTCAAGGACGTGACATTGACCCAAGGAATCGGAGCAATTGCAGACAATAGAATTGTTGTACAATGGCCTCAAATTGGATTGTGGTGTTAACCAGCTTGGGTCATTACTACATGGGTCTACTCCGAAATTCCAATCTTTCTTCCCTATTTGCATAGCAATTTCACGAAGGGCTTGCACTGCAAAATAGTTAGTAGCACATCAGACTCAGACTCATCAAATTTTTAATTTTTTTCCCTTTATTAATTTATTTTTTGTTTTAAAAATGTTCCATATTGGAGTCTGTTTAAACAATAAGGAAATGGACTTTCACACGTAAATATATAAATATTTAGCTCAAGCCCTCAACCCCCTTAATTGCAATAATTATCTTTTGGGTTTGGCTTATCTCCAATACTTTTTTAACTGGATATGTTGTTTTATTTTAAATATACTAAGGCAAGTGGTAGTGGATTTTAATCTCCACATTTTATTTAGTTAATGGGTGATGTGACAGTCTTTCATTTAAACAAAAACATATATCCGTATATGGTGTTTGTTTATAGAGAAATGCTAGTGTCACAAAAAAATCACAATTTTTGTCACAACTTGCCACGTGACGAGTTGTGAGTAGTGGAAAGAAAATAATGGGTTCATGGGGGTTCACATCTCCACCACTCACAACTTACCACATGCCCATGAACCCATTATTTTCTTTTCACTACTCACAACTCGTCACGTGGCAAGTTGTGGCAAAAGTTGTGATTTTTTTGTGATACTAATATTTCTCATGTTGATGGGATTTTGGAGAGAGAAATTATATTATTTAAATGAAATAAAAAATATAGTATTGAGTTTGATGTTTGTGCATAAAAAACATAGATAGCTAAAGTAGAAATAGTAGTGATTTTTAGGTTAGTTTAACTAAAAATTTGAGAAAACGAATGTGAATGTTCTTAACTTTGCAAGTTAAAACTCAACCTTAATACATCAGACATAGGCGTTGGGCCCAAATTGAACCCTTTCTTTTTTATTTTTATCTTTTTGGATACTTTAATTGCTTTCATCTTTAGCATAGTAGATTTGATTATATATTTTTATTGGTTTTTATTAAAAAAATTAATTGTGTAAATTGCATTTAGAAATTACTCAAAGACATTGCCAAAGCCAATTGGTTGATAAAAATTCAAAGCAAGTATAACCCAATCGATAGAATATAATGGGAAGTGCATCCCCACCACGTAAATCACAAGATGGTATTCCATTTCCATGTCAAAATTTCATGTCCCTAACATTTTTTTTTTTTTTGAGAAACTGTCCCTAACATTGTGTTTGACCAAACCGACACTGAGGTTCAATACCATTAATCATGGTAGATTGGGGTTAGAGAGCTAAAACCAAAATAACTACGACACTGGTCTGGTCCCTTGTTCTTCTCAAATTCTCATTCTTAATCAGAGGTTCACATTACAGAATAAAGGGATAATGCCTCAGTTTAAAATTTTTTACCAATTGAGATGGGACCAATATTGCATATAAGGACTCATCAATTCCACAGCACGTGATGACAATAGGTAAATACCATATGTATCACCAGGTCTTGATGAAACAGTTATCATAAATTCAATACATTTGTTAAAGTGCTACTACTCAAACCATTCAACTCATGTTAAGAATCATGTGAAGCGATATAAGAACTCTTACCACCAAGTCACATCCCATAGTACCAATAATAATGTATGTATAATTGCTATCCAAATTCATCACGACATTATCAACCTCAACTTACTAATAAATTATTCTCCAATGAAAAAGTGGTAATGAAATTAGTGCATAAATAAGATAGTTTATTACCTTCATCATCAGGAAGACGTAATTCATTGTCATCATCATTAGGAAGACGCCCTACTTGTGCCCTGGCTTGGAATACTCCGGTGCATAATAGAAGCAGTGTTAGCGTATTAAGGATAATGTCCATCTCTGGATTCTGAGCATTTCTTGCTATATTATCTCCCCCCAACTTGTTATGCAATGAGTTCTTCATTCAAAGTCGAATGAAAAGGGACGAAAAAAAACATCAAACTACATTATTTATCTATATTCAGCACAAAAAAGAAAAAAAAAAGAAAAAAGAAAAAGAAAAAAAGAATAAGAAAAGAGAGTTTGTCACTAGGGTTTCGGAACTTTTTTTTTAATAAGACTATTTTTTGCCCCTTTTTGTTTTAATTTCTTTGACTAGAGTACTCATTAGTGATAACGTGTGCAAAAATTTCTGTCTATTTTAGCATAAAATTATACTTTTCTATTTTTACTTAACCAATTTTTAAAACAACCATATCAAATTATCTATTAAAATTCTATTTCTTTTAAATATCAATTCATCTTTAAAAAAAAAAAAAAAAAAATTCTCTCTCTCTTCACATGCTACAAGTTACAACTATTATCTACTATCTTCTTTCATTCTTGAAAAACAAAAAAATAAAAATAAAAACCTAAAATGTATAATTGTAGTGCTTGTGTATATTTGCACAAGTACAATGGTAAAAATGCATTTTGCACAATAAATGCATAAATTGAGGTCGATGATTTTTAGGGTTAGCTGGTAAAATTTGGCATTAATGCCATTTTATCATAGATGATGTGAGTTCATGGATGGAGCCAAGCTTTCTAAATAAGCATCTATTTAGTATTTACAAACTATCAGCAAAATTTGAGTTAGAAAAGGTTGGTGGCGTAATGATGGGGACAAAAGTGAAATGTATTTGGTTAAGGGAGGGTAATAGAAGTACAAAAAATTTCCATCACTTAGCTACTTCTCATAGGAATATAAATTTCATTTGCAACTTTTTAGTAGGAGAAAGAAATATTGTGTAACAGTACTCATTCTACATTAGTTATGTGAGGAATAGTAGAAGAAAATCTATAAAGGCTGAAAGATGATAAAGAAAGAAGATAACAAATGGTTGAAAAGAAGAACATATTCACAAATGGTTTATCTAAATTTTATTTAATATCTATAGTGGAGAGTGACTAATCTTATTTTAGTAGAGTTTATAACAATATATTTTAGTGAATAAATTCTTCATAAATCTAGAAATACTCTTTGGTACCATTATATATAATTCCAATTCTTAGCAAAATAATTTTGGCACGAGACTCTGATCATGATTAAATTGGAAAATTAATTATGGTTAGTGCTGGCCAAGTCAGATCAAGTCATGCAGTTTAGTCATAAGTAAGAAAGATTGACTGGGAGACAAGAAAGGAAAAAAAAATTTCCAGGTATAGCCTATGTCAAGACATAGAAAAAAAAAATCCAGGTATAGCCTATGTCAAGACATACAGAGTTGCAAAAGCTAAGCCAGATATGCAATGGTCTAAATTCATTCTAATTCACACAATTCTATCTGGAAAAAGAAACTAACTTCCAATGTTTTGCTAGCCTTTCTTTGATCACCTTTGGCAGCATTTCAGACTTTCAATTGAGTTGGATGCATTATTTGCAACAAATTTTTCACTTCTTTATGAGTTGTAGATATATGTAACTATCACTGTATCACAATGGAAAATCATATCATTTTCCAGGACACCATTTCGGTGCTATTATATAAGCAATAGTGGAGAATATCTGTCTTTGATGATCCAATAGCTTATACGATATAATGCTATTTGTTATTGTCATTTTAAGATTTTGGGTTGGGTAGTTGGGTTGTGCTTATAATCTTGGAGGGGAGGGGGCCTAAGGTTTTGAAAGAGGGGACCCAACTATAAGATTAAAAGAACACACCTAGTAATATCTATATATATATATATATATGTGTGTGTGTGTGTGTATGTATGTATGTATGCATCCTTTTGATCCTGAGTCCCTCTAATACTTGGAGAAGCATCCTTATGGTTAAAGAGGTGCTAGTGCTACGGTTATGTGCCAAATAGCATTTGGGTAATGAGAAAAATAAAGGTATAAAGTATAAATGAATATATGGTTGCCAAGGTAACAATCTGAATCAAGGTTGGATCTATATATAGTTTGAGATCTAAGGTGATAAATTAAAGCAGGACATTAAGACATTTTATTAAAGTATAAATTAAATAGTATTTATTTAATATTTACCAAATTAAGGTTAATTGGATAAATTAAGTACATAACTCGATGAATTAGTTCTAACCAAACCAAGATTAATTTCATTTAGAAATCAAATAATATGGTTCAAGCATAAAATTTAACTTCCTAAAAATACATAAAATTTAATAAAAACAAATTTCTTTTATGCATGATTAAGTAAGTAATATAATTTTTAATTTTGGATGTGGTGTTAAAGGAGATAGAGAATATTTGGCGTGTAGCCATAAAATGGAAAGCTCTAAAGGTTAAGGAAAACTAATTTTTTTTTTTTTATAATTTGACATATTTATAATTTTTTTTCCCAGACAATTTAGGATTATTAAATTAAGTTTCTGTTGGTATAAAATTATGAAGAACTCTTTTATTTAATTATTTTTCAAAACAATTATTATAAAAAAAAAAATTGGGCCATTTTATAATAGAGGGTGGACTTTTTGTTATGGGGCTTAGGCTTAGGCCTTGGGCCGGCCTGGAGACAATTTTGCTCCAAACCTGCATATTGTACCAATAAGATGAAAAAACGGCATGTGGATGTGGAATGAACCCATGCAACCAATGCAGATCATTCTGGTGTTGCCATGCTTCCTGGTGTCACGGGTTCTTGAAAATTTTGCTGTGGTCTCCTCTCGTTCACTTCAGTTAACTTCCTATGCAAGGTTACTGGAGCTCAATTGTTGATCGATGGAACTCAGCTATTGGTTGATTGATTGTGATGATCAGTGGTTTTCTTGAGGTTAGTAATGGATTCATTCATGTGGGAAGTAGATTGAATTTCTGTCATGATTCAGGAAAGATTGTTTTTAAATACCAAATGTTAATGTCTTGAAAATGGAAGGTTATTGATAGGAAATTTATGAAATTGGCTAGATTCGAGGTTAGCCAGGCCTCCTAAAAGAGAGAGAAAAAAAAATAGAAAAAACAAAGAAATTGATTTATTAAGGAACATGGCCAAAAATAGTGGCTAAATAATCGACCGTCGCATTTTTATTTTTTATTTTTATAATAAGATTGAAAAACTTTTATTAGGGTACTAAAAGAACAGATACATCATGGATAAAAGTTTGTCTATGAAACAAAGATTCTCTTCAATCCAAGTACAATAATCATCTTTGCCCTTGGCATATTTTGCTAAAAGGTGGGCTGATCTATTTCCTTGACGTCGGACGTGAGAAAAACCAACATAGCGAAACTCTGAGCAAGCTTTTTGCATCCCAATAACCACTGCATCAACTGATGGAGGAGGAGAGGAGCCTGGAAGAGCCCGATACACATTGAGGGAGCCACCTTCAAGAATCAGATCACACACACCAACATCCTTAGCAAACTGCAACCCCATTTCAAAAGCCTTGGCTTCAGCTTCAACAGTGCCCAAAGGTGCATGAATCTTCTTACTTAAAGCTGCTACAACCCTTCCCTTTTTCATCCCTAATGACTGCGCCAATGCCCACTGCCCTCAGGTCTGAAAAAACTGCCCCATCCACATTTGTCTTGTACATCAACCCCTGTGGAGGAACCCATGATGTCTATGGAATAGTTGGCTTGCTTGGCATGCTTGCACTTCGACCGTCGCATTTAATGTTACTGGACTTGTCCATTCCATCTACATATTAAAGTAGTATATACATCCCACCAGCCTGCCTGAGGGAACAACTGGTTGGCAAACTTAATGCCTAATTTTATGGTGATTGGAGCTACTACCCTAACACACTTTCCCTTAGTTGACTTGAGGAAAAAGGCCAATTAGCAAATCTACTACTAGGTTTTAGGGTGATTTCCACAAAAAAAAAAAAAAAAAAAATTTATCTCCCATGTTTTGCCCATTCACTTAGGGTATGTTTGGTTGGAGGTAGAACAGGGAGGAAGGAAGATAAAGGAGAGAAAAGATGGAAATCTTTTAGTGCGGCTTAGGCATTTTCTCCTCTAATCTACCAAAAATTCATCTCTCCAAATTAGAGAGAAAACAAGCATGAAAACTCATGTTTTAGTGACTGACCAAATTGCCCCCAAATTTTAATGCTTTTCACGAATCTCACCTACCCCACCCATTTCACCACATGGTCCACACACCTGACCAGAAGGCTTAGGACCATGTATATAAATAAGACTGAATTTGTGTTTTAGGTTTCAAGCTCCTAATAAAGTCTTCTATTCATAAATAATAAAAAAAGAACATGCCCAGATTTGCAAAATGGTCTTTAACAATGGTGGCTCCAAGATTTTTTTTCTAGGGAGTCAATAGTGTCATGAGCTAGGATTTTGTTGTGGGGAGTAAAAAAATAAAATGATTATTTTTATTTTTTTTATATATATATATACAATTGTCATATTACATACAATAATCTAACATAGTATTTTAAATAGTATACACTACAACTATACTGTACAATATTCTAAAAAAATTATTAATAGTTTAAAGATCAGTAAGAAAACAACAATGGAATGCATAAATAAATAAAAATAATAACTAATCATAATATTTTTCAAATTAATAATAAGTTATTATAATCATGTGTAATATCAATTAAATAAAAATATAAGATAGAAAAGAATAGTAGCATGCCTAAGAGTAGGTCTGGGAGTAAACGTGAAACTAAGGAAAAAAAATAGTAACTTCGCTTTTGCTTTTGAAGTGTATGGATTTTTAACCACACACGTAGTCATTCTCTTAGAATTGGAGCAAATACTAAAAAACTTTTTGGACTAAAAAAACTGTAGAACACTTATCAAACTACTTGATTAGACATAAAGAAAACATAGAAGGGAGAAAGAGAGAATGAGAAAAGAATCATAAATGTAAATATAGACCAGTTGATTGCACAAGTGTAACTTTTTGCTGACGAAGAAGAAAAGTGTAGGAAAAAACAGTTTCAATATTCTACCATTAACGGTAAAGTAAGCCAGAGTCCAGAGAGAATGTTTATTTATTTATTAACAAATGAGCAATTTTAAGAGTAGTGCTATTGACACAATATTTACATAATAAAATCTAGGTGGCAAGTTGTCAAAAGTATCTAAAAAAGTGATGTCAGTTATGAGTTTAGATAAAAATTCAATTACAACTTCTCACTTAACATTGATTGTAAAAATATTGTGAAAATAGCACTAAGATGATCATATTTCAAGTTTATTTCAATTGGGTTTAAACAAAATTTAGGGTTAAAGTGTTCAAAATTTTATTTTAGAGCTCACAAAAAAAAAAAAAAAAAAAAAATTTACATATAAATTTTTATTGTTGCCCCCCTTTTTTTTTTTTTTGTTTCCACCCAGCAACAAGTCCAGTATATATTAGATTATAATATTTATAATAATTAATAAAGATAAATAATATAATTTTATATGTATGATATGTTAATTTTTATATTATTTAATAAGTACAAATAAATTATTTATTACATATTATATAATAAGAACGTAAGAGTAAATTTATATAAACTACATTTTTTATCCATCCACTTTTTTCCTCAATCAAACAAAAGAATTTTCCATCCTTCCCACTTTTCCACTCTTCCAACTAAACACAATTTGGTTAGATTCAAAGTCCTTGTTGCGATTTTATTGTATCCCCCAAATTCATCGATCTACAACTATGACGAAAAGAAAATTTTAAAGTGCAGATAAACACAAAAGAAAGAGAGAGAGATGAGAGTATCCATGAGAAAGCTAGATGAGAAACATAGAGAAGAAGATTAAAAAAAAAAAAAGAGTTTTCAATTAGAAGTGTATTTGTACGTGAATGCTCCTTATTTTTCTTTTTGGAAAAGTATGATGTGGTAATATTTTATTAGTTACTATAAACATAGTTATTTACAATGAATTCTTATTGAATTTAATCCCTTTTTATTTTTTATTTTAGAGGTTTAAAAACAAAGAAGTTGTTTATTAAAAAGGAAACTAATAGGTCTAAATCACTTAAACATGTTACAGCAATCAAGGCCTTCGTTACGATAAGGCCTTGCGCTATTGTAGCCAGTGTCACACTGTGCTTAGACCATTGGGCACTTCACTGTTCACATATGCATCTTGTATGGCTGTATGTGCTATTCTAGGAGATTTGGAGTTTCATATAAAGCTGTGCCCGTGTCCGTGTGCGTGGTATGCAGCTGGTACTAATTAAGTTCAGCTTCACTATACAATTATCATAATTTTCCAATTACAATTCCAAGTACACAAATAAATTGTCACGATGAAGTCTTGAAGAGAATGAAAGACGTCATAATCCGGATGATTTTGACATTTCCATTTTGCCTGCATACACAATGATTGCATAAATGCAGTCTAAAACACTACTTTTCTCAAAAAGGACATGGAGAGACAACTATGGCTTATATTTATGGAGATATATGTACTATTGGCTTGAGCTCTTATAATGTAACAAATTCTATCATCCAGACGTGAAATCCTTTTATGACTTACAGCATATTCTCTTATTCACAAGTCAACCAAATTCCTCCAGAAGCACCATGCATTTTGCATGGATGTGGATACCTGCATTATCGATAATCCAGATTTGTTGAATAGAGATCCTGAGTGGATATAGAAGAAGCTCCAGCCCATGTTGCATCTGATGATTGAATAAGGCTCTCAGCTTCATTTGAGCTCATCGGTTGTTGTAGGATCTGAGCAGACTGTTCTTTTAAGGCTCTAATGCTCAATACATCACCATATATACTTGGATCCATGCCAAGTTCATGAATAGCTGTTTGGCCTTTAAGCATGCTTACTACTGCAGACATGTTGGGTCTAAGTGCTGGTGAAGGATTAGTACATAAGAGTGCTACTTTTATCATTCTAATTGCCTCTTCCTTATTGAACTCTGATCCCAACTTTGGATCCACCAGCTCCATTAGATTACCCCTTTGTTGCAGAACAAGGGCCTGCAATAAGTATAGAGAAGATGATGGAAATGAAAAGTAGCAAGTTACCAGAAGAGAACAAATTAACCAAACGTACATAGGAAACAAAATAAATGCGTCAACTAGCTGAACTAATGCTGAAGTGAACTAGTCAAGCAATTTTCAACATAGTTTAGGCTATTTTGCTTCTCAAGGTTAGACTAATAGATCAGGATGACCAAGTTAGGTGGAGGCACAAAGAACAACCAGCTCTTCAGACTGTGTTTTTGTTGCAGATACTAAAAGCAAAACAAAGATCTTACCCAATCTAGAAGGCAAACAAAATTCTCATTTGGTCGATATTTCATGTTGTTCTTCCCAGCGACAATTTCCAATGCAACGACCCCAAAACTGTATACGTCTGCTTTATAGGTTAAATAACCCCATAATGCATATTCTGGTGCCATGTATCCTCTGCAAAGTAAAGATTATATTATGACTTAGTGGTTCACTTGTATGAAACTCTGGTCTTTCCTCTTCAACAAAGCCCAATATGAAAAGAAACTTAGGTACCAATTTATATTTCATTTGCATTCAGCATGTGATTATGCAATCAATAAGGATACAAGAGTTGATTGGTAAATTTCATTCCATTGAAGATACAAAACAATCTATCAGCAAGGAAGAATAAAATTGTCTCTTTTGCAACTTGCAAGTGATAGCTGATGTTGTCATGTACACTTAACTGAGTTCCTAGAAATGAGTGAGGAAAATTTTTAGGCCTGACAACTAACAGCCATTCTAGCCACACAAGTTGTTTGGTCATTAAGCTCAAGTTATTATGATTCAGCAAAATCTGGGATTTCTTTTTTTCCTTGGGTAACAATGGAGCAGATTTTGAAATTATTGTAAATGGATGCCATAGCATAGAAATTAACAGTATGGGAAAACAGAATATTTGAACACAAGTTTATTCTCTATGCTATTTATTTCTTGAATTAAGGGAGTCAGTGTTTAGGGTTAGCATCTATGAAGCACGGGTGCGTTTCGGGACTCGGGTGCGGGACTCGGCAATTTTTGAAAAAGTAGGGTGCGGGTGCGGCGGGACTCGGCGATTAAAAAATTATTAAAAATATTTTTATTTATATTTTCTATATATTTTTACTATTAAAATATTCTTAAAAAACACATTAATATACTTGATTCACAAAAAAAAAAAAGAATAAGGCAAGAAACGCATCTGAGGTCAGAATTTCGGCCTCTCCGGCGATTTTCACGGCCGATTTCGGCCTGTTTCGGCCGATTCCGGCATGTTTCGGCCGTATCGGCCGTATCGGTCGCAGGCCGATATTGACCGATACGGCCGATACGGGCCGAGTCGGCCCGATTTCGGCCGCGTCGGCGCCGATTTTGGCCGCGTCGGCCAGCGTCGGGATCCGCCACGTGGCGCGACGCGGCACGACGCGGGACGGACGCGCGGTCTGCGGCGTCCCTCCCGCGTCGCCGCGTCCCGCCGCGTCGGACGCGGGTGCGCCGGCCTGGGAGCCGCGTCCGTGCATCCTTGGTTAGCATTTATCTAATGGTTGAGTAAACGGATTCTGTGTGCGTGTGTGTGTGTGTGGCTTTTTGTGTTTTATATTATTTATTTTATGAGGAAATAGAGCTGATTGTTTGTTGTATCAAGTATTGAGGCATATGAAACTACCGCAAATTATTAGTGCATATTTCATGTTTGGACTAGTTTTCAAAGCATGAAAATTGGTTGATAATTCTGGAATCATGTTGCTCTGAATTTCTCTACAAGCATGGTTGTGTTGCAATCCTAAGAAATACTGAATGCAGGAGTTCCATATTACTTTCCATATCCAAAACTTTTGGTATACGGACTTTCAAATGTTGCTATGTTCTGGGGACCAAAATGAAAAGGAGGAGTAGAATCATAAGTAGACTACAAATTGAAGGAAGGAGGGAAAAATGTAGCTTACATTGTTCCGGCAACTCGGGTGCTGATATGGGTGTTTTCCTCTTCATCAAGCTTGGCCAAACCAAAGTCAGAAATCTTTGGGTTAAGGTCCCTATCCAGTAGCACATTGGTGGTTTTGATGTCTCTATGAACAATTTTTAGCGTTGATTCCTCATGCAAGAAAGCTAGACCTCTTGCTATGCCAACACAAATATTCTTCCTCGTAGGCCAGTCCAATGTCAATCGATGTTCATCTGAACCTTCATTTTCCACAGATTGTCCAATGGGGATAGATCAACTTAGGTCTTGATATATATATCATTTGGAATGCTAGGCTTATATGCTTTCCAAAGTTGATATAAAATATGCAAATAAAAATATTGAGCTTACCGAACAAAGCACGTGCCAAGCTATTGTTTTCCATGTATTCATATACCAAGAATAGTTGATTTCCTTCAATACAACATCCATACAGTCTAACAAGATTTGGGTGCTGTAATGCAGATATCATGCCTATTTCAGTGACAAATTCACGGTTTCCTTGTTTTGATCTTGAAGAAAGTTTCTTAACAGCAATTATACTACCATCTAACAGTATACCCTACATTGGAATAGAAAAATATATATTCAGGTATGTATTTTATTATGTAAGAATAAAGAAAAAAAACCTGTAGCAGAAAGAATGACATTGTGGGACTTGGATACCTTGTATACAATTCCAAAACCACCTTCCCCAAGCTTGTTTGCAACATCGAAGTTGTTGGTGGCAGCTTTGATTTGCCTGTATTTGAAAAAACCGGTTTGCAGATCTAATCCTTGCAGCTCTGTCAAAGGAATGTAAAGGTGAGGCTAAGATGTCTCACTACATATTATATATGATAAATTTAGAGAGAATGAGACAAAGCAAATGCCATAAGAAGGCTCCAGGCTCCAGTTGATCAGCTACTTAAACCCAACTTGCAACAAGATTTAGAGTTTCATTTCTTTTCCTACTTCAGTTATGGAATTGCAAGTGTATTGGGAGTCAAAAAACAAAGTGAAAAAGAGAGAATGTTTCCATGAAGAATCTTAGGATGAGATGTGCCTTGTGCCTCTATTAACATTGGAAAATTGAAATAGGATCATTGTAGAGCTAAAAAAGAATAGTCATCGGAAAAACTAATCCTCATCTCCCATGTACAAATGACTCGATTTATATTTTATAATAAGCAGTGATCTCATAGTTTTGCATGATTTCGTGATATCATTTTCCTATCATAACTGGAAGCAAATGAGTCCAATTTATGCGGAATGGAAATTTCCAGGAAAGCTATTATGAAGATAGCTTAGTATGCATTGCAATCAAGCACTATATTTTTTTCCTTCGTGATTGTACATTGGATTGCTAACTTTTCATCTAGGAAAAGAGGTACAATGATAAAACATATAAACGGCAATTGTATATAAGCCTTAGGGAATTTCTTTATATTGTTCCAACTTCGTGCAATAGTTGGAGAAGATAAAAAAAATATCCTATCTAAATTTTACATCAGAATATGCGAATCTTAATTACCTTTTTCTCTTGATATCCTGCCTCCTATGATGCCTTTCCACCAAAGAATGACTAAAATCATAAAGAAGAGGAATAACACTGATACCCCAGCTCCAACTCCAATTAATATCTTCATCTTACTATTTCCAGGTGGACTAAAATCTGCAGAAGAAACAAATAGCCTTGGAAAGTGATTATGAAATTGCATTCTGTAATATATGTAGCACCATACAGATGTGCATAGTTAGACCAAGCCACAAGAGGGTATAGATGTTTTAAATACAAAATAAGCAGTGTAAGGGTAGGTTGAAAAAAGATGATAAATTTTGATGCCTTCCACTAGTTGCACTTTAACCTTTTTTTTAAATAATAAGTTCTCATGGCAAATAATCATTGGTTCTACTTCCACTATATCCCTGTACTTGTATTGTTCACCAACTAATGAGTGTGAAAGAATTGTTTACCAGCTTCCACAGAGATTGCTGATATGAGAGGACCATATGTTCCTCTCTGTGGCGCAGCTGTTGTCCCTTTCCCAGCCCAATGAAAGCGTATCTGTAAAACTTTGTTCCTTACAATTGCTTTATATTCCATAACTATTGCTTTATCCACACCTTGAGCAGCATTTTCAATATTAAAATCCTTCAAGACCAGTTGTTCCTGTAACAAATTAACTCAATAAAATTGTTTTCTATGCAAACAGAAAAACAAATATGACTTTATACCTGGATGTAAACATCAAATATCCGTCTTCCAAGACTGTAGAAAGATCTGTTATCTCTGAATACTATCTCTGCAAAGTATAGTTTCACAGTATAATTTCCATTTGCCAAGCAACGTGCAAAATATGTGAGAGAAAGAGGAGAGAGCCGTGCACTCGTGTATAATTCAGAGTTGTTCATTCTGAGTATTGATACATTAGTTGCTTTATATTGTTTTGAGGTACTGTCAACATCCCAAAAATTCCCACTGCTACTGAGTCCCCAACTATTTCCTACGGGGACAAATTTTGCAACCCCTGCTGGGTCTTGATCTTCTTCAAATTCTATGTTTCCAATGGTGGTTGCAATTCCACCACAATTTATATGCAATGAATATTGTTCTACACAAAAAAAGTAGGTTTGTAAGGGAAATTAGATAGAAGCAAACATCGTAGAGCTAAAAGAAGATCAATATTGTCTTGTTTGTTGCTTAGTTGCCTAATACGAGATGAAATATGTAACTGCGTTGTTTTCTACATTTACAAGGAGTTCTCAGAAGCCGAAAACATAGTTAAAGCATGCAACCTAAGTTTTGATTCTACGGTAATATAATTACCTTTTGGACAAGGATTGTTCTTCAGGCACTCGGCAAGTAATCTTAATTAGTGTAGCAAGAGAAAGAAGTGTGAGCTTATGCAAAATGAAAGTGAATAAAAAAAGGAAATACTTCTGCAAAATCAAAGAAAAATAAGACAAAAATTTTCTATTCTTATAAGTTTACAAGTTAGGAGCTTACGAGTTGTCTTGTCCAGAAAAGCTCTGAAAAAAATTTCTGATGAAATGAGAAAATAGTTGGATTAAAAAAGTTAGGAAGCTTTTGAAGAGATAAAAGTACACAAAGCCCATGTAAGGCCAAATTGAATTTGTAAAGGACAGGAAAATGTTCTTACTGGTTTCCCATACAAGTAGGTGGCACAGAGGTTTCTGAAAAATTATTGTATGAAAGATCCATTTGGCTGAACACGAACATAATATTTGTTAATAAGTCATTATAAATTCAAAAAGCAAAAAAAAAACTACATTTTACAATAATTCTGATAAAATTTGTACAACTGTAAATGATAAACATCAGCAGATAAATTGTAAAAGAAAATGATTTCAATATTTTAGAAACATCTAGACAGATAAAAATTTTCATTTGGGCTGATAATTAATTAATCACCCTTGCAGCTTTCTGCCGTTAATCTGACACAATGGATGATTTAGGCTAATCCACACAATACTTACAGTAGTAGTATTATTGACTGTATCTAAATTCGGAGTTTAACCTATGTACCATATTGCACTTTCTAAAACTAAACACCTTGTTTTTGTCAATGCTAATCCTATGTCAAATCAGGTTCAGACCACAAACTTGTCTGGCCAACTCAAAATTCTACTGCCCTTATAATGTTACAGAGAACAGATAACCAACATAAGAATGTAAAAAAAATTTGTCCACAAGTCTTTTTAACTGGAGTCGCATGGTGCAAGATTCAAATCAAAGCTGCAAGGAAATTGGGTCAATTCACCTATTGTTTATGATTGAATGAGATCTGTCATTGATCCTAAAGAGGTTACAAGATGGATCAAAATCCAAAGAAATGTATATTTGAACATTATGCATTTTTGTAAAATTTAATAATAACCGCAGACTCCATAAAAAATTACACAATAAAAAGGAAACATGTCATGCAAACTAATAAAAAATTTAAGGTGAATTGTATACTAGCGACTATCTCTGCTAGTGATCCAGTTTGGAATATTCCCAGTGAACAAGTTGCTTGTCAGAAACCTGTTCAAATAGCAAAGTAATGATGTTATAGTTAAAGCTGATTTATAAGATTACTAATGGAAGAAAAAATTATTAAAAAAAAAAAAAAATAATAGAAGATAATGGAGGAAATTCAAAGGTAAAATACTTTTTGATGACTTGGTGCTATGATGCATCATGTATGTATGAAGTGTTTCCCACATATATGACTGGGTGCTATGATGCGACATAATAGGCTGATGGCCATAGCCATAGGAAAGTTAGGCCCATCCATCGGTGAACTGACATTCTTGTGGGAGATGGTGAGTATTTGACTTGTATCCGGATTAACATAAAAAGGATACTCAGACAGACAAAATACTTATATGGTTCAACAATCTAGAAATATCCGTAATTCATATAGTGACATTATCTATAGGATCACAGGAAAGGCCCCTATTCATCATACTTTGTATTCTAGTCCCCTCATGAATCTACATGTTTATTTTAGTCTTGTTGTCACTCAACCCCTAGATTTGCATTACACATGTAATGGGCCTTCCTCAAAGTATCACACGGGAGTCAAGAGGCAAAGCCTCCAGCCAACCCAACCCACCCTACACTGTGGTGTCCTTGTTTGGCAGAGCTTATTTCCATTGACTTATTGGACTTCAAAATATACTGGGAAAAAGTATAGCTGCACATAGAAAACATGAAGTTCTAAGAGGGTTCATTTAGGATTTGTGTGAGACATAAGCACTACACTCTCCTTGATTATAGAGAAATTCCTAGCATCTTTGACTGTGGACATGGCAAAAACCAAATCATGACACGTGACTTATGTTAATTTCTTATTTGAACTTCTATGACATGAAACTTGATTTACAGTTTGACTCTAACTTACATATATTGCAAGGAAGATAGACCACTCAAATCTGGAACATTTTCTTCCAATTTGTTGAAGCTGAGATCTCTGCAAGGATATAGCAAAGAGGTGTTATAATGATACAAAAGAAGGTTTATTAAAAAAATTAAAATGAAATATAGTAAACCTTATACACGTGTATTTATGCAGGTATAATGTTCTGAATAGAGATAATTAACATGGTCTAATCCAACTATCTGGGTTTTTGCAGTTAACTAGTTTTTTAGCAAAAGAAGAAAATCCTATAAGGAAGATGGAAAGAATAGAAAAAGTACAAAGTTATAAGGTTAGTCATTTGTGAAATGTATGCTGGGATAGGTCCAGAGAGATTGCAGCTCCTCAACATCCTGCAACACAAACTGACATCATCTCAGAAAATTTCTATAACCTTATATTATTTTAGTTGATAACCTTATACCAAAAAGAATGACCTACAATCTGTTCATTCCTGTCATGCTATTCAAGGGTGGAAATTCCGAACCATTACCAAGTAAGTCACTTATCCTTCTGCACAAAGTTGCATCATCAATAATTGTTAATGGATTATGCAATAAAGAATTTGAATATGACATAAAAATATCACGAAGATTATGCAACAAAACAATGCTTAGAAGGTATAACTTACAGCTCAGTTAAATTACTCAAGACAGAAATGCTAGAAGGAATGGGCCCCTCAAGACCACTAGCTTGGATCTCTCTATTGAAAATACAAATCTAATGTGTTAGATTACACCTAAAAGTTTTCTAGAAGAGATTCAAATAAAATTATGGGAAAAAGAGGCATACAATTTCTGAAGTTGTTTCCAACTCTGGAAAACGTCAGGTATTTTTCCAATGAAGTTGTTACTGCTAATCCTACTGCATATGGCCGAAAATTGAAACAAGACTAAATTACATAGAAACTTGAAATTTTCTGAGAAAAATATAAAATCACTTTTAGTATAGAAATGGAAAATTTTACAACCACTTACAGTTCTGTTAATTTGGTTAGATTAGTGAGAGCAATTGGCAATTCACCAGTGAGATTATTAGCACTAAGAATGCTGCAGTCACCAAATGATAAGTTCAGACCTGTTCAACTTACTTACTGTTGATTGACTAAGTAAATCATTGAGAATTTAGAAGTGAATCAACAATTGTGATTTGCAAAAGAATAAGAGGGAAGAAAGAAACACCGACAGATTCTCCAAGTTAACCAAATTCCCAAGTTCAGGGGCAACAGTTCCAGAAAATAGATTGCTCTCTATGCTCCTGAAAGTTTACAATCTTCTTTAATGTTTAAGCAGGGCTAAGCTAAAAAAAAAAAAAAATACTACTTAAACAAAAGGGGGAATAAGAAGGATATAAGAAGAACATACATGTATATTAGAGTGGTAATGTTTCCCAAGTAGCTTGGGATTGATCCTGATAAATTGTTTACAGTAATGGACCTACAGTGAATTAGTTTAATAAAAAGAATGAGCATTTACTGGCTATCTGTGACACTAATTGAGAAGTAACTTACATGTATTCCAACTTTGTAGAAGCCCATTCAGGAGGTATTGTACCAGAAAGGTAGTTTCGAGTGAAATCACTTCAAGGGGAAAGTGTTTTATTAGATTTGAAGCTCAAATCAATTTTCATTCAGGTGCTAATAAGTGAAACAAATAATTAGTTACTCTTCTTACATTGTATTTAGGTAGGGTAGCTTCACCAGGGATGGTGGAAGCACGCCATCAAGATCTTGCCCTTTAAGAAAGCTGTATGAAATAGGTAATAGATTAAATGTACTAGCTCATGTATTTGGAATACAATCATAATCTTCACGTATATGTTTGAGCAGAAGATGAGAAAATTGAAAATTTCACTAGAGCAAGGGTTAAAGAGAATATATCAGAATACTAAGTCTAGTACTCGAGCTTGACAGCACCTTGGTGGTGCCAATAGGCGTGCTAGTGCTAGTTACTCTCTTATTGGAAACATATTTGGTTAACTAAATCGGGGATCATCTATACTATTATTGTGCTCTCTCCAGAATATAATAGGAAAAAGATGGTTCCTTAAGGCCTGTTGCATTGATAAACAACTTGGCTGTTGGGAAGATGGATTTAATTGGACAATTGCTGAAATAGTTTTATTGAGACTACTTAAACAGCATGTGCAGCAGTGGCGGAGTCAGGATTTCAATTCAGAGGGGGCAAGATTTAAAGACTATTTTTAAAAAGGAAAAAACAAAAACAATTGTATAAGAATTCGTTTAGAACTTGATTTGGACTCATTATTATACTCAGGGTTTTCCATATTTTCAATTAAGTACAAATATATATTTCACATCGAAACAAAAATAACCAATTTATAGTTACAAACAATTAAAGTAAGAGATTAATCTAATTACATAAAATTTAGATATCTAATTTGATTCCTTAAAATTTAGATATCTAATGTTGTATACATGTCTATTGCTTTGATTGCTTTTAAATAATATCTACCATTCAAATTTTTTGTTCTCTATTCTTCAAAGTATTTAAATTTGGGTTTGTAGTAGAAACCTAGACCTAGAGTTTAAAATTGAAATGTCTAAGAGATGGACGAGAGAGAAGATAGTGGAGGTTTAGGGTCTGAAACTATAGTACAATTAAGGACATTTGTTAGTTTTTTTTTTTTTTTTAATAATTATTTGTATAAAATATTAAAATATAAGACCTACCATCAATTGAAAATTTATGAAATAAAAAAGAAAAGAAAGTTGGGATAAACGTTCCAAGAATGGTAGTGACATGCTTAAATCTGGGACTTGATAAAAGTTTCTTTTTAAAACCAAAATGATGTAGCATGTTTTAACAGTGGCGTCAATCCTTCAATTGCTGTGTAACCTTTTTAGCTTTTCTTTTTCGGTAACAAAGCTATTTTGGGGACTGCATTTTGTTTTTTTTCTTTATATCAGAGGGGGCAAACAAGTTAAACATTTAATGGAGTTTTTGCTCACTTCTGCAGTATGTTACTATGAACTTTTTTTGGGTGGAGTCAGAGAGGGCAAGTGCCCCCCCTCGACCCCCCCTGACTCCGCCCCTGATGTGCAGCTCATGCTACTGTGTATGTATGGAAGGGAATACCATATATGATGTTTACATTGAAGAAACTCGTTCTAGATTAAAAACACTGACTCGTAGATTATAATTCAACATTGAAAGTCCTTTTAGATGTGTAATTACAATTCACGTGACAAGATGTGATAGAGCCTGTGATTTTTTGCTCCGTTCTTTTTATTGTATAGAAGGGAACATGATGCCATTTGGGTTCATGTAAGAGTACTCTAGATTGGATAGGCCGATGAAACACAGCAAGTCATTTTTCACATTGGTTACAATTTGTAGTAAAGGGCAGGGTTTCTCTAGCTCGATTTTTAATTATGTTTTACATGAATTTCTTCTCAGCATTCTGACGCTACTAGACCAGAAACTCGTTATCAGATTTTCACGTAGTTTTCACTTATCAATCATCTACTTTGGGGAGGTTAGCGTCTTATTCTAAACTAGAGGTGAGTTTAGTGTAATAACTTCAGGGAGGGAGGTCAATGCAATGTACCCTGATATATATAAGTTGTACAGAATCTATAGAAATAATTAAAGCTGGACAAACATTTATTTAAAACATACGGAGTAATAGAATAGAAAGGAAATGAAGTGTGCGTACAGTTTAATCACGTGACATACACCAGAAGGATAGGAGCAATTGCAAATAAGAGAATTGTTGTACAATGGCCTCAAACTCGAACGTGGTGTTGCCCAGCTTGAGTCATTACTACATGGGTCTACTCCAAAATTCCAATCTTTCTTCCCCACTTGTGCGGCTATTTCACGAAGGGCTTGCACTGCAAAATAGAACTACATCAGACTTATCAATTTTTTATTTCCATTTATTAATTTATTTTGTGTTTTAATGTTCCACATTTGAACCTGTTTATTACCAAAAAAAAAAAAAAAAAAGTCTTCACAAATTTTAATTGCAATAATATTCTACAATTCTAAAAAACTTTTGACAGATTGGGTGTGCTCACACAACAAGTAAAAATCAATAAATCTATAAAAATACAATTTTCACGACTTTTATTTATTTCTATATTTTTTGATAAGGTTTTCACCATTGTTTTAAAAATTGGACCAACAGGTTAAATTAGTTCAAGAATTGGACTCAGAATGATCCGGTCAAAACTGATAAAAACCGGCCAAGAACGGGTCTCTTTTCCAATTTTTTTTACCGTTCTAGTTTTTAAAGCCATAATTTTCACACCCGGTTAAAATAATTAGACACTTCAAGAAATATATTTGTCATTTTTTCAAAAAAAATCGCAGAACATGTAATAAAGGTAATATATGTACAAAATGTTAATTGCCACATGCGTGGGAAGGCCCATATATTTATTTGGAAATAATCTATAGTATTCTACTTTTCGTTTTCCTCTTGGGGTCAAATCGATAAAATAAAAGGTAAATTTCATCGCGGTTCAATCTATCCCGGTTTATTCAATGAGTGCGTTCAAACTTCCGGTAAATCTTTGTGAAGATATTGAAGCAATGGTTCGTAAATTCTGGTGGGGTAACGGGGGTGGGAAGAAAATTCATTGGGTCAAATGGAGCTCTCTTTGTTCTTCAAAATCAATTGGCCGCATGGGTTTTCGGGACTTCCAAAAGTTCAATAACGCACTGCTAGCTAAACAGGTGTGGCGTCTTATCCATAATCGAGACTCCCTTCTTTTTAAAGTTTTTAGTGCCAAGTATTTTCTACAGGGTAATATACTTGAGGCGGCTGTTCATCCAAAGTGTTCCTATGCATGGCGGAGTATTCTACAAGCACGAGGAGTCATTGAAAAAGGGGCTATTTGGAGGGTTGGTGATGGGAAGTTGATTGATGTGTGGCGACATAGGTGGCTGCCTGACCTTAATCATAGCAAGATCATCTCCCCAAGAGTTGATTTTTCAGTTCATCGGGTTTGTGATCTGTTCTATCCGGACACTCGAGTTTGGGACTCGGGCCGTCTTGAGAATTGTTTGATTCCATGGGAGGCAGATTTGGTGCGAAGGATACAAGTGTGTGAAGCTGCGGCAGAGGACACTTTGGTATGGCCTTTAACGAATGATGGGGATTACAGTGTGTGGAGTGCTTACCGCTTGCTTGTTTCTGCCGAATCAACTCTTCAGCCCAATTCATCAGTTTTGGGTAGTAATGGGGTGGTTTGGAAGAAAATTTGGAAGATGAAGGTACCTCCGAAGATTCGACACTTTATTTGGCGTGCTGCGAAGGATGCTCTGCCCACAAAATAGAATTTACAGGCTCGGCACATCCCTGTTGGAGTGGTATGTGATGGCTATGGAGAACACACGGAGTCGGTAATACATTGTTTATGGTTGTGCGATCAGGCGAGGTCAGTGTGGATGTCGCTCCTGGAGTTCCAAACATTGGTTCAGAAGAAATGTCGGACGTTCTGTGATTTATTGGAGGAAGTCTTCAGTGCTGGGCTAGCTAGGAAGGTAGCTTTGTTCGCTACTGTGGCATGGTGCTTATGGCAGCGTCGTAATTGGTTACGGGAAAAGCAGTCAACCTGGAAGCTGCATGAACTAGGTGATAATGCCAAGCGGTTGGTGGATGAATTTTGGAGTGTGAATTCTCAAGAGTGTGGCGCGCCTATTCCTCGCCACAAGGTGCGCTGGTCTCCTCCGCCAGAGGACTGCTTCAAAGTTAATTTTGATGCTGCGTTTTGTGAGGATTCAGGATTGGCTGGTATCGGGGTGGTTTGCCGGGATAATTCTGGTCTAGTCATCGCGGCTCTTAGCCAGAATCTGGGTCAGGTGCAGCCAGTTGAGATGGCTGAAGCTCTGGCGGCTCGAAAGGCTGTGGTCTTCGCCGGGAAAATGAGTTTATTTCGTATCATTGTTGAAGGTGACTGCCTGTCAGTTATTCAAGCCTTGCGTCGAAGTGGTCTTTGTCCTCTGTTATATGGTCATATTGTTGATGAGACTAAGCGTCTGGGATCTGTTTTAAGAAGTTGTTCGTTTCAACATGTTAGGCGGGAGGGGAATAGATTAGCTCATAGCTTAGCTAAAAAAGCAGTTTTATCTGTAGATCTTGAGGTTTGGGTAGAAGAATTACCCGAGGACGTGGATGGTGTTTTCCAGTCGAATCTTCCTTGAGTTAGGATTTTGTTTTACTTTGTAGTTTGTTTTTTTTTTCTTTAATATTATTTCGCTTACCTTTTTCTCAAAAAAAAAAGAAGGTAAATTTCATCGATTTTTTTCCCCCATCGAATAAATCAAACATTTACTTTTTATTTTATCTTTTAAAAAAAAAAAAAAATCTTGAATATGAGAAATTGTGCTGTCTTCATGGTGAAACACGTCACTTGTCAACCATTCCACTAAAAAACTCCTATTTGTTTAAAATTGCTGAGTCAGTAATCAGTTTCAGTTTTAAAAAAATTTCTTACTTAGCAATTTTAAACAGGTGGGAGTCTTTTAGTGGAATGATAGATCACGTCACTTGTATACCATGAGGACTTTATAATTTCTCCTTGAATACACACTAACATACTCTTCGAAAATCACAATTTAATTTAAAGTCACAATTTAAATTTTGCATGTGTGGACATTTAAATTGTGTTAGTTTATGCCTAAAAATAATTCTATGAAGAATGGAAACTTACACACACACACACAAAAGATAGAAATTCTACTCTAACCTAATCTAAATGCATATTTATGTGAAGTTTCCTCTTAGAGACTTGAACTCCAGCCCTTACTCCTCACACTTCACAAATATTTTAGAAACAATGCATTGTTTGATTTTCCATGGAAAATTGAAAACATCTTCTTAAAATAAATAAATGGCATAGGTCTTTAAATATTTATGAGTTAAAGCATTCACATCTGCTCGTGCAAAAATTTCTATTTATTTTAGCATAAAAAACCTACTTTTTTTTTCCCCATATTTTACATACTCACTTTTCAAAACATGTCATATCAAATTATCTATTTTACACTATAATTCAATAAAATATCAATTTTTCTTGATTTTTTTAATTTTTTATCTTTCTTTACATACAACAACTACCATCCACTCTCTTCATCCTTGAGATACGTAAAGAATTAATAAAAAAATAAATACAAAGTGAATTGTGCCAGTGTAATTTACACGGATACTATAGTAATTATGTATTTTTTACAATGGCTTTTAAAAATTGGATTGGACTGGTTGGTTCAGCTGGGAATCAGACCCTCAACCTATCTGGTAAAAATCTTAAAAATCGATGGTTCAACTATAAAAATCGTCAGTTAAAAGGGAGCCAGGTCATTTTTCGATTCTTTGACTAGTTCGATTTTTAAAACCGTGATTTTTACACAATTTTTGCATGACCTAAGAGCAATTGTATCAATGGTTGCAAAAGTTTGCAAAATATAAAAAGTGCTTAATTTTGCACATTTTAACTAAAAAACACTCACATCAATCCTTGCAAAAGTATGCAAATATACACAACTGTTACAATAACTGTGCATATATGCACGGTTACTGTGGCTTTTCTATACACTATTTTAATATTTTTTTCTCAGCGCTCACATTCTCTCTTCTCCTAACTCTCTCTCTTCGACCCATGATCTCTGCATCTGATAACCCCCACTGCCAACCATACAGACCCAGCACCACCACCCTTATCACCGTAACTCAGCACCGCCAAACACCACCACCACAATCCAGCATCGCCAACCACCACAACATGGACACACCAAAAAATCAAACAAAAATCAAACAAATCCACACACGATCACACCACAAAATCAATCAAAAATCAAACACACCCATACACAGACACACCAACAAAGACAGAGAAAGCATTTTTGTGAACTTGTGGCTATGGGTTGACTGGAACGGTGTTTGTGGATCATGGATTGGTGCTTATGGTGCTTTAATTGTGGATCGTTGCTTGTGTTGATCAGTGATCGTGGATCAGTGGATTGTGGATTGGTGATTGGAGAGGCGATTTCAACGAAGAGGGGACGCGGGAAAGGCGATTTCATCACCATTGCCATCGCCATTGCCATCACCGTCACCATCGCCATCGCCATCGCCACCACCATCACTGTCGCCATTGCCATCACCTATCTACACCGCATGTGGATCGATGCTGGCGGTGTAGATAGGTGCTTGTGGGTTGATGAAGATCGGTGGTGCTTGTGGGTTTTGATGCTTGTGGTGGTTGTGATGGAGAGTTGATCTGACCGTGAGAGAAAGAAGAAGAAAGAAGAAACGGCAGAGAGATAAGGAAAAAGAAAGAAGAAGAAAGAAGAGGAAGAATAAGAAAAAAGAAACGGTAAAGTAGAATACAATAAAATAATATTAAAAGAAGTGGGTTCCAGTTAGCTCAACTGGTAAAGTCTCTGATAGTTGTATAAGAGATCTGGGGTTCAATCCCCGCCTACACCAAAAACTGATTGGTGTCTTGGTCTGATAATAAAGAGCTATCATCAGGAGCGGATGCCATAGGTTGAAACTATCTCTCAAATAATATTAAAAGAAGAATATAAAAATATTATTTATATAAAATATAGCGTATAATAGATGTATTGATGTGAGTGTTTTGTAAAAGTGATGGTATAAAATAGAAAAAAAATAGGTTTTTTTTTTTTTTGGTTGTAAAATAGACAGAATCTTTAGAAGAACTAATGTGGTTGTTTTAATATAGGTGACTTTTAGGTTTGATTAACTCAAATGTGATCATTTTTATATTATATAAGCACTAATTCGAGTGCTATTAGCTTTCTACGTTAAATGTCAATACACAGACCAATTTGCACCCATCCTTTTTATTTTTATCTTATTTGTTTTTTTTTTTTTTGTTTTTTTTGTTTATAATAACTTAAATGTGTAAAATTTATTTGGAAAATATATAAAATATTAAAAAATCGTATAGTATATATCAAGTTATTAACAGTAAATTTATAAAAAAAATTATTTAAAGTAAAAATATATTATATAATATTTTATAGGTTTTATTAACAAGTGCTTTTAGGACATTTTTTAATAGACTATTTTAGAAAAACTTTTGATTCTATTTTATGAGAAATATAAAAATAAGTTAAACAAGTCAACTATTTTTTTTTACATAATTTTTTTAATAATATTTCATAAACTAATATCTTTTAACGTATTTATTACTATTCTCATATTTTATAAACTTAAAAAAATCGACATGTTTAATTCGCTTCATTTGTCAACGACTAAACGGCATTGGGCGGGGACAAAAGCTCGAACATGACATTGAAATTCCATGTTAAAAGTGGCACAGCTCCCTAATATTTGACTAGCAAGGCCGATCCATTTGCTGAATGTTCTCTAGATGACCCCACACACATATAGCAAGGCCGATCCATTTGCTGAATGTTCTCTAGATGACCCCACACACATATATACATATAAACCAATCTCAGAATGAACATAGTCACATGTTGCTTCTCTACATATTAATAGCGAATTACAATCATGCCTGGGCCTTTCTGTTTCTGATCTATAAACACAACATACTATAAAACATGACGTTGAGCAGAGAAAATAAGTTGCAAAAAGCCTTTTAGATTAACTTATCGACCCTTTTTAAAATAGTTTATCTAGTCGAAATTAAAAATTTTTTGTTGAAAATACCGTAGAAAAAAAAGTTTAAAACTAACTGAATAGTATAATGGAACCCATAAAAAGTATTAAAAAGTGCAATAAAACCCACAAATAGTATTAAAAAGAAGTTAAAAACTCAAATAAGCTGAAACTTGCCTCACATCCCAAATAGGTTCTTAGTGTTTTTAACTTTTGTATGTACTAAGGATTATCTAACTTTGTCATAAAGGGAAAGTATTTGTATGTTTCATTTTATGTCTAGAAGGATTTATGGCAACACATTAAACCCAGCTATATAGTCGGAAATTGCTAGTGTAATTTTTTAAAATATATATTGGGTAGTAAATTATCACCCAAAGCTGGTAGCCAACTGGCAAAAAACTACTAGTTATTATGGAAAAAATGTTAGAGATATAAATTTTGGATAAACTACATATTTGGCCTCTATCTTTTACACCATATTTCAATTTGGTCCATAACTTTTCAGTGTCATGTTAATTTAGTTTCTGTTATTATATCTTGGATGAAAATTGCTAACATGACAAATGACCAAAATAGAATTTTAGTTTATTTTTACACAATTAAAAAGTTAAGGATCAAATTGAAATATGGTATATAGAATAAGGGTCAAAAATGTAGTTTACTCTAAACTTTTTTACAAAAACTTTTACAAACGATTAATGTGGTGAGTGATTATTGGTAAATAATAAAAAATTGATATTATTGATGGGCCTAAATGATAACTAGTAAGAAATTAACTATAACAATAATTTATAAAAATATTGTAAAATAGTTTGTGACTATAGTTATTAACTTTTACTTTTACAAAAAAAACAGAGTGGGATTACATTACATTGCCAAAGCCAATTGGTTGATAAGAATTCATAGCAAGCATAATCCAATCAATATAATATAATGGGTAGCATAAAAAAGATAAATAATAATAATAATGATAATAATAATAATAGGAAGTGCATCCACACCTAGGAAGCCAAAAGATGGTATTCGATTTCCGTGTCAGATTCACGTGTCCCTAACATTGTGTTTGACCAAACCGACACTGAGTTTCAATACCATTGATCATAGATTGGGCTTAGAAAGCCAAAACCACAATAATTGCGACACTGGTCTGGTCCCTCAATTAAGCAGAAACTCACATTACAGAATGAAGGGAATAATGCCTCGGATTAAATTTTTTTTACCAATTGAGATGGGACCAATATAATGCATATATATATAATTGTTATCCAAATTCATCAAGGCATTATCAGCCTAGACTTAGTAACAAAAAAGTGGTTTTGAAATTAGTGCATAAAGAAGAAGAAGAAGATTTGCTCAAACAAAAAAAAAAAAAAAAGGAAGAAGAAGAAGAAAGATAGTTTATTACCTTCATCAGCAGGAAGACGCGCTACTTGTGCTTTGACTTGGAATACTCCGATGATGATCCATAGAAGCAGTATGAGCGTATTACGGGTGAAGCTGAAGCCCATCTCTGGATTCTTCTGAGCTTTAATTTCTTGCTGTATTATCTATCTATCTCCACCAACTTGGTATGCACTGAGTTCTTCGTTCAAACTTGTATTTGTATGAATGAAAAGGACGATAAACACCATGCTACAATATTTATCTATACTTAGCAAAAAAATAAACGCAAAAGAAAAAAAAAGAGCGATTGTCACTACGGTTACGGAACTTTGTTTTTTTAATAAGTGTGGGTCAGGCAGGCTCTGATTATTTGTTGCCCAAAAAAAAAAAAAAAAATGCTCTACTCTAATATGTCTTAGGGTCAAACGAGTATACCCTCCCCAGGATGCCATCTTAGGGCCACAGGTAGGGTTAAAAAAAAAAAAAAAAAAAAAAGACAACTAGACACGTGCAATGAAAAATGGTCTTCGTTTTGATTCCTAAAAAAATAAAAAGGTCTTTGTTTTTTTTAGACTTTTTTGTTCTTGTATAGCTGGTTGTTTTACATTTGACTCTTTTATTTTCCCAATTTTAATTATATTATACGATTCAAATAAAACCAACTATTCCATGATGATTGATATTATGATGGTACATTTATTATTAAGCCAAAACATTCATCCACAAATTTATGTAGTCATTTTTTTTAACATGACTGTTGTTGGCTCTTGTTATGTGTCATGTTGGGAGAAAACATCCTAAAGAGACTCTAATTAAAGACTTAGACTGCGTTTGTTTTGACTTCAAACCATTTCAGGAAATCATTTTACACCTCACTGTGTGTTTGGTTGCGCATGAAAAATAGAATTTTCCAGAAAAGCATTTCATTTGACCGTAAAATAAAGGCTTTGACCCGGAAATTGTTTTACGTTTCTATTTTCACTTCAAACCATTTCCGGACTCAGACGCGCAAAGAGAGAGAGAGAGAGAGAGAGAGAGAGAGAGAGAGAGAGAGAGAGAGAGAGAGAGAGAGAGAGTAGAGAGCCTTCGACTTCGCGCAACCAAACATGCCGGTGAGATCGTGCCCCAACCCCAAACGCGCCGACGAGATCACGTCGTTGACTTCGCGCCGCTGAGATCGTCCCGCCAAGATCGTGCCACATGAAGCTTGCCACCGCTTGACCGGTCTCCTCCTCCTCTAGGTCGATCTCGTCGTTCGCCACTTGCCGATCTATCTCCTCCTCTAGGTCGATCTCGTCACCGATCTGCTTTCTCTCTTTGATCTCTGATTTTTTGTTGTTGTTGTTGTGGTGGTGTGGGTGGTGGCATTTTGGTGGTTTCTGTGTTGTGTGGTGGTGGGTTTTGTGTGGATAGTGGTGGATTTTGTGATATAAAATTTGTTTGGAAGCTAAGAAAATGTGAAAAATTTGTAGGAAAATAGCATTTTCAAAATGTTACCAAACACTGAAAATTGTTTTCTAATATAATTTTTAAAATGCAACCAAACACTAGAAAATATTTTCCTTTCCCGAAAATATTTTCACCTGAAAATATTTTACACCCGGAAAATATTTTACAGTGAAACAAACGCAACCTTAATATAATGATTTAAAAATTGGACAAAACAAAGAACTGGAAGATATAATACTTTTTTGTTTTAAGGTTGGATTGATGATGTTAGGGATGACAATTTTGCCCCACCTTGCTTGACCCGCCCCTCCCCGTTTCACCCCATGCGGATTTTCCCCACCCCGCAAAGGTGATGGGCTGGAGATGGGGCAAGATTTTAGTCCCGCACCACGGGGTGGAGCGGGGATGGGTTTAGACATTTTTAGACCCAACCCATCCCGCCCCACCCCATTCCCGCCTCGCCCTGCATTGATAAGGGCTAAATTGTAAATTTTTCATACACGAAAATCCTATTATTTAAAAAACATATTATCAACTTATTTTATTCTACTCAACGAGGCTTTCTGTCTTTTCTCTCTCTCTCTCTCTCTCTCTCTCTCTCTCTCTCTCTCTCTCTCTCTCTCTCTCTAGTAAGGTTGGAAATAAGGTACCAATTTTAACATTTTCTTTTATCTTTATTATAAACAAATTTATATACTACTGAATCATTGATTTTGTATTTTGAGATTTTTGTTTTTTTGTGATATTTTCTTGTTAAACATTTTAATAATATTATTCAATTTTTGCTAAAAATTAGTTTGATTTGATGGGATAAATTTATTTGTAATTTCAAGTATATTTTTATTAATGTAATAAGTTTTATTAAAAACAATTGTAATAGTTGTGGGCAAATTAACAAGTAGTAGAGCTTTACGGGGTGGGGCGGGGATAGGGCAAGGAAATTTTCCCCTGTCATGAGGGGCGGGGTGGGGATGGGGTAAGATAAAACCATGCAGGACGGGGGTGAAGACACCATCCTTCAGACCCGCCCAGTCCCATTGCCATCCCTAGATGATGTCATAAATAATATAATAAAATTATAAAGAATATAATAAATATATTAAATATTAACTAAAAATATATATAATTTAAACAAATTTCAAGTCAATCACAACTTATATAATATAACTTCTTAATTATAAACATCTTCAAACAATGACTACGAATGAAAAAAATATAACAATTGTTTATTTAATTACATCAATAATGTTTTTTTTTTTAATTACTTACTTGACAAAAACAAATAATAAATAACACAAATTTTAAACATATCAAATTCTCAAACTTGGATGCCTTCGTTTGCTTGAAGAAATCAATAAAAGATTGTGCACATAACAAAAACCTTTAAGCCGACTCTATGTAAGTAGGCGATAACTTATTTTTAGTGGTCTTTGAGGAGGAAGTTGACATGAACATCATTCTCCACAAGCCAAATTTTACTATTAGAATATGATAGGCCAAAAACGAATTGACTCCTTGTGATAAATTAACCAATTAATTTAGCCAAGTGAATTAATTAAGTTAATTAACATGCAAACGCGTGGTAGCACAAACAAATTACCAATAAACTAAGTATGCAGTGGAAAATAAATTTGACATGGTGATTTGTTTACGAATGGGGAAAACCAACACGGCAAAAACCCCACCGAGTGATTTTAAGGTCACCACTCCCGAAATTCCACTATTATCACAACAAAGCGGTTACAAGTAAAGGAATCCCAGTACCTTATACCAACCTACAGTTAAACCCTTACCCCAATACCCAATTGGACTTATTCTGTAGTGGCAATTTCTCCTTTCGATGCACGGCTCCCAGTATGTGACTAACCAATTGCGCGGATCTCAGTACGCGACTTTAATCACCAACTAGAGAAGTTTGTTGGCTGCAAAGTTCTTCAGTTCATTCCAACGATGAAAATCAAGAAGATGCTTGGTCATAAAACCCTACAGTGTACGAACACAGCAACTTCTTCACAAGAATGATGAATTAGGACAAATTCTATCTCCGGTCACAATTTGCTTGAACAAACTTTCCTCAAGACTTGTGCAACTTTTGAACACTTTGACTGCCCTTAAAATAATCATTTTTATATGTCTAGGGTTGTGAGAAAAGAAAACTCAAACACATAAATACGGATTGGAGTTAAAACAGAACTGAAATTCTGTTTTTCATAAACCTCGACAGATACCCTATCTATCGAGCTGCTGTCGAGCCACGGGCTTTAACAGCTCTACAGGTCTCGATAGATAGCTAGCTGTCGAGATAGTTGTCAAGTTTTAATGAACAACACTTATTCAGCTTGTTTCTTGGACAGACTTGCATGACTTTAACACTTGATCTTGAAACACAGTTTCTTGAAGTATTAAACACATACTAGATCTACCCAATTACAAGTAAAGTGTGTTTTGTCAAAAGATTAGCCAATTACATAAAATAGTGACATATGTTCCTAACAAGTGAATCACATATGTCCTAACAATTTCCCCCTTTGGCAATCCGTGACAAAACCACAACAAACAAATGAGATATTAGAGAAGTCATAAATCACTCAACTCATATTCACTTGTTGAATATAATAAAATCTATCCTAACACAAACTGTTGAAAAACTTTGCAAGAAGAGAGTTTATGGCAAGTAGACTTTGACAACCTGTATTTCTGAAACACTTTAAACAAAACTCATCAAGGCATCTTTGTGTGAAACAGAAATAATAGATTGCATACAAGTAATAAGAACCATGTGTATAAAGAAAGAAAAGAAACAACACATGCAAGGGTAAGTGAAAGAAACATGCATCAACATATATAAAGAAGATAAGTACAATGTATGTCAATAATGGTCACAAGACCCATGTACAAGAATAAATATATCTAAAATAGAGAAAAGAAAAAGATATATGTAATCCTCAGTACATCCTTCAAAAATATCAACACTCCCCCTAACAAAGATGTCCTATACTAACTCTCCCCCTAAGAATGACTACTCTCATATCCAAAATTACTCCCATTTTTTGTCACGAGTGACAAAGGGTAAGAGTGTCAAGTAGACATCTCATCGGTAGAGCTAGTATCTCCATCATCAGAAGCATCAACGTCATCACCATCATCAGAAACATCATCGTCATCACCATCATCATCATCCTCATCCTCAGAATCAGAAGTCACTAGAGGAAGTGGAGGAGAAGCCTCAAGAGCAAAGCCACCCATGATCGCTTGCCACCATGCAATACGACCGACACATGATGTCTCCAAGTGACATATCGCTTGTAGAAGAGGAAGGAGCAAACGTGGATGGAGTAGAATGAGATGGTGTCGAACGGGAGAGAGGAGCTGCTGAATCCGACTGCCGTGATCAAAACTGCGACTCGCTACATTTAACGGTAGCAGCGTCTATGGCATACAGGACAAAGAAATGGTCGGAAGAGGGAAAAGGAACAGAAAAATGGCATAAAATCCGCGTGATAGCCAAAGGAAAAATGAGCTTATCACGGGTAGCCGTATCCCTATACATATCTATAAGAGAGAGAATAAAATGTGAAGGAAAATCAATAGTGAGATGCTCAAGAAGAGACAACAAAAATCGAGCATAAGGCTCTGTGATAGAGTTGTAGTGAAAGAGTGGGTGCAAAACAAAAGTAATCATCATGTTTATGAATCTAGGACCTTTAGCAAAGGCCTTACATGGTGTAAATTGATGATCACCCCAATCAGAAGGGCGCTTGCAGAAAGCAGAGATCATCTTGTCTTTAGACATAGTCCTCAGACGCTCACATCTGGGATAGTCAGGATGCTCTACCTTCGGGACATGAAGCACATCCGCAACAAGCTGCGGTGTGACAACAATGCACGTACCTCGAACGCAAGTAGAAAAGAAAGGTACTGAAGAATCGAATCCATGTATGTTGGAGTAAAACTCCTGAATCAGCACAGAAGGACATGTAACCAGGACGTCGCACAGTGACTCCCAACCCCGACTATGAATGACATCGGGTAGGTCAGTGTCGGCGAAGTCCGCCAAAATGACTCGGCGTTCCAAATGAACACCTCGTAGAGAAAAGTTCTCCGAGAAGTCCTTTCGGGCATCCTCATCACGGAACTGAATATGAGAAGGAGTAGGATCAGAAGACGAAGACGATGCCCTAGAACGCAAAGGGTTTTAGGACGGAGCTAACTTACGCTTAAGTGCCATAGACAAGACTAACATAAACAGAAAAGAGAGGGAGAGAAATAAACAATCAGAAAAGTCCCAACACAGTTTAAATATAGCAAGTATATTGAAAAAGGAGTACATATGCATGGGGAATGCATGAACATGTGACATGCAAAGGAAATTGCATCATGGGCTCAGCCTAATCCAATCCTACTAGCACACAATCAGTTTAACATATATATCACACATCTAAATGCATGAAAATATAGTTATAATGCATGTGTGATGCAATGCATGAGATTTTAAACTCATTTAATCAAAAACCCATCCCAAAATTTCAACAATAACTCATTAATTTTGAAAAACCCTAAAATTTTTCAAAAACCCCAAAACCTAGGTTTCAAAACATGAAATGCATGTAAAAGAGAGATAAGAAACATACCAAGTGAAGAAAAAAACTTGAGAAAGCTTGAAGAACACTTGGAATTGAGGTTTGGAGTGAGAAAAAGTGTTTAGGGAGGAGAGAACACAAAGGTATCGAGAGAGAGATTGAGAGAAATGAAGGTCGGATCGCACAGAACCTATATATAGAGGTTTAGTAAAGCTCGACAGATAGAGGTGTCGAGAGGTGTTGAGCCATCTGTTGAGAAAAACAATGTCGACAGATGCAGCTGTCGAGAAGGTGTCGAGGTACAAGGCAAAGACATAAGAAAAGAAGCTCGATCGATCCACCAACTGTCGAGAAACTATTGAGGATCCAGGAACTTTCTCGATCGATCCACCTAGCTGTCAAGGATCTATCGAGATTACGATAACAAACAGCTTAAGAGCTCGACAGATAGTCAGGTGTCGAAGAGGTGTCGAGATTACTTAAAATCAGTTTTTCAGGAAAGGAAAAAAAAAATATAGATATGAATGCAATCAAGCATGCAATTCAACCAAGGATCCAATCAACATTTTAAGCTCTCAAAATCATCTCTCAACAATAATTTTTAAGCACATAAATCCCAAAAACACACACACACACACACACACACACTAAACAAGTCTAACCAATTTTATATTTCAAAAAACAAGTTAAGACAGTTTAGTGAGCATACATTAACACATGTAAACCTTGTGATGGACAAATCACATTGTACCTGCACATGTATCAAGAGTAACAAAAAATATTGCGTATTGTGTGTGAAAAACATCATAAGATTGCATAAGTGTATACATGTTATGACGATTTGAGATATGAGAAAATCACTTTAACTCACACACAATCATAACTGTTTGATGGGGATTATCACTTTCGAGGTACATCCTATAACTCCCACATCTCCTAAAATACATGCTTGCAATCATATTTAAAGCATTTTTATCTTTTTGCTTTTTATTTTTCTTTGCATATTTTTTTATTAAGCAAATCATGCATGGGCATATAAGAGATAGAAAAGAAATACTCAATTATGTTAAGCTTTTGACATTTCAATTTTGCTATGCCAAAGCACACAAATATCATTTCATAATTGGCGGGCAACAGTGGTGAGATGGTTATTTATGCATTTCTCTTAGGATTTTCTAGTCCTTCCCGTCAAAAAGAGTGATACGAGTGTTAAGTACAAGAGATTACTTAATCTTACTCATCACAAACACAAGCCACAAAACTCACTTGTTTAGTTGTGCATAGAGATGCTCATCTAAGCTACAAATGATACAAAGTTTAGAAAATTTTGTTTCAATGGCCATCCAAAGTACACAAGTACCAATGTACACAAAACACATACTGTTTTTGTATTTTTCTGATTTTTCATTTTTTTTTAATTTTTATATCAAAAACAAAATAAACAAATCTGAAAGCAAACAAAAACATGTTAAACAAAGCAAAGCATAAAACTACATTGACTCAAAACTTGAAAGCAAAACACACAAGTAATGCACACACAAAAACAAGAAGAGAGAAAAAGAAAAGTGATAGAATCACTTGGAGCCCTTTTTCTTCCACACCCTGGAAGAACCTTTCCTTTGATTAACCCTTGAACTGGCGGTGAGGGGGAATAATTGAAACTGTTCAAGTTTGAAAGGAATATGAGGGCTTTAAGAAGATCTCCAAAGGGAGCAAGAGAGGATTGAAGCTGATTTTGGCTTCCAGATGATATCATGCTGTTGCTCTGTTAAGTGGCTAACCACTTATAGCAAGTTGGTCTAGTATGACCGGCAACTCCACAATGATGACAGAGATGCTGCTTCTTCTGTTTAGGCTTTTGAGAGTTAGCCTTCTTAGCCCTAGGGTTTTTAGCTTCCTTCTTATCTTGCTTACGGGGTGCTCTTAAGATAGATTTACCTTTGTCTATGTTCTCACTAGCTAAATCAGTTTTAACATCATTGTTCTTGATTTCAACATTATTAGCAAGAGGAACAAAAACAATAGAACTAGTAAAAGCAATATTAGAAGAAGAGAGACCATATCCTAAACCTATTCGATCAAAAGCAGATTTCTGAAGATTGAGCATCTCATTAAGCTTTGCACTTGAAGTCCTCTCCAATTGAGCTCTGACTTGAAACAGCTCCGCTTCAAGCTTCTTGGTATTCTCAACCAAGAAATTGTTCTCGAACCTCATTGCTCCAATAGTCTGATTGGCCTCATCAAACTTTGTGGAATGCTCTTCACGATTAAATTCCACATCATTGAGCTTCTTTGTGGTCAGCCTATAAAGTTTCTCATGTTTCTCAGAAAGCTTGTATAATTTCTCATAGGCTGTATGGATATCATCTTGATCATCCATCTTCTCAAACTTGGACTCCACCAATTCCTCTTCTTCATCCACATCTTCAACAATCCCATTAGTAGGATTGACAGTGGCAGTGAAGGCATTTAGGATTCCGTCATTCTCATTGTCAAAATCATCCTCAGGCTTGGTGTCGCTTAAAGTAGTTGCAAGTGCCTTGCTCTTCCCAATGTTCTTGAGATATGTAGGACACTCCTGTTTCATGTGACCGAAGTCTTGACACCCAAAGCACTTAGGTCTTGCGAGAACAGTGTACTGACCGCCCTCCCTAGCATCTTTCTTTCCTTTGTCTTGGCTCTTGAACTGAGAAGAACTGGATTGCCTACGGTCCTTGTCGAAGCCTTTCCCATTGACATTCTTCATGAACTTCTTGAATTTCCTGGTGATGTAGGACTTCATCTTAGAATTTTCATCGTCTAAAGACTCATCTGTGTCACTGCTCTTCGCCTTTAGTGTCATGCTCTTGCCTTTACCTGATTTGCCAATTCTAGTTAACCCTAGCTCGTAGGTCTGTAAATTGCCAACCAACTCTGTCAAAGGAATCTTGTCAATATCATTTGATTCCTCGATCGTTGTGATCTTTATATGGAATCTCTCAGGTAGAGATCTGAGCACTTTCCTCACAATCTTGGGTTCAGGAATGGTTTCCCCAAGATTGAAGGCTGAGTTCACTATGTCCTTAAGCTTGGCATATAACTCATCGAACGACTCATCCTCCTCCATCTTGATTTCTTCAAAACTTGTAATGAGCCTCTAAAACTTTGAATCTTTGACAGCCTTGGTTCCCTCATAGGTTGTTTGGAGAATGGTCCATGCCTCCTTAGCAGTTTCAGTAGAGGATATCTTCTTGAACTCCTCATTAGTGACTGCACTGAATAAAGCATTCAATGCCCTGCTGTTAAAGTTTGCCGCCTTGATCTTGGCATCATCCCAATCGGTCGATGCTTCCTTTGGCTTGGTCCAACCAATCTCTACAGCTTGCCACACCTTCTCATCTAGAGACTGCAATAAAGATCTCATGCGTACTTTCCAGTATGCATAGTTAGTGCCATCAAATAAATGAGGTATAATTAATGACTTTCCTCTGTCTATGACAAACAGGGGTCAATGGATCAACACAGCAAAAATTAATCCTAATCAGAGTGTGCCTGCTCTGATACCACTTGATAGGCCAAAAATGAATTGACCCTTTTGTGATAAATTAACCAATTAATTTAACCAAGTAAATTAATTAAGTTAATTAACATGCAAATGCGTGGTAGCACAAACAAATCACCAATAAACTAAGTATGCAGCGGAAAATAAATTTGACACCGTGATTTATTTACGAATGGGGGAAACCAACACGGCAAAAATCCCACTGGGTGATTTTAAGGTCACCACTCCCGAAATTCCACTATTATCACAACAAACGGTTACAAGTAAAGGAATTCTAGTACCTTATACCAACCTACAGTTGAACCTTTACCCCAATACCCAATTGGACTTGTTCTGTAGTGACAATTTCTCCTTTCGATACACGGCTCCTAGTACATGACTAACTAATTACGCGGATCCCAGTACACGACTTCAATCACCAACTAGAGAAGTTTGTTAGCTGCAAAGTTCTTCAGTTCATCCCAACGATGAAGATCAAGAAGATGCTTGGTCACAAAACCTTACGGTGCACAAACACAGCAACTTCTTCACAAGAATGATGAACTAGGGCAAATTCTGTCTCCGGTCACAATTTGCTTGAACAAACTTTGCTCAACACTTGTGCAACTTATGAACACTTTGACGGCCTTTAAAATAATCCTTTTTATATGTCTAGGGTTGTGAGAAAAGAAAGCCCAAATACATAAACATGGATTGGAGTTAAAACAGAACTGAAATTTTGTTTTTCATAAACCTCTACAGATACCCTATCTGTCGAGTTGTTGTCGAGCCACGGGCTTCAACAGCTCTATAGGTCTCGATAGATAGCTAGCTGTCGAACTTTAATGAACAACATGTCCTCAGCTTGTTTCTTGGACAGACTTGCATGGTTTTAACACTTGATCTTGAAACACAGTTTCTTGAAGTATTAAACACATCCTAGATCTACCTAACTACAAGTAAAGTGCGTTTTGACAAAAGATTAGCCAATTACATAAAATAGTGACATATGTTTCTAACAAGTGAATCACATATGTCCTAACAGATTACATGTTTTATATCTTCTTAACATGCACGTCAAATTTTTCTTATGAATCAGATGTTATTGTTATTTGATCCATAAACTCATGTTTATACATAATTTTGAAACACAAAAACTTAAAATTTAAAATTTTTTATAAATGAGATAATTAATGATTTCAGATCTTGAATTTTTGTAAACATGAATAGTATAAGAAGAAAATGTAATCCAATAATGAAATTTGTCCAAATTCCTTTTTACCACTGCTTAAAGTTGACTTGAACTCAACCAAAATATTAAAATTACATAAATTGACATGTAGACATGCTAAAATATATATATTTGTTTAATTGGACTCCCTATGATGATAACATGTGTGTACTTTTAAGTTTTAACCACATGTTGCCCTCTCAACAAATCATATGATTAATATTACTAATTCAGTGCCCCTAAATATTCGACTTGTCTTATGTTAGTTTTTGTAGTAATTATCTATTTTTTTAAGGATAGCAATTATATATTTCAGGTTGTCCATTTCAAAGTAGTTGCAAGTTGCAAGTTACAAGTGACTACGAGGCTAATAATAAGATATCCCATGCTAGCTAGCTATAGGCTGTTTGACAGAGACCCCTTTGACCGCAATTTAATTAACAATTTTAAATTTTGAATACATACAAATCATTGATTTGTACTATCATTGCAAACAAAACTACACCGGTAAGTTTGGAATTGTAGTACTTTAATAGCCATGTCTTGATAAATTTTTAAAGAATTGTATCCAAAATTTGTCCATATCAATTAGCCTCCCATTGATCAGTGAAATTGTCAAAAGGTTGGCTTGATTTTTCTCAAGCATTATTTGCATGTATTGTCAAGTGTAAACAAAAGCTGGATCTTGTATCATCATATGTGGACCAGTATTGGCTTGAAATATCAAGCCTAAAAATTAAATGCATGCATGGTTGCCGAAGTTGTTGACTTCCTTGTTGCATGGCTTTCTTGCATATGCTTGCCGACACACAACCTTGTATATCTAAGAAGCTTGTTATTCAGAGAAGTGTGGAAGAGAGACCATGAGTGTGTCACAAATTGGTGATAACTCTCTCTGATGTGGCAATATTTGAGATTTTGCGGCGAATCAGAAGAATCATAGCAATTTCTTTATTCTTTGTTATTTGTGAAAGTGATTTTTTTTTTTTTTTTAATAGTGGGATTTGGGTTTTGTGAGAGTTTCTATACACTTTTTTTTTATATCTTCATATTTATTAATGAAATTTTCTCTCATTACCGCCTATATATGTAGGCTAAAAACTAAACTATATAAGTCCTTGGTGTTTATACTCGTGATCTTTCTAAAATCTATAATACTTTCACAGTCAATCTTGTGTTGGAATGCTATCTAAAAGTATTTTTTCACAAGAATTTGATAATAGAGGTTTTGCTATTACAACTAGAAAATCCCAAAAAAATTACCAATGAGGTAGAAAATAAATCAAATTTTAAGCAAACTCACATTAATTAAGGTTGAATAAATGGCATCAAAAGATTAATGAAATTTTACACTCTGTTTGTACATTTTTCCTTATAAATATTTTACAAATTATCGTGTGGGCTGGATTAATATGGTGCACGTGCTCAACAATTATATGGTTTTTGTTACTTATTTTTCAAATTTAGTCCCATCTAGCCACTTGACCAAGTGCTTGCAGATCGTTAAGAAAATTGCCGATTACGTTTAATAACTTAACATAGACCGGTCAAATGTTCTATTAAAAATAAATTAATAAAAATAATAATAATAGTCTTGATAATGTTGAGAATTAAAGTGGTCAATTATGTGCAACAATTAAAAAACCAATAAAGAAAGAATGAAAAATAAAATAAAAGAGTTCAATTGCTCATGCGTCATGCCAATAATAACATATATATATATATACGAGTCGGAATACGTGGCATCATGTGATGTGAATTTAAGCATTTTCGTAAGGGAAAAAAAAGGTGAATATAATAACAATTTAAAGCTATCTTGAAGAATCTAAACCTTGACCAAGGAAAACATTATCATATCACTTTATTCGCAAAATAGAGAAGTCAATGGTCATTCTTTTTATACCTTAATTCTACTGTTCGTGTTATATGTTCTCTATTGTGATCTGTTAGCCTGGTAGGATACGTGTAACTCTTGCATATTTTCCACCGAGATGGATAATGGTACCGCTATAAGACAAAGCTACTAGTATGGTGAAAATAGTGAAGGTGTAGAATCTCATACAAAAGAAAGAGAGAGACTGAATAAAAAACTGGAATTCAACAACTTAATTATACAACGTAATCTGTTATCATTTAAGAAGTACGGACACAAATATGAGTACGGTATGAATATGGTGACACGAGCAATTCTAAAAAATTATAATATAAAATGGCCAGTACGACACCAGTGTGATATAGGTATGACACGGATACGACACCCTAAATGAAAAGTCCGTGCTTCAAGTTACACCTGTTGTGACATAGGTAATCCATATATAGACACTCTAATGGCCTGTTTGGATGTTAAAAAAAGGAGGGGGAGTAGAGTAGAGGAAGGGAGAGTAATTCAATTACCTTGTTTGGAAGTTTTTTAAGGAATGAGGGGGAGTGGTTTGGAGGGATTTGGAGGGGTTTGAACTACCTCTAACCCCTCATTTTTAATTCCCCAAAATTGGAGAGATTTGGAGGGAGAGTAGAGTAGACAAATTATTGATCATATAAATTCCCCAATTTACCCTTTCTAAGTCACCAGAATTCTAATAAATCATACAAGCAAACCTTTAAACTTCCTTTTAATTTCACAATTACTTTTAAATTTTCCATCATTACTTTCTCGGAAACCAAATTGCTCAAAGAAAATCATTTCAGAAAGAGAGAAAAGCAAACCAGCAGAATCGAAGATGGAAATCTGACTGCCTTCCCAAAGTATAATGATCAGTGATCTATCAGAATCAATAATAAGTCTTATAACGGCAGTGGTGGAGGATTAGGATCTGATAACCACTTCTAGAGAAGCTTCTCTCACGATGGTGGGTTTGGACTCGGGTTCGGGTCTGGGCCATTCAGGCAGGGGAAGATCAAGTACACGTCGTCGTTTCAGAGGAGCATAGGTGGGCTTTTGTTGGGATTTACGATGGGTTCCATGGTCCAGATGCTCTGGATTATTTGTTGTCCAATTTGTACTCTTTTGTGCACAAAGAGCTCAAGGGCTTGTTGTGGGACGATGGGTTTCCAATACTATTGCTGGTGGAGCTGCAGCTGCCATGGGCTTGTTTACGTTCACATTCACGAGTGGCGCGTGAGCTAGGGACGGCGTCGTCAACGAAGGCGTAACCAACAGCAACATGATCTCTCCGTTTCCACGCGTGTTTGAGAGAGAAAACCTTTCACTTTGCTATACCCTTTTTTTTTTTTTTGAGATTTATATTTTGTATTATCAATTAAATATTTAATTGATTATTTAATTAAATAATAAAAAATATTATGGTTTTTTTTTAGTATAAAAAAAAAGTAAAAAAAATATTTAATCATAGACCAATGTTGATTATTTAATTCACATCAGAAAAAAATTATCAAAAAATATATTGTATACTATAGTCATAATTAATCTAACAAATTAATCATATATCAATGTTGCAAGTTTATTTTCAAATAGGGGTAAATTTGTCTATTTAAATCATTTCCTCTCCTTTCTCTCCTAATTTTTAAAACTTCCAAATAAGAGGAAGGGCTAATTACTCCCTTTCCTCTTACTAATTTTAAAAACATCCAAACAAAGTAGAGGAGAACCATTCCCCTCTACTCTCCTCCCCACTACTCTCCTCCCCTCTACTCCCCTCTACTCTCCTCCCTCTCTAAACTTCCAAACAGGCCATAAGAGTAAGATCAAAATATCTCAAACTTGTTAGCCAAAATATCTGAGTTTGTTATGCTAATCAATAACTAACTTATACACGTGTTGATTGATGAGTAACTAACTTTACTTAACAAAACGGCAACATTTCAATACTCTGTTAAGCACAGATGCATTGTTTATCCAAAACGACATCGTCTTATTTAATGAGAAACAGTGTTATTCTTCTTTAACTTAGACACGCGTTTCACCAAATGCTTGGATGACATCGTTTTGGATCTCGTCTTCAACAGATGATGATTTGCTACAATCCCCTCTCATATCATATGGTCACCAATTGCCTCTAGTGAATACACTAATCCCTATTTGTTGAATTCAGATTAGCAAATTTAGATGTTACCTGAAGAATTTTTTCGCTTTCTAGTTATGTTTTGTGTTAAATGGAAGAACCTAAGCCATGTTTTGTGTTATTTTTAAAGTTCCTTCTCCTTCTTTTAGTAGAGAGGTAGAGGACAAAAATTAAATAAAAAATTGAAGGCCATAAGGTAGTTTATGGTCCGGGATGTAATGTTCAAGTTTTACATTTCACAATGTGATAAATCCAAAACGGAATGTGGTAATCAGGTTCATTTTAATTCTGGTATTCTCATTCAAATGATCCGAGGAAATCAAATATATACATATGAACGATTATGACACCATCAATTTCTCTACACACACAAAATCTAGAGATATATACAACATAAATCTACCGAGTCCAGAAAAGACTAATTAGCATTAACAAAATAGGGAGACAACTTGATCAGTAAAAGGCAATTATTGGAAGCTCTATACCATATATTGTTTTAGATGAGCAGCTCTAGACTATACTGTCTAATGTAAAATTTATAATCTTCAAGAAGGAACAATTTGCGAAAATTACATTCTAGCTTCATCCTAGAGCAAATACTGGTCCACAAGTTCACAATGGGTTTAGTGAATGAGTGTGCTTTCCGCAGAGCAATGTCTCATTCCTAACCAAATCCCATTCAAAGTATTATCTTGGAATTAAAACCGCAAAGCTCATAGTTTCTTATCATTAAGAAAGCACATTGCCTGTCACATAAGCTGGTGGTGGCTTAGTTGCTTTTATATATAAATTTATTACCGAGAGTCAAGATTAGTGGAATAGAGATCATGGGCAGATGTAGAAGAAGAGCCAATCCATGTTGGATTTGCTGACTGAACGAGGCTCTGACCTTCAACTGAGTTTAGTTGTGGGCTCTGACCAAATTGGTCTCTTAAGGCCTCAAACCTCCATTCATCGCCATAAATACCTGGATCCCTGGCCACTTCATCAACAACAGTCTTGCCTTCAAGCATACTCACTACGGCAGTCATGGTGGGCCTAAGGGCTGGTGATGGATTAGAGCATAATAAAGCTACTTTTATCATTCTAAGTACCTCTTCCTTACTGAACTCAGACCCCAATTCTGGATCTACCAACTCCATCAAATCCCCTCTCTGTTGTAAAACGGTTGCCTGCAGTGAAAAGAATAGAGTTAGGAAGTGATTGAAAAATTAAAAAAGCAAACAAAATTGATTTAATTTTTCTTTTTACTATTAATTACTGTTGTTCTCCAAGTAAGAAGACAATAGAATACCCATTTAAAGGTTGAAAAAAAAAAAAAAAAAAAACCAAAATTTACCTACAAGTTAGTTTGTCCGCAAATGCAATGGCTACAAATCCCTTTTGATATATATATATATATATATATATATATATTAAATGTGAATTTTGATAAATCCACCATTAGAATGTATTTTTTTAAATTATATTGTCTATGCTTGCAAAATTTCAAAAAGATAAAAAATAATAGCTTTGTCATCAATTAAATGTTTAAATTTCAAGTTTTTGTAGTCTTAATTATGCAGAAAAAATAAATTTATGGATAAAATAGTAAATAACATTATATTTGAATAAAATATGACATGCATGTTAAAAAAATAAAGAACATGCAATCTAATGGTTAGATTTTCAAAATATGTAGCCATTTTAATTTTTAAGTGAGAGTTTGTAGCCATTACTTAGAAACTAGCTTGCAAACTTTGTAAAAAAAAAAAAAAAAAAAGAATTAACAATTAGTAATTTAATTACACAAATGACAAAATTTAGCAACAAACTTGGCTGTAGCTTAAAACTATAACTCCGCTTAATATCTTTTTATTGGATGTGAATTTTGACAAATCTATCATTGGATACATTTCCTACTTATATCCTCCATGCTTGTAAAATTTATAAAAAATCAAAGATCAATAATTATGTCATCAATTGAATGTTGAAATTTCTATTTTTTGTAATCAAAATTATGCATAAAAAATAAGTTTTTGGATTTAATAGTAAATAACATCCGATAGGTATAAAATTTTGCATGTGTGTTAATAACATACAGAAAATGAAATTCATTAATTAGAATTTCAAAATATGTAATCATGTTAATTTTTTAAGCGGGAGTTATAGCTTTAGGCTACAACCAATAATTTATAGCCAAACTTTGTCTCCAAAATAAGAAAAAGATACAATTGGCCAAACTCTTGCTTCACATGTTCATTTTCCAACTTGAACTCAGTGGAAAATAAAGCAGGGTGACCTATAGTTTAATGGATTATTCCAAAATATGTAACTTGGGTTCATATTGTGGTTTTGGCGGTAAGTTTCAAAACAACATGCGAAGGATAATCTTACCCAATCCAAGAGGCATACAAATTTCTCATTTGGTCGATATTTTATGTTGTTCTTCCCAGCAACAATTTCCAATGCAACAACTCCAAAACTATAAACGTCTGCTTTGTAGGTTAAATAACCCCATAATGCATATTCTGGAGCCATGTAGCCTCTGCAACACATACAATTACCATGATATTTCGTTCACTAGTATGATCTTACCAACATTGGTCAATTTCTAACCACCAGATTATCCAAACAACTGTTAGGCATGCAATCATGCAATTAATGGGGCTATCATAACTAAGTTTAGCTTCATTGAGCTAGAAGCAATAATGAAATAACAAAAGCAAGAGTAAAAAGTAACAACAAAACTAGCTTTGTGGAAAATAAGCTAACTTTTATTTTTTTGCCTAACATGTAGCAAATAAGCTACCCAAAACTATGAGTGGGTAGCTTATTAAGTAGTAGCACTTATAGAAATATGAATGTCGAAAGGTGGGTGGGACAAATTATCTCATACACCCAGTCCATGGTCTACGTAGATCCATCTTTATGTGGGGGGAATGTGTCAAACACAAAGCGTAAGAGCATTTACAATGTTGGTGCTAAAATAGCTAAAATGCTATTTTAGCGCCAAAACACTAAAATGTATGCTACATTGATGGTGGTATACTTAATTTTTTTTGCAAATGGGCTAAATTTAACTGCCATTTATGACAATCTACTATAGCTCAAAAGTGATAAAATAAAATATTTATTTATTCCATACCTTTTGATTTTTCTATTAAAGTATTGTGCTCTCTCTCTCTCTCTCTCTTTCTTGCTTTTGTATTTTTTTTCTCTCTCTGCACCTTCTCGCCCCAGTCACTCTGTTGAAACGATGAAAGACCGAACCCAAGCTTGAAACTGTGAACCACCAAACTCAAATCCTCTCTCTTCTCACATATCTCACAAATTTCCTACCCACTTATCTAGTCTATTCTCTCTCTTTGACTGAAACCCTCCATCTTTTTGCTTTCTCTCCTCTATATTCTCATCTCAAAACTAAAGTTTCAAAGGAAGGGATTTAGGCTTCCATATGGGTAAGACCAAAGCTCCATGGATGCATGAAATTTTTGTGTTATTTATTTATTTATTTTTTATTATTATTATTATTTTATCATTTGTGGAATTGATGGCTGATTTGTGTGTGATTTGGGCTTATTTTTCTTGGGTTTTGGTTGGATTTTTCTAAGATTGGTTCTGTGTTATTGTGTTTTTTTTTCCCTTTAGTTGAGTGGTTTTGCTTCATGGTATTCACTACAAATGGTCGATGGGTGGTTATATTGATTTTGGCTGAATGTAATTGGAAGGTTGCTTTTGTATTCTAGGTGTGGGTTTGTTGGTTGCTTTTGCTTTTGAAAAGAGAGAGAGGCGAAGAGGAAGAGAGAGAAAGGGATAGAAGAAGAATAAAGAAAGAATTAGAAAAAAGAAAAAAGAATAAAGAAATAATATTTAAATAACATGGTAATATAATAGAACTTTTTGATGTTGGTTGTATTGTAAAGTGAGGTGTTAAAATAGATAAAACAATTTGAGTAAACTATATATTTGGTCCCTATTCTTTATATCATATTTCAATTTGGTCTCTAACTTTTCAATTGTGTCAATTTGGTTTCTAACTTTTCAGTGTCGTGTCAATTTAGTTCTTGCCATTATATCTTGGATGAAAATTGCTGACATAGCAAACGGCCAAAATAAAATTTTAGTTTATTCTCACATCAGTATAAGTTAATTTTTTATTTTGGCCATTAGACACATCATCAATTTTCATCCAAAAGATAACAGTAGGGACTAAATTGACATGGTACTAAAAGGTTAGGGACCAAATTGACACAATTGAAAGGTTAGGGATCAAAATGAAATATGGTGTATAGGATAGGGACCAAAAACGTAGTTTACCCAAATAATTTTTTGAGTTGCTAAAAGCCAAATTTGTTAGCACCACTATTGTGAATGCTCTAATGAATATTTTCACAGGACATGAAGATATGAATGCTTTAATGAATAATTTCATAGGACATGAAGATATTGTAATGTACTAATGTGTACACAAAATTATACCTATTAATGGTAATTGACCTTTTTGGACCGATTGATTGTGATTGATGTCAATTGATGCTAATATAAGGATTTTATTTTACTTCCACATTTAATATATTCTGGATCCAGGGAATTCTTTGCCAGGGGAAGCCAAAGCAGCTTGGTGTGCTATCAGGTGTGCTGCTATGGAAGGTTATAGAAATATTTCAAAGGGCTTTAGAAGACTTTTATGCTTTATAAAGTGCAACTCTTTGTTGTGTACAAATAGTGTTCCATATTCATGAAATTAGATAATGATTATAAATTTTTATGCTCCCAAAAGCACATATAAATTTTGATAGTATGACATACAGTTGAATGTTGGTTATGTAGTGTAAGGTTGAATTTTATCAACCATCTTGTTAGCTTTATTCCATGCCAAATTTGCTTGTATTTTAGCAATTAGTAACCCTGTATTTATGTGGGAATCATGTAAGAGTAGTGAGTGAGAGACTGTGAAGAAATGCTTAAGTTTGTGTAAGGATGCAGAGACTCGCGGCTGGACTTGCGGGTGACTCGTGACTGGTAAGCTGCCAAAGTTGGCACACGTATGGAGCATGCAGGGGAGCTGAAGAGTCATGCCAGCTGTTGTACTACAGGACAAAAGTCCCAAGTTGGCCAGGCCGTTAGCTCGCGGCTTGAACTCATGACTCTTAAGTCGCCAGACCAACCTGTTTAGGAAAAACTGACTTTTCACATTTCTTCTCACCCTACTATATATATATACCCTTATACCCATGATATTATGAGAGCTTCAAGAGAGAATTTTGAGAGAGAAACCCTAGAGAAAAATAAGATTGATTTATCCACAATTTTCACATAGAGACTCTTCAAATTCCTCTACTCTCTTCCTCTCCATTGTCAAATCCTTGAGAGGTATATTATCAATACCTTTTCTCACCATACCCATATCTATGAAAAGGCCATTTGGTGTTTGGGAAGCAGTTAAGAAGGGACCAATTTCATATTGGTTGATGCTATGGTCAAGTAGCAGAATCCGGTAAGCTAAAGAAGAAATAGGTTCGGCGTAACCTCGTTGGAGTAAGAGCTTGGAAGGCTTAGGTACATTGGGTAGATTAGGCTTGGAGGGTCTTCTGTTGTTCATGTATCCCAACTACATTCTTTAGTGGATTGTTTACTGCTTGGTGGGTAGCGGAGAGGTTTTACGCTGAGGGCTTCGGTTTCCTCTTCGATAACACATCGTGTGTTGTCCTTGTGTTTGCATCTCTCTTCCCTTAATCTTTTCCATTTAATTTCCGCTGTGGACGTGATTTTATTTGGTTTAGATTGTTTATCAATTCTGTTTTAAAGCTTAAGTTCATATTCCACACATTAATTGTTTGACATTAAGCTTGAATTGGTAATTTGTAAATTAGGGGTCTAAACGTTCGTAGTGTTTTACATATTAATTGAACTTTCAATTGGTATCAGAGCGGGTACACTTTTATTTGTTTCATTACCATAGTGTGATCCTTGACCCCATATTGAGATGGACCGGTCTCAATCTTTAAATGCTCCACCATATTTTGATGGTAGCAACTATACCTTTTGGAAGTTAAGGATGAGAGCATTTCTGTGTTCTATAGATAAGGCTGTTTGGGATGCTGTTGAAATAGGTTGGACAAAGCCAGAGGCAGCCAAATCCACTTAGGATAAGGCAGCCCTCGCGGTGTCAAATGCTAATAGTAAAGCACTTAACGCAATTTTTTGTGGTGTATCCCCAGATGAATTCCGTCGGATTTCTCATATCACCGTTGCCTAGGAAGCATGGCAGATTTTGAAAACCACTTATGAGGGTACAAAGAAAGTTAAGGACACAAAACTATAGATGCTGACTACCCGGTTTGAGGAGCTCAGGATGAGTTCGGATGAGTCCTTTGACTCTTTCTATAGTAAGCTAAATGAAGTGGTCATCGACATGTTTAACTTGGGAGAGAAAACGGAGGACTCGAAAGTTGTAAGAAAAATTCTTCGTTTATTGCCAGAGAGCTTCTGTGCAAAGGTGACTGCAATTGAGGAGAGCAAAGGCCTTGATGAAATTAAAGTCCAAGAGCTGATTGGTTCTCTGCAAACATATGAACTTTCATTACCAAATCAAAGAAAGAGCAAATCACTGGCTCTTAAGACAATAAATGAAAGGGTAAAAGGTCATGGTTCATCAGATGAGGATGCAGTAGAAAAGGATGTTGCCTACCTTGCAAAGAATTTTCGAAAATTTCTAAAGTTCAAGAATAGTGAGAAATTTGGTGATAAAAGGAAATTCATGAGTTCCGGAAAGGAGAAGAAGGGCTTCAAAAAGATAGAAGGGAAGGAGTCCCAATCTACACAATAAGTCACTTGTTTTAAGTGTAATGGACAGGGCCATTTCAAAAAGGAATGTCCTAATTATCTGAGATCGAAAGGAAAGGTGTATGCCACCACTCTCAGTGACTCAGATTCCTCCACCTCTGATTCGGAGGATAGCTGTGATGAAAAAGGGAATTTCTTAGCATTCATGACTGTTGCTCATGTTGAGTCTTTGGAGGACTTGAATTTACTTGTGGAGGAGCTTAGGGAGCATAGTGATGAGGAATTCATGGGAATTGTAGAAGAATCAGATGTTGAAGAAGATGAAGATACAACTGGTCTTAAAGAGAACTACAATTTTCTACTTGAGAAGTCAGGAGAATATGCAAGGGTGGCCAAGGCAGCTGTGAAAAAGATGAAGAAAGCTGAAGAGGACTATAAAAGTCTTCTAGTGAGATATAAGGAGGCCAAGTGTGAGATAGAGACGCTAAATGGCGAGCTAACCGAAGCTTACACCAAGGTAAAATTCCTTGAGCTTGAGGTGGTTCAAGCAAATGCCAAGGTAGAGCGAGTCTCCACAAAGAAGCTTGATGATGTCCTTTCCTCTCAAAAGACCTTCTCCGACAAAACCGGATTAGGATACATCGGAGAAAGTAGTTCAGCTGTGAACATGTCCAAAGAAGTGAAGTTTGTGAAGGCCAAAGAGTCGGTTGTAGTTGCCCCTACTGATGAAAAGACAAATGTTGAGAAGAAGAAAAATGTAACTGACCAGCGGGTGTTGAACAAGCCCTGTAATCAATCTGAGGTCAGGTATGAAGCCAGAGCAAAATCTCTTCCACGATCGCAAAGAGATCCTAGAACGAATCATGTGTGTCATCACTGCGGACTTCAAGGGCACACCCGACCCAATTGTCATAAGCTGAGAGCATTGAGGAATACTAGTGATCAAAGGTTAAGAAGGCCAAGAAATGACAAGAGGACTTGGGCTGTTGAGCCATCAAGAGATCGAAATGTTGATCCCGAAATGATAGACGTGATGAAGATGATTGGTGTATTCACCAACTGCTTGGAAAGCTTCACTAGAAGGTTTGAAAGTCCTAACTCTCGTACCCGATCCTATAAGGATATCACCCCGAACACACGTGACGTGTGGGTGATGAAGGGTACTCATACATAAGTATTACCACATGTCCATGCATTAATACTTTCTATGTTGTGTGATTGTTGGTTTTTTTATTGATTATGAGAATTGAAAATTGTTGGTTTGTTTCATTTTTTTGTTTTTACATTGTTGTTTCTAATCAATCTTTTCCTTCTTGAGTGTCAAAAATCTAAAAACCACATAAAAAGTAGAAAACCCAAAAAGATTGATCAACATTGTTGAGTTTTGTCTCAAAATATGTTTTATCTTGTACCTTTGTGCAAATGGCTTTGTGCATATACGAGCATAGCTTGTTCTCTATGCACTCATATTATTGTGGGAGAAATCTTAAAATCTATGTGACTGTTGTAAATAGATCTTTAACCTTGTCATGAATGATTAGTGAATGGTTTTGTTGATCTTGAGACATGCATAGACTTGTGTATATATATCTTCCAATTTTTTATTTTAGTGTTTTTGCTAAAAGAGCTCACCAAATGTAAATCTCCAAATGAAAAGAGATATTGAGCTGCAAAAGCCTGTCGCACATACTAGTATTTGACTAGGAAAAAGGGAAAGTGACCAAAAATTAAAAATTGTATGATGCCCAAAAAGCCAAAGGCTAACTCATCAAAGTGAAATATCAAAAATTTCAGGCATCAATCTCACAATGAGATATGTTGATTCAAAAAGATCAAATGTTATGTCAAACATGGAGCCAAATGAAAAACTTCAAAGATATTGTACTCAAGCCTTTGTGGGAGGTCATATATGCATATTTCTATAATTGAGATGGATCACATTATCTAGTGCTAGTTGTGTATGCCTTGATTGAATTGATCATTGAAGCTTCACATTAGACTAAGGACTATCTCATTTTTGATATTCACACACAACACACAAGTCTATGTTCAATGAATGCCATATTCATTCGTGTGATTGTACTTGATTAAATGTGTTTTCACATGCTCAATCGCTATTGATCAATCGCAAAAAGATTTTTGAGTATTTTGGTTGTTTTTGGAAAGTACTTTGTTTTTGCAAAAATTGTCAAAAATTTCAAAAATTGTTTTGCCCTGTTCTAGTGACTCATTAGCGAGTAGAACCAGTCGCATGCCCCAGTCGCGAGTTCATCACAGAGATTTTTTGCGACTCACTAGCGACTCATTGGCAGGTAAATGCTTCAATTGCGAAAAAGACTTAGAATATTTTTCAAAAAATTTGGAATTTTATGTTTTTCGTGGCTCAGGTTGGCGACTTGTTTGCGGGTGGAAAGTCCAGTCGCGAGAGGTACACAGAGATTTTCGCGACTCAGTTCGCGACTCTCTTGTGAGTGGAACTTCCAGTTGCGAAAAAAACTTAGAAAATTTTTCAAAAGTTTTCTTTCAAGTGTTCTGGCGGCTGGCCCTAGCGACTTGCACGCGACTTGTTTTAGTCGCGAAAATCGCGTGTTTTGCACAAAATGGGTCAGTTTTTAAACTTTTTCAATTTTCCCTCGAATATTTCTGACTGTTCATCTCCTTCCTTACATGAACACTCTCAAACTCACCGTATCACTCTCAAACAAACTTCCATTTTGAATCATTTCATTCTCAAATCTTCAAGGAAAAAGGTATGGGTTTCTATTTTCTCACTCTATTTTACATATTTTTCCGTGCATTTCCTCATTTTGTGAAATTTTGTTTGAGTTTGTGTGTTTTGCAATGTTCGTAAATGGGTTTACTTTATTGTGTTGGCTAAAGGGGTTTTGTTGATTCTAGTGATTTGATGCTTGCTTCACTTGTATTCTTGACTATTTCTTAGATGTGTATCTTGACTGTGTTGCTTTGTGCATATCATTCTCATCGTAGTATGTCACAATGACAGATATTTGTGACTTTGTGATTGACCATAGTTTACAGTGAACTGAACTGTGATTATTTATTCATCATTGCTGATCATTTGTTACTTGTTTTAGTATACATTGCTTTAGTGTTGCTCATTCTCACATACTGCTGACTGGGTTCATGTACTATGTTTAAGTGTTATCTCGGTCTGAATTTCAATGAGTCTCCAATTTTTGACTATCTTGAATCTAATCAAGTTATTGTTCGTGTCATGTGTCTGTGCACTTGGATCTTTACTGTGTGTTTGTTATTTTGTAGATGTCTCGCTGATTGTCCAAAGAAAAAGAGATTGTAACTGATGTTTCGTCATCCCCTGTTGCTAAATGAACTCGTCTCTCATCTTAGTCGTCTAAAGACTCAAACCGTGAGAGGTTCAAAACTCCTCTCGATTCATAGACTCACTTAAGCATTTTTGAAGGCTACTCCCATAGTGGAACGAGTGGTAAAGTTTGACACTTTGGGGACAACTTTTATCCCTAGAATCTTTGAAGCTAAAGATTAGGCCAATTTGTTCGGGAATTTCAAAGACCCGATGGAAGAGTTGGTTAGGGAATTCTTCTCAAATGCGAGATATATTGGAGTTGAGTTAAAATGCTAGGTAAGAGGAAAAGAGTTTTCCATCAATCCGAACTACATAGCCAAGGTCCTTCGCATCACTAGACCTGAGACTGTGGACCTCACCCCTTATTATGATCGAACTCCTAAGGTTAAAGACATTCTGCAAGTTCTTGGGCTTGATCATAAAGTCTCCAGTAAAGGTACATCTATAAACATTGCAAAGTTTGCTCCTGAGTTGACCACTCTGAAGCTGATCATATTCTCCAATCTCTACCCGTTGTCCAACATTGCTTTCATCAATCTTGGAAGAGCTCAATTCCTATGTGATCTTATTATAGGAGCCCCGATTGATATCTATGCCCATATCTTCCAGACCATTGGGAAGACCGCGGCTCAATTAGCAACACGAGCATGTATTTCGTTTTGTAGTCTCATCATGAAGATCATACTTCTTGAAGGTGTCAATCCCCCATTAGATGGAAAAATGATCAACCGTCCTCGACCAATATCCATGATATCTCTCCAAGCTAGCAAGAGTCACTCCTCTCAAAAACAAAAGAGTGAACATATGTCTCCTGCTACAACATCTGCTCATGGGTCAGATACACCTGTGCATACCACATCTATCTCTCCTATCACCCCTGAGTTACAGCAGACTAGCAATCAGCCAGAACAGTCTGGTCCTCAAGCTGATAGGTTGGGTCTTTTATTTGAAAATCTTCATATACGCATTACTGGAATTGAAAGACTTATCTACTCCACCAACAATCAAGTTCAATTGCGACTCACAATCATGGAGAATCAGCTAGATGCTAGTCAGCAAAAGCTAGAGGACAGCCTTTAGCTATTCGTGCCAAAAAGGGGGAGAGCAACACAAAGGGAAGTGTGCATAGTAAACGGGGGAGTTGTGTGCTCAAGAGGAGAAAGCTGTCATATACACTCACACATACTTTTGGACATATTGCCTAACTTTGGCTAGCCTAGTTTATCAGTCATTTACTTATAGTCTTCTATTGTCCTTATAAACTCTTGGTTTTGTCTGGCTGTGTTACTTGGGTTATTGTTTTGGTTTAAAACTCATGGATCTGTTTTAAAACTCATATGTTACTTTAGCTTGTTAATATTTAAAATTTTTATTCAGTATGTTTTTAGTTTGTGCCCATGTTGCTTTTGTAAGCTTTTAGGGTTTGTTTCCATGCTTTTGTAGGCTTTTATGGTTTGTACCATGCTGTGCAGCCTTTTTGTTTTGTTGTCTAATACTTCTAGCTAAATGTTATGCATTTTCTTTAAGTATTCTCACTCCTGTGCCCTTGTAGGATTTTGTTCCTAGATGCATATACTTTATGTATTTTGCATTGGTTAAGTGTTGGGCATGCAAGTGATTTGCATTGAGCATATTTTCTTGTATGTTTGGATGTTCATTCCAAGTGTGAATGAGCATTGTGGTCACTATTTTATAGTGATTTCCTGTTTGGTCAAGCCATGATTTATTTCTCATTCCATTTTGCTTGATCGCATTGTGCTTGTCTCATATGCTATTACAAACTTTTCTGCATACAATGATGATACCGTGTTGTTATGTTTCAGGAGATTCTTCTTCATATGATTCAAGAGCTTATCAGATTCTAGATTTAGGTGTGAGTGAGTTTTGTTCAACTGTTCCTAACTCGCATATTAAGTCTAGAGTTTGTTTTAGGGTTTTGTCACGAAATAGCCAAAGGGGGAGGTTGTAAGGTTGAATTTTATCAACCATCTTGTTGGCTTTATTCCGTGCCAAATTTGCTTGTATTTTAGCAATTAGTAACCTTGTATTTAGGTGGGAATCATGTAGGAGTAGTGAGTGAGAGAGTGTGAAGAAATGCTCAAGTTTGTGCAAGGATGCAGAGACTCGCGACTAGACTCGCAGGTGACACGCGACTAGCAAGCCGCCAAAGTTGGCACACGTGTGGAGCATGCAGGGGAGCTAAAGAGTTATACCAGTTGTTGTACTACAAGACAAAAGTCCTAGGCTGGCCAGGCCGTTAGCTCGCGGCTTGAACTCATGACTCAGCCCAGTTGCGAGGTCAAGTCACTAGACTACCCTGTTTGGGAAAAACTGACTTTTCACATTCCTTCTCACCCTACTATATATATACCTTTATACCCACGATATTATGAGAGCTTCCAGAAAGAACTTTGAGAGAGAAACCCTAGAGAAAAACAAGATTAATTCATCCATAATCTTCACATAGAGACTCTTCAAATTCCTCTACTCTCTTCCTCTCCATTGTCAAATCCTTGAGAGGTACATTACCAAAACCTTTTCTCACCATACCCATATCTGTGAGAAGGCCATTTGGTATTTGGGAAGCAGTTAAGAAGGGACCAATTTCATATTGGTTGATGCTATGGTCAAGTAGTGGAATCCAGTAAGCTAAAGAAGAAATAGGTTCGGCGTAACCTCGTTGGAGTAGGAGCTTAGAGGGCTTAGGTACATTGGGTAGATTAGGCTTGGATGGTCTTCTATTGTTCGTGTATCCCAACTACATTCTTTAGTGGATTGTCTACCGCTTGGAGGGCAGCGGAGAGGTTTTACGCCGAGAGCTTCGGTTTCATTTTCGATAACACATCGTGTGTTGTCCTTGTATTTACATCTCTCTTCCCTTAATCTTTTCCATTTAATTTCTGCTGTGGATGTGATTTTATTTGGTTTAGATTGTTTATCAATTCTGTTTTAAAGCTTAAGTTCATATTCCGCACATTAATTGTTTGACATTAAGCTTGAATTGGTAATTTGTAAATTGGGGGTCTAAACGTTCGTAGTATTTTATACACTAATTGAACTTTCATGTAGAGCTTAGTTGTGTTTGATCTGAATCATGACCCGATCCAGTATACAAGTATTCCAGTTTTAATGGGAGATTTTATGAGGCTTAGTCCATGAATTTTTTTTTGCTCATTTTTAGCCATTGTGAATTTTCTGTGTAGACTATATAAATATTGTGATTTTCCAAATTATGGTTGTGCTGTATTTTAGAGAGAAAAATTGTACTGCTACATCTTATACATTTCCCTACGAATAGTGAAATGACTACAACTCCATGAGTGTAGGCAAATTGCCGAAGCACATAAGTATTGTCTTGTGTGATTGTTTTCTTTGGTACATATGTTTCTCTATTTTTGCATCTCATAGATCTGCAAATTTTGTGTATATTCCCAACAACTGGATTAGAGCCTAGGGTTAGGGTTTGAGTGGAAGCAATGGAAGAGGAACAAGAAAGGCATTTGGAATAGAGAAATTTGATGGCACAAACTTTAGATTTTGGAGAATGCAAATCAAAGATTACCTTTATGGGAAGTTGCACTTGTCTCTTTTGGGAGATAAACTTGCAACTATGAAAGATGAAGAATGAAATCTTCTTAATAGATAGGTACTGGGAGTTATTCAATTAACTCTATCAAGATCAGTTGCACACAATGTTGTGAAGGAAAAGATCACATCATATCTGATGAAGACTTTGTCTGGTATGTATAAAAAGCCGTAAGCAAATAACAAGGTGCGTATGATGAAGAAACTATTTAGACTAAAGATGGAAAAGAATATATCAGTAGCACAATATTTGAATGAATTCAACACCATCGCAAATCAATTATCCTCTGTACAAGTCGATTTTGATGATGAGATCCATGCATTGATAATTTTGGCCTCTTTACCAAATAGTTGGAAGGCCACTAGAATGGAAGTAAGCAATTATACTGGAAAAAAAAAAAAAACTGAAGTACTATGACATACTAGATTTAATTCTAGCTGAGAATGTTTGCAGAAGAGATACAGGTGTAACCTCAGAATTTGGTTCTACCTTAAACCTTTAGACAAGGGGTAGAGGGAACGACAAAAATTCAAATAGCAGTAGATCATAATCCAGAAATTCCAATTGGAACAGAAGTAAATCTAGATCTTGTAAACTAGTACGATGTTAGAATTATGGCAAGGCTGGTCACATTAAGGGCAATACAAAAATCTATAGAAGAAGAATGATGATGATTCTACTAAAGCTGTAATAGAAGAGGTACAAGATGCACTACTTCTTGCTGTAAATAATCCTCTTGAAGATTGGGTTTTGGACTCAAGAGTTTCGTTTCATACCACTCTACACCAAGTAATCATATAGAATTATGTTGGAGATGATTTCGGTAAGGTGTATTTGGTTGATGGAGAAACCTTGTATGTTGTGGGTATGGGAGACATTCAAATTCTACTGCCCAATGGGACTGTATGGTTATTGTAGAAGGTTTTGCATATTCCTGACCTAAAGAGGAATTTGATTTCTATAGGACAACTTGATGATGAAGGGCATGCAATACTCTTTGTTGGTGGTACCTAGAAGGTTATAAAGGGAGCGTAGGTATTGGCTCGTAGAAAGAAACCTGGTACTTTGTATATGAACTCAAGTCCAAGAGACATAATTGCAGTTACTAAAATAGGTATTTGAGACATTTAAGTAGTGGAAGGCCATGGTTGAGATAGTAAAAGATTTGAAGGTAAAATGTCTGAAGTCAGACAGTGGAGGAGAGTACATAGATGGAGGCTTTAAGGAGTATTGTGTTGCACATAGAATTAGAATGGAAAAGACCATTCTTGAGATACCGTAACAGAATGGTGTGGCTGAACTCATGAATAGGACTCTCAATAAGAGTGCTAGGAGTAGGAGGTTGCATGTTGGATTACCAAAAAAATTTAGGGCTAATGTAGTTAACATTGTAGCTTACCTAATCAACTGAGGACCATTAGCTTCCACGGAGTTCGAAATTCTTGAAAATGTATGGAGCGGTAAAGAGGTAAAGTTTTCCCATTTAAAAGTTTTTTGGTTGTGTTTCTTATATTCATATTGATTCTGATGCACGTAGTAAACTTGATGCAAAGTCTAAATTTTATTTTTTTATTTTTTATTTTTTATTAACTACAGTGATGAGACCTTTGGCTATCGATTTTGGGATGTACATAATCGGAATATCATCATAAGTAAAATTGTGATATTTAATGAATAGGTTATGTATAAGGGCAGGTTAACTGCAGTGCCAGATGTTACAGGGATAAATTAAAAGAAATCTGAGTTTGTCAACTTAAATGAATTGACTAAGAATACTGTCTAGAAAATAGGTGAAGATGAGAAGGAAAATCTAAATTCACAGGTAAATTAGAGTACACATGTAGCTAAAGTTTGCAGGCGTTATTCACCTACCCTAAATTATATCCTGTTGACTAATAGTAGTGAGCCAAGGTGTTATGATGAAACCTTGCAAGATGAAAATTCAAGCAAATGGGAATTAGTCATGAAACATGAGATGGATTCCTTGTTGAGAAATCAAACATGGGAATTGACTGAACTTCTAGTAGGAAAGACGGCTTTGCACAATAAGTGAATGTACATAATAAATAACGAGCATGATGGTAGAAAACACTACAAGGCCACATTAGTTGTCAAAGGTTTTCAGTAGAATAAAGGTAGTAACTGCATATAAATATTTTCTCCAGTTCTAAAGATGTTAACAATTAGATTAGTAATGGGAATGGTGGCTGTAAAGAATCTACATCTTGAGTAGATAGATATGAAGACAACATTCCTATATGGTGATTTGGTGGAAGACATTTACATGTGTCAGCCACATGGGTTCACTATTCGGGGACAAGAGAGTCTAGTTTTTAAACCAAGAAAAAGCTTGTTTGGCTTAAAACAAGCTCCAAGACAGTGGTACAAGAAATTTGATAGTTTTATGTGTAGAATTGGATTCAAGAGATGTGAAGGTGATCATTGTTGAAATATTAAGTTCTTTGACAACTCTTATATCATTTTATTTATTGTTATATGTGGATGATATGCTCATTGCGAGTTCCGATACTGATGAGATAAATAATTTGAAGAAGTAGTTGTCAAAACAGTTTGTAATGAAGAATTTGGGAGTTGCAAAACAAATCCTTGGTATGAGAATCACTAGAGATAGTGCTAATGGTCATTGAAACTTTCAAAGTTAGAATATGTGATGAAGGTTCTTAGCAAGTTTAACATGAATGGAGCTAAACTAGTGCGTACACCCTTGGGTAGTCACTTTAGACTAAAGTAAAAATAGTTACCAAAGACAAATGAAGAAAGGGACCATATGTGCAAGGTACCCTATGTCTTAGCTATTGGTAGCATAATGTATGCTATGGTGTGTACAAGACCAAGCATTGAACATGCAGTGGGAGTTGTGAGTAGATACATGAGTTGGTCAGGAGAGAAGTATTGGGAGGCAGTCAAGTGGATCTTGAGGTATCTAAGAATTTCATCAGATACATGTCTTTGCTTCATAGGTGCAAGTTTGAAACTACTAGGTTATCTAGATGCTAATTTAGCAGGTGACATTGACAGTAGAAATAGTACTATTGGGTTTGTATTTACTCTAGGTGGTATAGCTATATCTTGGGTTTCAAATCTATAGTAGATTGTTGATCTGTTTGCTACAAAAGCAGAGTATGTTGCAACGACTAAAGTTGCAATGGTGATGATTTGACTACATAGTTTCTTGGATAAATTGGGTAAGAAGCAGGAGATGGGTATTCTACACAATGACAATTAGAGTTGTATTTTTCTTGCTAAAAATTCATTTTTTCATTCAAAGTCGAAGTATATACAGATGAGATACCACTTTATCTATTATCTCGTTGAAGATGAACCACTGATACTTGAGAAGATTTTTGGATCTAAGAATCTGACAGATATGTTGACTAAAGTTGTCACCATTGAGAAGTTGAAGCTGTGTAGCTTTAGTTGGTCTTTTAACTTGAGGACAAAAGGATGAGTTGCAGTGATGAGAGATTTTGTTTGGAGGTATGCGACTAATGTTGATTGAACTAGTTTCCAAGTGGTTGATTTGTTGGGCTATGTGGAGCCTAGTTGTATTTGATCCAGATTATGACCCGACCCGATATAAAAGTGATACAGTTTTTAATGAGAGATTTTTTGAGGCTTAGTCCATGGAAAAATTTTGGCTTGTTTTTAGTTCATTGTGAATTTGTTGTGCAGACCGTAAATACTGTGGTTTTTCAAATTAGGGTTTGGTTTTTTTTTTTTTAGAGAGAAAAATTGTACTATCTCATTTTGTATTTTTTCCTATGAATAGTGAAATGACTACAACTCCGTGGACGTAGTAAATATTGTCCTGTGTGATTGTTTTCTTTGGCGCATATTTTTATCTATTTTTGCATCTCACATTTGGGAATTTTGTATATATATCCTACATTGAAGAGAAATTTTCATGATTCTACAAGATTTCTACTTATAGAATTCGAACTTAGTTTTATATTGGAGGTGATTATCCTACAGCTCTATAGCAAACTCAATTGAGTGGACGTAAATATTATCTTAAAGATAGCAAATTTATTTGTGCCTGTAAGTCAACTTCATTTATGTATTCCATTATTTACCCCCAAAATTCTCAACACTCAATTCTTTAGTCTGCATCTTCAACTTCGACCTCAATGAATATCTCAGAGTCACTCTTGATTTCTCCTCATGCGGCCCTCCATGCAATCTCACAATCACGTCCTCACTTGGGGCTCATCTACCTCTCAACCAACTCGCCTATGTCAAGAAAGTAACTTGTGGTTTACAACCCCTTGACTTGATACTGTGTCCTAGTCACGCCACAAGTTTTCATTGTGGACACAGAACCAACCAGGTCATGGTACTAACCGAAGTATGGGTCCCATACTTCACCATTTTAAACCAATGTGAAACTTATGTCAAGTTAGCAAGCCAGAGGTTATAGATGTGATGCCCCGGATTGAGTGGATATTTATTGAGTGTGTTGTGGGGGTGTTTTCTGAGTTTCATGTCAAGCATATACTAGGGAGATTTGGTGATGTAGGACAGAATATTCAAATTAATTTCTATAATTTTTTATATTTGGTATTTTTATGTAATTTTCGTTATTTTAGGTTTAGGGCATTTATTTCCTTGTTTTTAGGTACTTTTAATGCTCTTTAGGTCAAATTTGGTTTCTGTTATAGTTAGGTATTAATTAGGACTTATTTTAGAATATATTTTCTTGTCTGTCTAGTTTTATAGAGCCCTTAAATAGGCCTCTAAGTCTGTAAACGTTTTTCAAAGATTATTATTAATAAAATTGCAGAGTTTTTCTGAAACTTTTCTATGGTGGATTCCAGTCATCATCTTGTGGATTCAAGGAACCCCTCATGGATTTGAGGTTTATTACCAAAAACTAACATTTTAGTTTCTGTTCCATCAAAAGAGCATTGTATGCGCTTTCTTCAGGCTTCCGCGACATCAATTGGTATCAGAGCCTTGATTTACCCTAGTTTGATTGCTAACCGATGAGACAGTAGCCACCACCACAACAATGATGAATAACTTAGCGAGTATTGCGTGAAGTGCAACAAGCACTCCCAAATATCTATGATAAGATGGCGCTGTTAAAGAATGGAAACAATAGGGATAACTACAACGGAGACGTAACTCATGGCCAACTTATTGCTAAGCAAATCTCATATAGGCCTTATAAGAGAATTGCGAGTTTTAATGGTTGTTTTTTAAAAGAATATTTTCTTGATTGGTTACTTGATTTAGAGAATTTATTTGACTATGAGAATATTTGTTATGAGAAAAGTTGGGCTTACTTTGTATAAACTTAGTGAGTATGCCTTACGTTGGTGGGAACAAGTACAATCTGATAGAACCCAACAAGGTCAACACAAAATTCTTTTATGGTCAAGTATGAAAAAGATGCTTGCTATCAAATTTTATCCTTTGGATTGTGATTAACTTTTATCGTATACAAAACAAGATTATCATTATTGGCCAAGAAATTCATACTTGAATTATTTTGAAGAGCCAAATATTCCACCATTAAGGGAAGAATTGTATGTTGAAATAAATACTTTTCTTGAAGAAAATATAGATATTTCTAAGGAAATTAATGAATGTCTTGTTATGGAAGAAGATCCTAAGATCAAGATTATTGTGGAGGAGAATAATGAAGATGCTATTATAGAGAAAGGTCTTGAAGTCGAGATGGTAGAGACCATTGACGATGAAATTGGAGAGGAAAGTTTCAAGGATCTCGATAAAGTCAAGTTAGATGATTGCAATGTTCATGCTCCTATTATTTTGGTGGGAGATACCAAAACAAAGTCTATTGATTTTATTGGGGTGAAAATTTTGATTTGATCATTGTCTCTTATTTGGTGAATATTTTCAATTGCATGAAGATCAAAGGACAGGAAGTTCAAGTTGCTCAATTGATGACTTTCAAGTTTGGCAAGAAGACAAGGAAGATGAAGTATTCAAAGTATTTGTTCTCTTGGCATTTTAGATTTCAGATTTCACCCATCACTTGAGGACAAGTTTGTTTGAAGGGGAAGGGTTTGATGTAGGACAGAATATTCAAATTAATTTCTGTAATTTTTTTACATTTCGTATTTTTATGTAATTTTCATTATTTTAGGTTTAGGGAATTTATTTCTTGTTTTTAGGTGCTTTTAATGCTCTTTAGGTCAAATTTGGTTCCTGTTATGGTTAGGTATTAATTAGGACTTATTTTTTGAATATATTTTCTTGTCTATCAAGTTTTACGGAGCCCTTAAATAGGCCTCTAAGTTTGTAAATTTTTTTCAGAGATTATTATTAATAAAATTGTAGAGTTTTTCTGAAACTTTTCTCTGGTAGATTTCAGTTTACCACCTTGTGGATTCAAGAAACCCCTCATAGATTCGAGGTTTACTACTAGAAACTAACAATTTAGTTTCTGCTCCTACAAGAGAGCATTGTGTGTGTGCTTTATTTAGGCTTCCACAACATCATTTGGGCTTTATTAACAACTACAAAAGGTCTCATTTATGACTAAACTAGTCCTTTAAGGGTATAGAGAAAATGTGGTTAGCGCTTTTCCTTTCATCAACAAATGATATCAAACCCAACCCAGCGTTGAGCAAGAAGTTTTTGCAACCGTTGGAAGCTTTTGAGGAGGAATTGATTACTATGTTGCTTGGATCGAGGAGAGCCCTTATTTTTTAGAACATACTCTCTCAAATGATGTATTGTCCAGATTAGAATAAAAAGCATGGGTTGTATCACAGGTAGACACCTAATTTCCTAACACATAACATCCAGTCAAGTACTTTCATCAATATTCTTGTGATAGTATTTTCTATACTAGTCCTAGTGCAGAGGTTTCATAGTTGCCATATTTTGGTATACTTTCAAGGCAACAACTCAACACCACAGATTTATGTGATGTGATGAGCATCTATTCACAATACCTCATAATTGAGATCTATAGATGTGATAAAACAAATAAAATAGGGAAAAATAGACTCCAAAAGGAAGAAAAGAGGAGGCAAAAAAAGAGGAAGGTAGCTCACATTGTTCCAGCAATTCTAGTGCTAATGTGGGTGTTTTCTTCTTCGTCTAGCTTGGCCAAACCAAAGTCAGAGATCTTTGGGTTAAGGTCTCTATCAAGCAGCACATTAGTGGATTTGATGTCTCTATGAACAATTTTCAGTGTTGATTCCTCATGCAAAAAAACTAGACCTCTTGCCATGCCAACACATATTTTCTGCCTTGCAGGCCAGTCCAATTTTAATTGGCCATTCGCAGAACCTGAAATTGATGTTCATAACCCAATCAATGAAATTCATAATTAGTTCATGTCATCATTCTTATATTATTAATATAAATGCATGGTAAAGTATAAAATATTAGCTTACCATTACCAAACAAAGCATGTGCAAGGCTATTGTTTTCCATGTATTCATATACCAACAACAATTGTTTTCCTTCAATACAACATCCATACAATCTAACAAGATTTGGATGTTGTAAACCAGATATCATGCCTATTTCATTCACAAATTCACGGCTTCCTTGCTTTGATTTTGATGAAAGTTGCTTAACTGCAATTACAGTACCATCAGATAGTATGCCCTGCATCAAGAATATAAAATAATACATTTTAGGTATGTATTTCATCATGAATCTCTCCAAATGTCTATGAGGAGAAGAAAAAAAAAAGATGGGGGAAAAATCATTCTAGAATGGTGAAAGTGTTGTCAGATACCTTGTAAACGGATCCAAAACCACCTTCCCCAATCTTGTTTGCGGCATTGAAGTTACTAGTGGCAGCTTTTATTTGTCTATATGTAAAAAAACCAGTTTGCAGATCTAATCCCTTTAACTCTGTCAAAGGCATCAGGGTAAGATGTCAGACTGCATCTTAGAGTATAACAAGACCAATTTATAACAAAATATTTTCATGCCTCTTTGACCAATTAGATGAGTACTCTTAAAGGAAAAGAAAATTAAATTCCTTTAGAAGGCACTATATTTTAGTTGATCACATAGAAGCTATAAGACATAAAAGAAATATATATGAAAAAGTATTGAAAACCATTAGACTTTGTCTTTTACTTCATTGTTACTTCTGCACAGCAAATACAAGAAGTTTATTGATAAAAAATTATTTATAAAAAAAAAAAAAAAAAAAAAAAAAAAAAAAAAAAAACTAAATGAAAAGGTGAGATATTCCATTAGTTTTGAATAGAATGAGATGTGCCTAACACTTGATACAAGATCATTTTTATAACAAAAATAAGAATATTAAATAGACAAACCAAATTTAATTCAACTTTGAGGACATATCGAAAGTGAGTTTATTCAAAATTGAAAAGGGTAATTATAGGTTTACATTTGCATTGTAGGCTAACCAAATGTATATAACATTGTACACATCTATTTAGTCTACAACGTAAACTAAGGATTTTGCAATTGATAATCTTTTCTCTCTAAGAAACTTGATCTATGCAAAGCTTTAGACATTTGCTCAACTACAGTGAGCGTTAGCCAATCATGCATTATTCATTTTAAAAATCACTTTATGCATAATTTTTTTAAAGCAATGATATTTAGCTTTTTCGTATGATTCCATGGGTTTATTTATCATCAAAATGGGAACTAAATAATTCTAATCATCATGCATCATCCAAAGATAAGTTCATATGCTCCTCAGTCCTGCAATCAGGCAGTAGCTTTTCAAGGGTTAATTTGGAATGCTGATCATCCATGGAAAGGAAAAGAAAATTTTTTGTATACATTGTTCCAACTCTGCCATAGTTGGAGAAAATTATTACAGTCTTTCTAATTTCCTCATCAAGATTTGCACAGATTACCGTTTTCCCTTGGTATCCTCCTTCCCAAGCAGCCTTTCCACCAAAGAATGCCCAAAATCATAAAAATGAGGAATAGCACCAAAACTATAGCCCCGACCACAATGGATATCTTCTTCGTGCCATCCTTATGGTCAGGGAGAACGAAATCTACAGAAAAAAGAAATTAGCTAAGAACAGTGATTATAAGATTGCATTCAGAAATATATTTAGCACCATACATAAAATCCAAAGCTAGATAGAAACAGATGGTGTAGAGATACAAATTCACTGGGCATGGCCATGAAATGAAGATAAAGATAATTATGGTGCTCTACTTTAACCTGGTTTTGAGTCTTTCATTTTAAATGCAGATAAAGATAATTATGGTGTTCTACTTCCACTAATTTCTACGTTTCTATTTTTTATCAATCTAATCTGAGTATGGAAGAAGTTGGACAACAGGATTCTCAAACTCCAATACAGTTACCTGATTCCATAGAGATAGCTGATATGAGAGGACCAACTATTCCTCTCTTTGGGGTATATGTCGTCCCTTTCCCAGCCCAGTAAAAGCGAATCATTAAATTTCTATTCGTAACATTTGCTTTATATTCCACAACAACTGCTTTATCAACCCCTCTTGCAGAATTTTCAATATCAAAATCTTTCCACACCAATTTTTCCTGCAGAAAATTAATTCAATCAACTCCTCTACTATAATATAAAGAAAATGTCATACCCAATTCACAAAGCTCCCAATTTTGCGAAGTCTAAGAGAGGTTATGGTAGGTAATCTTACCCCTAATTTATTGGAAAGGCTGATTCCTGGAACTCCTCCAGTATAATATACAGAAAAAAAATAAATTTGACAGAATACCTGGACATAAATATCAAATATCCGTCTTCCAAGACTGGAAACAGATCTATTGTCTCTGAATACTATTTCTGCAAAGTGAAGTTTCACTTTATAAGTTCCATTTGCTAAGCAGCGGGCATAATATGTGAATGAAAGAGGAGATTGGCGTGCATTTGTGTATAGTTCGGACTCATTCATTGTGAGTATGGATATATTATTTGCTATGTAGCCAATATTTTTTTCCACAGTGTTTACGTCCCAAAAATGGCCAGTGCTACTGAATCCCCAATTCTCCTTTCCATGATCAAATTTTGCTGCACCAGCTGATTCTTCATCCTCTTCATACTGAATGTTTCCAACAATGGTTGCTTTCCCACCACAATTTATATGCAATGAATACCGATCTATATAGAAGCAGCATCCATATTATTGACAATCAAATACAAGTAGCTGTGATAGAACAACAATGAAATTTCCATTGTATTCTTAATTACTTTTTGTCGTTGTCTTGTGCAGGAAAAATATTTAATTTTTATTTGAATAGATATATAATTACCATTTGAACATGGAGTGTTCAGGCACTCATGAAGTATTCTTAATCAGTGAAGTAGATAAAGAGTGTCAGCTATCCAAAATAAACCTGAAAAAGGACTAAAAACAATATCATGGGTTCTTTTAATAAGTTTACAATTTTGAAGCTTACAAGTTGTCCCTTCCAGAAGAACTTTTGAACAAATTTCTGAAGCAAGGGAAGAAAATGTTAGTTTCACATAATTGGAGAAGAGAGCAGTGTATAAAGCTCCAACAGCCAGAGACGTACAGAGTTTCACGACAAGGTGGGGCTGAGCTCTGTGAAAAATTATTGTATGAAAGATCTATTCGGCTGCACAAAAAGCATAATAATTATACTATATAACTCACTATAGCTCCGAACAAGAAGTTAAGGGAACTTTATTAGAGTATTTTGCTAAAACAGTTAATACTTTAAACAATTCAAGATGTAAAGAAAATTCATAAAAGAAATCATTTCAATAATTCAGGAACAGCATCACAGAAAATATGGACTTTTGAAGTTTGAAATAACTGTTAGTCAATACTATCATTCTCGGCCTTCTTTACCAAATTAGCCACAACATGAAAGATTTTGGCTAATGTTTACAGTCCCTAAAGTATAGTATGATCATTAATATGATGGACTGCACGTAACGTGTAGTGTAATATTCTTCCAAATTGCTCTATTCCTAAAACTATGCAACTGGTTTGTCAATGATAATCCAACATCAATTCGGGCTCATACCAACAAGCTTATCCAGTTAGCTCAAACTTTAGTCATCAGTCTAATCTACCCAGATATTAGACAACCAACTTAACAATGGAAAGTATATTTGTTCACGAATTGCTTTTTTATAGAGCCACATGGAGCAAGATCCAAACAAAGCTAACATGTGCTTGTTTGAGATCAGCTACTCATCTAGACACAGAAAAATCTGCAACTGATCTATAAAGAGGCCATAAGATGAAGCACTGTCCAAAGTGATGTATATGATATCTTGTTAATAACTTTAAATATATGCTTGTCCAGACTCACAAGTCCATGCAAAATTGAAGTAGAATTTAGGGTGAAAACCCTTACTAGTTATCATCTTTGTTCTTGATCCAGTCTGGAATAGCCCCAGTGAGCAAGTTGCTTGTCAGATACCTATTTTGTTAAAAAAAAAAAACACAATATCACCAGTAATGTTTTGATAGAAAACGTTGTGTGAAGATAATTTTCTGTGTTTTCCAATGCTTGGTAACATAAAAAATTGAGTCAAATGAAAACTATCTCTAGTCAACTTAAAAAAATAATGCTTATTTTTAGATATTTTTTTCCACTAAAATTTTTTGGAAAATAATTCTATCTCATAGCAAACTAAATAAGAAAAGTTAGGAGATTATTTTTCAACTCATTTGAGGTTACTATCAAATATAGAAAAATAAGATAGTTTTATGGAAAATACATTTTGAAAAATGATACATTTTCTAAAAAATATTATTGCCAAAACAAACAGAGCGTTAATAGTATGACTATATTAAAGGTCCTAGTTTATTTCTATTGTAACGACCCAGTTATATAAGGTCCTCTTATGTTTATTCTAAAAGACAAAGCAAATGAAGAGGGTTCTGGTTTTAGGTGTATACAGAGTGAAGTTCATTTCACATTCACCCATAGATGTTGGCCAAAAGCCAAACCTGGTTAAATATCGTTGGTGCTTAATTTAGCTGCCTAATTAATTATTTGAATTTAATCTACAATTGAACTATGCTAAAGGTTTGGTTGTGAATATTACATGAATGTCAAGTTTTTTAGAACATCAAAATTTGGAACCGTTCCATCCAATTGGTTAAAGCTGAGATCTCTGCAAGAATTTAACAATACAGATGTCATAATAACCAAAAAGAAGGTATATAACTGTACCGCCGAATATGAAAAAAAAAACATGTAAGCTAGACACAAAAATTCCTCTACTAAAATGCATGTAAATCAAAAAAAAAAAAACATGATAAGTTTGTAACGAACAACTAGAGAAACTCCAAAAATGTTTATGTAATCAATGGCAATATTATGCTTTCTATTAGGTTCTAAATATGTAGGATTAAATGTTTCGATTCTTATTTTGTGTAAGTTGGCAAACCGAGAAAAAAAACATGTCTAAATTAGATGTTAGACATTGCTCAAGATTGTACAAATCAAGATTCAAGAACATTCAAATTGCAGAAAGAAGAGTTCAAGTTTTGTGAAGCTCGACCGATCGAAAATTAGACTCGACTGAACGAAAATCATAGAAAGGTTAATTTTGCAGATTTTAAATTAGGCCTAAGCCTGCAAAAACGTTTAGGGTTTGAGTGAAACACTTCTATGTATAAAAGGAAAACTCTAACTACATTTTACAAGTTTTTGGGAGACTTGTGAGTTACTTCTGTGAGATCTGTGAGGTTTATGTAACCTTCTAACTCTACAAATGTCTACTGGAACGAGATCTACAATCAAGAACTGGTGGAATGAAGTTGTTGCTACAAGATCAACAACTACTAATGATCTAAAACCTTTGAGGGAGATCTCAAAGTCATAAGCATGGGAGCTTGTGTTTTGCAAATCCAAGATGGAAGAATTCATGGAGTCGAAGCTGCACATGGTCGTGTTAGAAAATTCTACTAGAGGTAGCAATAAATTTAGGTGGTAAATCTTTTGTAAACTTCCATTCTATTCTAGCGGATTTGATTACCCTGAGGATAGATAGGTCATATCCTTCCTAGGTTTTTACTTTGAAATGGTTAGTTTTATTGGTTTTCCTAAGTAATCATATCGTTGTGTCTTTTATTTTTCCATTGTGCATGATATGATTTACTACTGTTTAACCTATATCTTATAATTAACCTAAGTAACTACTTGGCTAATTTATTAGGTTTAAACAATCTGTTTTAAGGGAGTCTAAACAAACAAACACTTTCCGGTACCACATCTCGGTCAAATATTACTCATTTTAGCTTAAGTTTCTATTCTAAATTAAAAAAGAAAAATTGGTTAGTTAGGAGGCAAAGATTAATGGATCATTATTGGTCTTCTTAAGTCTTTTGAGGGGACTTTCGATTTTTTGTCGATTGTCGTCCAATCAGTCTTAGGACATAATCTACTACAGAATATATTTTTTTTATCAAAAATATTATTAAAGTGATTATGGGCTCTAAGTTCTAGAAAATAAAGTGTTAGGTTCTAAAGACTTAGGTTTTTATGTATTTAGAACTCTAATTTGTATTGTTGGCAAATCATGATCAAAACAATGTGTTTAGAAGTGTTTTAGTCTAGCTCAAAGTTGTGCATTTATGTAAAGTTGGAATCGAGTTAATGCAGGAAAGCATTATGCCTTTCGGTTTGGCTCAATCGATCGAAGCTTAGGCTCGATCGATCGAAGCTCGGGCTCGATCGATCGAAGCTCGGGCAGAATGTTTTTTCTTCAGAATTTTCTAACTCAGCCCTAGGTGTTTTAAAACGTTTTTCAGGTTTCTTATTTGTCCTAAGTATAAAAGGCAAACCCTAGCCACATTTTAGTGTTGCTCATATTGCGGTTTGTGTAAATCTCTTGTGAGATCTAGAGGAGCTTTCCTTTACACAAACTTAGGGTTTTCAAGGAGAAGATTTATCTACACCTTGATGATTAATTCAGTTGCTGCCATTGAAACTTAAAGAAAACACAAGGTGGTGTGCTTGTATCTGGTGGTGAATCCAAGAAAGAAGGAGTTCGTGGATTCGGAGCTTGCACGTGGTCGTGTCAGTAAGTTCTACTGGTTGGTAGCAATAAGAAGTCGAGCATGGGGGCTTGTAAGTCTTATTGTATGAACTTCGATTCTTTCAAGATAGTGGATTCAAGTTTACCTTAAGGATAGCTAGGTTAAATCCTCCCCAGGTTTCTACTGGTTTGGTTTCCTGGGTGATCATATTTTGTGTTATTTATTTTCCGCTGCTTTGCATGATTTGATCTTTATTATTGTGATAACCTAGACTCGTTTAATTGGACTAAGTAACAACTTGGCTAATTACCTAGGTTAAATCAATTGTTTTAAGGGGTCTAAAAACTATCAAGTGGTATCAGAGCGGGTTGCTCTTTTGTTGTTGATCCTTTGATCACTGAGCTGATCCTTGACCCTTGTTGTCATGGAATACGGACACTCTCTAGTTATTCCTCCTCACTTTGATGGGAATAATTATGCTTATTGGAAAGTAAGGATGAAAGCATTCCTGAAATCTATTGATGAGAGAGTGTGGAACTTCGTTGAATATGGATGGGAGAAGCCCACTACTCCTGTTAGTGAGTGGGAAACTTCTCAAAAAGAAGCAGCTGCGTTTAATAGCAAGGCTATGAATGCTATCTTTAATGCTATTTCTATGGAGGAATTTAAGAGAATCTCTAATGTTGAGGTTGCTCATACTACTTGGAATATCCTCCAGACTGTACATGAAGGCACAAAGACTGTAAAAATCAATAAATTGCAGCAATTAACTTCTAAATTTGAAAGCATTAGGATGTCTGATGATGAATCTTTTGATGAATTCTATGCTAAATTGAATGATATTGTTAATTCTGCTTTTAACTTGGGTGAAATCTATGATTAACCTAAAATTGTTAGGAAGATTCTTAGATCTTTAACTGAAGACTTTAGACCTAAGGTGACTGCCATTACTGAAAGCAAGGATGTGGACTCTATCCCTGTTGATGAACTTGTAGGATCTCTTCAATTTTATGAGTTGGATCTACCCAAAACTACCAAATCCAAATCAATGGCTCTTATGTCAGTTGATGATGTTGAAGGTGGTGGATTTGATGATGAGCTCTCTGCTATAGAGATTGCTTACCTTGCCAAGAACTTTAGAAACTTTCTCAGGAATAGTAACAGAAAGGCAAGAGGCACAAACACTGCTGAACTTAGAAATTTTAGAAAGCATGATCCCACTAAGGTTAACAATAATGATAAACCTAGAGAAAAAGTAGGTCAATCTTCTAATAATTCCTTGGGCTCTCAGTGTTTTGGATGTCAAGGGTATGGACACATGAAATTTGAATGTCCTACCTATTTGAAGTCTAAGGGTAAGGCTATGGCTGTAACCCTTAGTGATAGTGAAGTTTCTGATAATGAGTCTGATTGTGATGAGGATAGAAACTTCATTACTTTCACCGCTACTGCTGTAGTCGATGAGAGCATATCTGTTGAAGAGAACCCTTCTGATGGGGAACTCTCTGAAGATGCAGATCTTCAAGAGGCCTATAATAAACTTTGCAAAGTTGTTGTAAAGGATGCTATGAATGTTGAACTTGGCCTGAAGAAAATTGAATCTCTTGAGCTTGAAAAGAAGAATTTGCTTGTTAAATTGTTTAATACTAATGATCTTTTGAACAATGTAAAAACTAAGAATATGCTTTTGCTTGATAAAGTTAAATCTTTGGAACTTGATTTATCTGTTGCTAGATCTGCTAGTTCTAAACTTGATCAAATATTGAGTGTTCAAAAGTCTTCTTCTGACAAAACTGGATTAGGTTATGTTGAAAGCATCTCTGTGTCTGCTTCCCATTCCACAAAGTTTTTTCCTTCATATTCTTCTTCTGAACCTTTTGTGAGTGAGATAGTGAGTGAAACTGTCAAACCCCCTGTGAGTGAAGTTGTCAAACCCATAGAAGTTTCACCATCTAGGAAGATTAGGGTTGATCTGAATGAGTCTAAGTCTAAGAAGCCTACCCTATCTAAGGACAAGACACATGATAAGCCTACATGGGTTTGTCACTTTTGTGGAAAGTTTGGACACATTCATCCAAACTGTTACAAGCTGCAAGCTGTAAAGAGAGCAAACAAACCAAAAATACCTGTGCCTCAAGCACAAGATCTTATGGTACTTATTGGTGAATTGGTAAAGGCTTTAAACCTTTATTCCAATCCTGAAGTTGGTAATCATTCCTATATGAATAAGAACTCCAATGCTCATGGTGCATCTAAAAGATTTTGGATGCAAAAGACTCGAACTAACTGAGTCTTTCTGAGATGGTCCTTGTGCTTCATTGCTCTACCCTTTGTGACCATTGTTCTTTGGTTTTGTTTTTGTTTTGTTTTTTTTTTTTTTTTTTTTCTAGGATTTGCATTGCATAACATTCATGCATTTCATTCTAGGTATTTTTTTTAATAATAATAATAATAAATAAATAAAAAGGGAAGAAAAAGGAAGCAAATTTTGTTTTGTACTATTCTTCTTGGTTTTTGAGAACAAGGTTGGTCAATTTATTTTCACATAATATGTCTTTTGTACCTTATTTAGCTTTGATGAGCTTACTTATTGCGCTTTACTAGTTGAAGTTTTGTGGTGCATGTTGTGTGGGAATGGGAAAGATGTTTATGGTTTTTGATTACTCTGTCTTAATCTTGAAGTCACATGTTTTTGAATGTTGGACTTGAACTTTTAGAGAAAGGCATAAATAACCATCTCACCACTGTTCATTAGCCAATCATGAACATCTTAGTGCATATCATAAGATTTTGTGCTCGAGAAAGTGTAGCACATGCACAAAAAGAACATAAGGTGAAGTCTCGGTTTAAATTGCTTAATACTTAAAATTGGTGTGTACTATTAGGCTTGATGCCAAACTCACATGACTTAAAATTGATATGTATATTATGAGGCATAAATACAAGAAACTTACATGATTGCAAACTTATTATCTAGGAGATGTGGGACTTATATGATGTAACTCTTTAGGTGATAGTCTCTTTTAAATTCTTTGTGATGAATTTTGTAGACTTTGTGATTGATTGCTATTCACATATCACCTCACATGTATCTCAAGTTTTTGCTAGTTGCACACACTACACGAGTTACTCTTTGCTAAACTTTGTACATGTTATTGTGTGTGTTTATGGTCTGACCAACCAAGTTTTGCAAATACTTTGAATTTTGTGCAAAATTAATTTGTTGCTTGAAAATTTATGGAGAATGCAAGGAATTTTATTTTTGGGGAATTTGGGCTTAAAATTCTTATTTTTGAATATCACATCATCACATACTCATGCATTTTGTTTTTAAATCTCAATGCTTTGAATTGATTCTAATTGTTATTCGAAAAATTGTGTTTTTCCTCAAATTTAGTGAGCCGTTGCCCATTTCGATCGATCCATTCTGTTTTTTTATCAATCGAAATTTTTTAAATATGTTAGAGAGAGCCTCTGTCTGTTTTGATCGATCGAAATCTTTTCAAAATGTTTTGTTAAAGTCTCTATCTGTTTCGATCGATCGAGGCTGTTTTTTGATCGATCGAAACTCGTGAAACATGTTTTTTAAAAAAGTCAGATTGTCTTTTTCAAAGGGACTTTTTCAAAAGTTTTTTAACCTTTCCTCTCTCTCCGACTTGGCTAAGGCTCCACCAAAGATTTTTTGTCATTTTCTTCCGAAATTTTTGCAAGGTTTTTGTCTTCCAAGGCCGGTAAGTCCTTTTTGCCCTTCCTTTTGCATTTTATTTCATGATTTCATGCATTTTTCATGCATATTCATTGGGTATTTTCGGCACTTTTCATATTTTGGAGTTGTTGATGATTCAAACATTTTTTGGTGAAATTGATCATTGGGTTTTTGTTCTAAGATGTTATATTAATGATCCTTGATTATTAATTTGATCAATTTTATGGTTTTTGAAATATTGAAAATTCTAGGGTTTGAAATTGATCCGAATTGGGGATTTTGTCAAAATTGGGTTAAATTGATGAAATTGGCTTGTTAAATTGATGTATTTGGTCATTATTTTTTAAACTCTATCATGTCTAATGATCAATTCGTCAATATCTTTCAAATTGAACAAGTTGTTTTCAACATTTTGGGATTTTTGTGTTAATACCTCTATGTTCAAGCCAATTCTGTGAATTTGAACTTTTTGGACTTAATTGCACTGCATTAGAACATGCATCATACCATTTAAATTGTTCATGCATCATATAGATTTTTATTCTATATATTTTTTTTTTGTGCTAACTTGCAGTCTGCCCTTGGTTTTGTCTTTTGTGTTTTTGTTCTTTCGCTCTGTGTTTTGGTCCTTATCCTAGCACTATGCCTAGGAAAACTAGAGCCCATAGGACCCCTTCCACTTCCTCTGAGTCTTCCTCTAGGAATGAGGTGTTTAGGAATGATAAGTGCAGAGAGGCTTTTGATACCTTGAACAGTAAGCGTAAGATATGGGCTGAGCAAGCTGTTGTGTTAGATGAGATTGATCCGGCCATTAGGGCTAATTTTGAGTCTAGAGGTTGGTTGCCTCTCTTAGAGATAGATCATCCACCCCCGACCGTCCTGATTAGAGAGTTCTTCTCGAACGTCTCTTGCCACGTCTATAATTCCAACACCCTTGTTAGGAGTTGGATACGAGGTGTTGAGTTCACCATTACCCCTCGGGTAGTGGCTGAGGCTTTTGGGGTTCCGGTTGTTCGGGAGCCTGACTATCCCTATGATGAGTCACCCTCATTAGATGTTGTCATGTCATACATCACTGGGTCATCTATCCAGTGGGGTTTTGATCCTCGGATCACGTCCTCTGAGCTTACCGAGACTGCCTATCTTTTCTTTAGGATAGCGTGTCATTCGTTGTGGCCTATTTCTCACTTCCACACCATCCCTCTAGAGCGATGTGTGTTTTTGTATGCATGTGTTTCTGGAGCGTCTATCAGTTTTCCTCATTTGTTCCTTCGTTCTTTGAACGAGGTTCATAGGAGTTCTGCCGTAAGGCATGCGCTTATTCATCCTATTTTCATTCATAGGATTTTGCTCTTTTTAGGTCTAGATGGTTTCCTGTCTGGTGAGCCTGTACATGTTATTGCTCCCATAGGTGCCACCTTTCTTAGATAGAGGGCTACTCACTTGAGAGTTTCTCCTTCACGTCCTAGAGGTGTGTCATCTAGTGGTGTTCCCCCTCCTCCCTCTTCTACAGGTGCTGATGCTCCTGAGACATCGGGTGCTGCTGCTAATGTTGATGTTCCTCCACCGACTACTTCGGATGATTCAGACATTCGTCGTACATTGGATCATGTCTTGACCGTTCAGGCGGCTCATGGACAGATTTTGGTGGACATGCTCGAGATTCATGCCTTGCGTGCGGAGTTGGCGCAGTTTCGACCACCTCCCTTTTGATGATGGATTTTTGTTTGTCCTTTGGCATTCCGTCACAAAAGGGGGGAGTACTTTGTAGAGTTTTTGCTTTCAGGGGGAGTATATTTATTTTGGTTAGAGCTTGTGGAGTTTAGATTGTATCTAGGTGCTTCACCTTGTATTTTATCTTTTTAGCTCTTGCCATGTTTTTGATGGGATATTCATGTTAGAGGGAGTATTATTTTTTTTGTTGGTACTTTATATGTTTCTTGTTTCAAACAGTTTATTGATTTATATTTATGAGTTATTCATTGATATATGTCTTTATTGTGTGTTGTTTGAAATCAAGAATTTATTTTGTTTAACTTGTATTGTTTCCACACATGCGGTTATGCATTTTGTTTAGTGTTTCAGGAAATATACAGGTTGATTCAATTGAGCTGCTGTCTACACTTGCAACTGATGGATAGTAGTTAGGATTGAATTTGTTTTATGAGCATTATTTTTGTAAAGGGCTTTTTATTTTGTAAACTTTGAGCTTCTAGTTGTGTTTTGTCACGAATTGCCAAAGGGGGAGTTTGTTAGGTTCTAAAGACTTAGGTTTTTATGTATTTAGAACACTAATTTGTATTGTTGGAAAACCATGATCAAAACAATGTGTTTGGAAGTGTTTTAGTCTAGCTCAAAGTTGTGCATTTATGTAAAGTTGGAATCGAGTTAATGCAGGAAAGCATTATGCCTTTCGATCTGGCTCGATCGATCGAAGCTTAGGCTCGATCGATCGAAGCTCGGGCAGAATGTTTTTTCTGCAGAATTTTCCAACTCAGCCCTAGGTGTTTTAAAACGTTTTTAGGGTTTCTTATTAATTTTTTCTAAGTATAAAAGGCAAACCCTAGCCACGTTTTAGTGTTGCTCATATTGCGGTTTGTGTAAATCTCTTGTGAGATCTAGAGGAGCTTTCCTTTACACAAACTTAGGGTTTTCAAGGAGAATATTTATCTACACCTTGAGGATCAATTCAGTTGCTGCCATTGAACCTTAAAGAAAACATAAGCGGGTGTGCTTGTATCTGGTGGTGAATCTAAGAAAGAAGGAGTCTGTGGATTCAGAGCTTGCACGTGGTCGTGTTAGTAAGTTCTACTGGTTGGTAGCAATAAGAAATCAAGCGTGGGGGCTTGTAAGTCTTATTGTATGAACTTCGATTCTTTCAAGATAGTGGATTCAAGTTTACCTTGAGGATAGATAGGTCAAATCCTCCCCAGGTTTTTACCGGTTTGGTTTCCTGGGTGATCATATCTTGTGTTATTTATTTTCCGCTACTTTGCATGATTTGATCTTTGTTATTGTGATAACCTAGACTTGTTTAATTGGACTAAGTAACAACTTGGCCAATTACTTAGGTTAAATCAATTGTTTTAAGGGGTCTAAAAACTATCATAAAGTATTAAACTTCTACATATTAATTGACAACTAGTTATATTAAAAAAAGATTTGAATTTTCATTTTTTCTTTTTGATAAATCAAAAGATTTGAACTGTTATATCACATTTGCTTGTATCTAAAATAAATAATGGGGATAATTGACCATGTTCTCTCCAATCATAAGGGGGCTGCAGTTCACTTATTTTCCAATAAAAAAGAGGCAAAAAATATGAGGAAAAAAAAAAAGATAGGAGAACTACAAGATTTGAAGTTGTGTCAGGTTTGATATATATGGTGGAATTGGTCCAAAGATATTACAGCTCCTCAACATCCTGAAATGTAAATAAAGCTCAGATAAGAAAAACTGCTATAAATTTTGTTAGCATTTCAATTCATAGCATTTTACAACAAAAGAATTACTGACAATTTACTCATCCCTGTCATGCTACTTAAGTTTGGAAATTTCGAACCCTCTCCAACTAAGTCACTTATCCTTCTACATAGAGTTGCACCATCAATAACTGTTAGTTCTTCAACATTAAATTTCTTAAATTTAAAAAACTCACAATTGTATCTTTGAGATTATGCAACTCAAGAACCGCTAAATAACTTAGAAGGCAGTACTCACAAGTCGGTTAAATCGCTCAAGTCAGAAATGCTAGAAGGAATGGGCCCCTCAAAACCACTAGCTCGGATCTCTCTGTTAGCAACACAATTCAAATGTATCTTTATCACACTTGAAACCATTACTTAAGAGAGATTTATATTGAAAATAAGAAAATGTAGGGAAAAGGCACATACAATTGGTTAAGCTGTTTCCAACTTCGAAAAAAGTCAGGCATTCTTCCGGTGAAGTTGTTACTACTAAATCTACTGATAGTTCCAAAATAGAAACGTCATTGAACAAAATACAAACCTGAAAGCTTACTATTCAAGGAAAAATTTAAAAATACTATCAGCTATAGAAAAGATTACAATAGTAGCCACTTACAGTTCTTTTAATTTGATCAGATTAGTAAGATTAACTGGCAACTCTCCTGTTAGATAGTTAGCACTAAGGACGCTGCAGTCAACAAAAGGAAAGTTCAGACCATTTCATGTGTTAAGGGATGAAGCAAATCAAGGAGAATTTAGAAATGACTAATCAAATGTGATTAAAAATTTTAAATAAAATAAAACAAAGAAACACTCACAGATTCTCCAAGTTAACCAATTTTCCAAGTTGATGGGGAACAGTTCCAGAAAGAAGATTGTTGGACATGAACCTGAATATATAATTTCCTTAAATATTTAGAGCAGGCTAGACCAGAAGAAAGAATGTTATAGTTTTACTAACTATACGATAGGTGAGAAAGAATGATACAAAAAGAGCATACAGATTTTTAAGTGTGGTAATGTTTCCCAAGAAGCTTGGGATTGCTCCTGATATGTTGTTCATACTGATGTCTCTACAGCAAATACACCTGATCAAATAAGAATGAGCATTTATTGGCTAAACTTGGATATGAACTGAAGGAGTCACTTACAAACGTTCCAACGTTGTAGAAGAAGCCCATTCGTGGGGTATAGGACCACTGAGACAGTTACGAATGAATTCACTACAATGAAGAGTAAATAGCATAATTAGATGCTCAAATAAATTTTCAAGTCCAAAGTAGTAAAACAAAGAGTGGTTACGCCTCTTACCCCGTCTTCAGGTAGGGTAGCTTCACCAGAGCTGGTGGAAGCACACCGGCAAGATCCTGTCCTTTAAGAAATCTGTGTGACAACGTCAACGATATTATTATTATTATTATTATTATTTACCTGTTGCAACTGAATTTTTCAAACGAAGTCTATAGTACACACAAGTCATCTCCACATATATATGTTTGTATGACTTAAGAAATTAAACAATAAAAATGACAACTCACTATGGTCATGTAGAATGCATGTAGTGTTTATTATGGTCATGTAGAATACGTGTACAATGTAATATTCTTATATTCTTGATATATTTGCCTATTAGCTCACATGTGTGTGTCTATATATATATATACACATCTAAAAGCTGGAGCGTAACATTAATTGTTGCTATGTTCCAGTTGAGCCATATCAGCGTCCACGTCATTATCCTATTTTTTTTTCCAATTTTTCTATAACCTTTTTTTATCATTTACTCATTTTTTTTAATATTTACAATTTCCCTGACTTATCTCATTCCCTAACCTTTTTATCTCTCTACTACCCTCTACTTTAATATCACTCTTTATCTTACCTTATTTTGTTTCTTCTTATTCATACTCTTTTACTATAAATTTGTTATTCTCTCTTCCATTCTTTACATAATTTCACCTCATAAAAATAAAAAAATAAATAAAAAAAGGTTATTTCTCTCTCTCTCTCTCTCAATTTTTTGGTTGATTTTTTTTTTTTTTTTTTTTTTTTTTTTTTTTTTTTTTTTTTGCATCTCAGCTTTGGGTTGATTTTTTTGTATTCTTTAGAACTCTAATTTTGGTTGATGCAATTTTATTTTGTATTTTAAGTTGTTACTTTTTTTTTTCTCTTTAATTGTTAATTTACTCTAATAGATTATTTAAAAAATAATAATCCTACTAATACATTAATTTACCAATAACTGTTAACTATGCTTTAATTTAGTCTTCTATCATCTATAGTGCCATGTTTTGTTTTAGTGTTTTGATTCAAGTTATTGAGCCATATTTCAATCGTTGATAGCAAATTTTGATTTTCTCTCTATTTCTCTCTTACTAGACCAACTATTTTTAAATCATAGAGTGAGGCCAAGAGGTGCAAGTGTAGAAAGAGGTTTTTGTCATTTGCAATGGGTAGTGTTGAGAAAGGTAATACAAAATTTAGAGTTTTCTTTTTGAACCTTATTTTCATTGGGTTGTTTTTATATAATATGCATTTGATTGTTTATAATTTTGCTTCATCAAATGCAATTTTATTTTTCCTCAGAATTTGAGAATCTGGAGGCAACGAAATTGTCGGTGTTATATGATTTGGTGGAATGGGTTGTTGGATCTGGTGTAGGGATTGTATCAAATTGATAGAGCTGCTAAAGCAAAATGTTATGGTTTATGTCATTGCCTTTATTATTGTTGGTTTTTATTTACTTATTATGGTTTCTGCCCTCGAAAAACGTTTTGAACAATTTGGTGGGTTAAACATTGTATATAAATATGACAAAAGATAGTACCATTTTCTGCCTTAGTAACATTAGTACTAGTATTTTATATATAACTTGGTTAGATTGAGTTTGTTTTGTGTGTATACTCGCTTTTGTGTGGACATATTTGATGCTATTCTCCTTCTAGGCTTAGATTTGTGATTGTTAAGAATATAAAGTGAGAGAGAGAAAGACTGAATAGTCTGTATATCGATGTATATTTTGTGTAAATAATAATGTACAATAGAAAGCCTTATATAGGCCAAGTATGTGTGAAGTATAAGTAATATAAGTATACTACAAGTACAGTATACTGGACTAAGCCCGATGGGCTAGACAAAACTAAGCTATATACTAATATCCCCCCTCAAACTTGAGGTGGCAAGGAGGAATCCAACTGGAGTTTGGATATCAGATCTCAAAGACGACTAGGCGGGTGAGTTTTGGTGAAGATATCAGCAGGTTGGTCGGTAGAGGATATGGAGAATAACTAGAAATTGCCTTTCTTAAAATGCTGGTGAGTGATGTGGCAGTCAAACTCAATGTGCTTGTTGCATCATGGAAGACATTGTTGTGAGCGTGTAGATAGCATTATGATTATCACAATAAAGAGGAGTGGCAGTAGGCGGTGGACATTCATGTCAGCCAAGAGCCATCGAAGCCAGACAAGCTCACAAGTGGTGTTAGCAAGAGCACAATACTCAAACTCGATACTAGAACAAGAAACCACATCCTGCTTCTTGCTACACCATGAGACAAGAGAAGTACCCAATAGGAAACAAAAACCTGTGATGGAGCATCGATCAGTTGGATCACCTGCCCAATCCACTTCAGAATAAGCATGGAGCTCGAGAGAAGACCAAGAGGAGTAGTGAAGACCATGATAAAGTGTGCCCTTGACATATCGAAGAATCTGAAGAACAACAGCATAATGGACAGAACGAGGGGCATCCATGAACTTACTAACCATACTCACGGCATGTAAAATATCTGGGTAAGTGACAGTGAGATAGATTAGGCTACCAACCAACTAACGATAACAAGTAGCATCTGATATAGGTTCACCATCCAAGGGTGTGAGCTTGGAATTGTATTCCAAGGGGGTGGAAACAGTTTTGTTGTCTGTGATACCGGCTTTAGAGAGAAGGTCATAAGTATATTTAGCTTGGGAAAGATAGTATCCATTAGAGGATAAAGTAACCTCAAGCCCAAGAAAATAGCTGAGAGCGGATACTTGTAGAATCATCTCCAGTAATAATCATGTCATCAACATAAAGAAGAATAAGAGTTATACCAGCAGAAGATCTTCGAACGAAGAAAGTAGTGTCATGAGGACTCAATGTGAAACCCTGTTAAGCAACAACTGAGCTAAACTTTTCAAACCAAGCCCGAGAAGCCTGCTTGAGGCCATAAAGAGCACGATGAAGACAACAAACTTGATGGCCTGAGTGAGTAAAGCCAGGGGGTAGTTACATGTACACTTCTTCTTGGAGGTCTCCATTGAGGAAAGCATTCTTCACATCCATCTGATAAAGAAGCCAATGGCAAACAGCAGCCACAATAATGAGATATCTGACAGATGTAAGGCGAGCAACAGGAGGAAATGTTTCCTCATAGTCAATGCCATATTCCTAAGTAGAGCCTTTGGCAATGAGGCGAGCCTTCTATCGTTCAACAAATCCATTAGTCTTGGTCTTGATCTTGTAAACCCACCTGTAACCTACTATAGACTGACCAGGAGGCAAATCAACCATATCCCAAGTGTGATTTTTCTAAAGGGCATCTAGTTCTTCGGACATAGCTTGCTGCCAAAGAGATTTAATATGGGCCTCACGATAGGTGTGAGGCTCATAGAGGGTGGCAAAAGCAAAAAAGTAGTGATAATTCGTGAGATAAGGAGGAGGAACGCTTACCCGAGTAGAGCAACAAAGGTCAGGACCAACAAGAGGCTCAGGAGATGGTGGTGCCACAAGATCCAAGACAGGCGGGTCATGTACTGAGGACAAAACCAGAGATGAGTCGTCTGGGGAGGCAGCTATTGTTGAAGAATCCTTCCCAAATTCAGGATAAAGTGGGAGAAAAAGATTAGTAAAAATGGGAGACTCTGAGGAAGAGGACATAGGAAACTGCTGAAGACTCGTGAAAGGACGATGTTCCCAAAACTCAACATGACAGGAGACATGAAGACGATGAGTGATGGGATTATGGAAGCGAAAATCCTTTTGGGATACACCATAGCCAAGGAAGCAACAGAGACGAGCACGAGACTAGAGCTTATACATTCTGATATTTAGGGTCAGGCATCGGTTCCCACTGATGGGGGATCTCGATATTTTGTCATATTTGTGGATGATTTTTCTCGAGATCCCCCATCAGTGGGAACAGATGCCTGGCCCTAAATATCAGAATGTATAAGATCAAAAGGTGCAAAAGAAAAAGAGTCACTTTTATTTAAGGGCAATTTTGTTTGTTTGTCAAAATGACAAGAAGTACAATCAAATTTTGGAAACTGAATTAAACCTAAATGACCTTGAGAAGCTAACAACTGAAGAAAAGATAAAGATGTATGACCAAGACAAACATGCCATAAATCAGGCGAGAGGGTGGTAGTAGCAACAGCAGCAGAAACAACTTCCAAAGGAATCTTCAAGTCATGAACCTCAAACATACGTCCAACCTTATGGCCTCTCCCAAGCACTTGACCCGTCTAGGGATCTTGCACATACACACCATGATTAATAAATAAAATATCTACTCCTAATTCGCAAAGTTGACCAACATAAAGCAAATTGAGGGACAATTTTGGAATATGAAAAGTGTCACTAAGGGATAAACTAGGAGTAGAGATTGTTCCTTTATGACTAACAGGCATAGGAGTTCCATAAACAGTGTAAATAGAGATAGGATGTGCTAAGGGTGCCTTATCAAAGAATTGTGATTCATCAGGGGTCATATGGTTACAACATGTAGTATCAAAAAACCAAGAATGGTTACCTGAGGTGACAGAAAGGGCAATGGAAGTTTGGGATAAAACTTGTTGATTTGTAGGAACTGATAGATCTGAAGGACACATAAAAGCTACCCTAGGAGGAGGAGCTTTGTTCTGCTCTTGCATGAATTTCTGCAGTTTGTGATAAACAGAGATATCATGGCCCTGGGCATGACAAAACTCGTAGCAAGCACCTTTCGAAGACTAAGAGGAGAGACGCCCAAATTTTAATCATGGAGGGGCAATGATTGCAGCAATGAGAGGTTGTGGGGGAAGAGAGGGTGTAGCCAACACATGGTTAGAGGATGACATGTGATAAGTAGGCTGACGGTTCTTCTTAAAGATGAGCTTCTTGACTACAGCATCAAAAGAAGGAGTAGGAACCCGGCTAAGCAAAGAAGCCCTAGTAGGCTCAAAATCCTCATGTAAACCCATCATGAAATGCATAAATCGATGACGGTCTTGATATTTGGCAAAGAGCTCAATGTCCTCAGGATACAGTAATGGAAAATCTGCAACAGAAAGTTGTTCCCACATAGAAGAAGTCTGAGAATAATAATTAGAAATAGACTGATCTATCTCTTGGTGTATGTGATAAAGCTTTGATTCAATGTGGAACTCCAGGCTTGAATCATTAGTGCAATTGTAATGATTGGACAAAAAAATCCAAGCAGCCGCAGCAGTACCAAGATGAGGAAGAAGACTTTGGATGGAAGGTACAGAGGTATTGATAAACCAAAAAAAATCTTACTCTGAATATTTTCCCATTCCTCTAGACGTGTTTCATAATCATTCTTTGCAATAATAGTCAGAGACATCGGCATCAATTGTAGCTTTGGACTTAGGTATTGGCACTGGCTTGGGAATTGAACCAGTTACATACCACCATAGTTTGTGACCCTTGAGAAAGATAGTCATATTCTGAGACCAAGCATGATAGGTAATAGGACCATCCAAGATAATGGTGATAGGATGTATAATGTCTCGTTCATTTTATTGAGTCATAATGAAGAAAATGACCAAAAAGAGGGATTTAGGGACCTCAAATGAAGAAACAGAACCCTAAATCGGAATCTATGTGAAAAACTAAGCAAGATAGGCCCTGTTGAAAAATTTTAACCTTGGTCAATGACGACGGCAGCAGTCAATGGTGGCATTTAAAGTTAACAGTGGTGGTCAATATCAACTGGGCAGTCACGGTCAATGGATGCTAACGTCACTATGTTGACGTCACTAGGGTTGACGTGGCAACGCGGTATTGAATGGCGCGTGTGGCGTGTGATGGCTATTCTAGCATGTGAGAGCGCGTGAAGAAGGGTGGTGGCGCGTGGGCGCATGTTCTCGCCAGCACAAATCTTCAGGTGGCGCATAGGAGTGCATGTGATTCCGGATTAAGTTTATTCTGGTTGGGTTTTACTTAGGATTGTGCGATCTATCAATCGATGCGTTCATGTTGGCATTTTGATGAATATAAGGATTGGATCCGAGAGTTTTACGGACTTTGGGTTTGACGGCGGTAACTCACTTCTGACAATGGGTACTGCACGAAGGCAAGGGCAGCAGAAAGACGCTAGAGAAGACCACAGGTGCCAGAAAGTTAAAGCATTGGCTCTGATACCATGTTAAGAATATAAAGTAAGAGAAAGACAGAATGGTTTGTATATTAAGTTATATTCTGTGTAAATAACATTGTACAATAGAGAGCCTTATATAGGCCAAGTATGTATGAAGTATAAGTAATATGAGTATACTATAAGTACAATATACTAGGCTAAACCCGATGGGCTAGACTAAACTAAGCTATAAACTAATAGTGATCAATAATAATGGTTAGGTGATTTTCTTTAAAAAAAAAAAAAAAATGTATTGTTGTGTAATGATGAGATTGTCCTCATTCAATTATTTAGCCATTTGCTCTAACATCTAAATTTGGAATGATGTCTGGGGCTATCATGGCTATCGAAGCATCAAAGCCAATTGCAGTGGTTCATGTGTATGGTTTTTTTAAGTGCAAAAAGTAAAATGTTTGTGAGTTTCATTTGGTTTCGAACTTATAATATATAAATTTTGTGTTTCACATTCATGAGGTAAAGTGTTGCATGACTAGCCTATCCTTATAAAATATACATGAAACTGGGATTTGAATAGGAAAAAATGACAAAATCCTATTTGTTATTGGTGCAATTGTTGTGAGAAGTCCAAATTATTTGGATAGGTAATTTGCAATGATGATTGTATGGTCTAGAAGTTCTATTATATTTGTGATAAATTAGAGAAATTTAGTTTTCAATAGTTGAAATTAGAGAAATGTTTAAACCTAAACATGTTAACATTTTATCTAAAACAATCTCGTGCATTGCACAGGTTAATGACTAGTATATATAAAAACTGAAGCGTAACATTTATTATTGCTACGTTCTTGTTGAGCCACATTAATAGCCATATTATCCACCTATTTCTAATTATTTCTCTCTTATTTGTTACTCTTTCATCTTCTTATTAATTTTGTATCTCCAACCTTTCCCCCTTTCTTTTAAATTTTTATCTCTCCACTACTCTCAACCTTAGAGTCTCTTTTTTTTTTTTTTTTTTTTTTTTTTTTTCCCTTTATATATATATATATAAATATATATCCCTTCATTTTTCTTTTATTTTGGCTATTCTTATTTTCATCCTATTACTATAAATTTGTTATGCTCTCTCTCTCATTCTATATAAATTTTCCCACACAAAAAATGTTATTACTCTCTCTCTCTCTCTCCCTCTCTTTCTCTCATTTTTTTTTTTTTTTTTGGTTTTCTTATTTTTTGTTTCTCTACTTTAGTTTGATGAATTTATGTATTCTTTAGATCTTTACTTTAGGTTGATATAATTTGGTTTTGTGTTTTTAAGTTAATATCTTTTTTTCTTTTCTTTGATTGTTAAATGTATTCTTGTTGCATACAATTAAAAATAGTGTATAAGAATATACTGTTATTCTATTATATAGCATAGTTTGGATAATTTGGTGTTTGAGTAATGACTCTATCTTTTATTATTTATTCTTTCTTGTAACTCTACTTTAGGTTGATAAATTATTGTATTTTTTTATAACATTATTTTGGGCTAATACGATCTGGTGGTGTGTTTTTTGAGTTTTTCATCACAAGTCTTCTCTCTCCCTCTTTTAAATTTTATTTGATTTTTGTTTGTCATAATAATTAGTTATTTTGGAAATGGGAATTTGAATTTATATCAAAATACAACCTTAGCTATGTATTTGAATGTGGCTATCAACTATGTGCTTAATATCAAGTGTACTTTTATGATAAGTTTTGATTATCATGATAATATCTTTTAAGAATGAGAAATTTGAATAATATAATTCAAACTTAAAAAATTTATTTGTATAGAAAAAAAAAAGGAAAATATAACGCGCTATAACATAATATAAAAAAAATATATACCTCTTAAAAAATGAATAATATCAATCAGACTAATTCAAATTATAAAATGATGATATATTTTTTGAGATAGATAAATGAAAAATAATTTTAGAAATTGTTTGATTTTTGGGGAGAAAAAATTATTTTCCACTTATATTATACCATAACTATAAAATAATTATCTATTCTCACACATTGCATAAGTCTACGACTAGTCTATCTATATATATAAAAGCTGAAGTGTAGCATTAATGGTTGCATGACTCCTATTGCGTCACCTCATCACCACATCATTGGCTCCTATTGCGCCACCTCATCACCACGTCATTGACCACAAAATCATTATTTTTCTTATTTATTTTTTATTCCTAATTTTTTTTACAAAAAAAATATATAGATTAATTTTTTTATATATAATTGAACCCCAGATCTCTTATTTAACCATTAGAGACTTTACTAGTTGAGTTAACTGGAACCAACTATCTAAATAGATTATTGACTTTACACATTCATCTTGAGCGGTTTTAACATTACATAAAAGTTTGCTTTTACATATTCATCTACTTTTATTTAGATGATTATAACTAAATAATAAAATTAATGAAGAATCAAAACCAAAAACAATGTCTATACATATCTATACTATATATAATAATGGAAGTTTTGTAATAAATTATACAAAGCTCTTTTTGCACCACATCTTTAGCATCCTTTCTTATTTATTTTATTTTATTTTTTGTAATTTTTACTTTGTTAAACTTTCATCTTCTTTAGCTATTGTCTTTTTAGTTCAATCTTCTGTCCCCTTTAATCAACTTCTTTTAAAAAATTTCATTTGATTCCCTTTATAGATTTTTTTTTTTTTTTTTTTTTTTTTTTTTATCTTCTTAAATTCTACAGTTTCATTTTGTTCAACCTTTCAACTACTTCCACACTTCCTCTTTTTTCTTAATTTTCATATAAATTTCTTCTTACTTTATTTCCACCTCTCTTTCATATTCCTTCTAAGTTGTCCACTACAAAAAAGGTCAATACCCTCTCTTTCTCCAATTTTGTTTCTCTTTTTGGTGGATTTTTTTTTTTTTTTTATATTGTTTCAACCATTTAGTTTTTCCACTAATGGTTCTTTTTGGTAAATTTGTATCAACTTTTATGCATATTTAAGTATTTTGGTATTCCAATTCCCAATCATAAGTTCTTTTTCTTTATCTCATTGGTTTGATTTTATTTGGGTTAATAATTAGTTGCAAGTTAGAATTTGATTTTTTATAATGATCAATTTAGATGTTAAACTATGAGACTTTACTAAGTTTTGTTTATTTTTTAATCCTTTTGGGCGGAAAAAGTATTCTTAATAGTTGTATTAGAAGTACAGAACGATGCCACTTATTCAAACAAAAACAAAGGTTAGTCAAACAAAAATAATCAGATGTGTAACATATTTTAGCTTTTGCAATTGTATTTTCAATGTTATTATTATTTCATAACAATTCATATAGAAACTTAATTCTAACATTTTGCTAATGATTTTTTATTTGATAATTTTTTTGGTGGATGAAATTGCAATTTTTGCAAAGAAAATAACATTAATAAATTATCAACAACAAATTGTTTTCCTAATTGGTCCAATTAGTCATTGCTAAGTTTTATTAAATTTTTAGTTATGTTTTCAGTGTTTTGAATTATAGTGTAGAAAATGAATATTTTCGCTAACTTGCCTTTTAATTCCTAGAAGAATTGTATTGTTTTTATTTTGGCATGATAAAAATTATATATATATATATATATATATTTTTTTTTTTATTAAATTTGTGATTGTTCTTATAATAAATAAAAATATGATTATGAATTACATTACTTTTTATTAAAGTAGTCCAAATTGCAAAAATAAAATTAATGGGACCATCCTAAAAAAATTATCATGCATAGCGAACGGCTAGTTTTGAATAATAGAAGCTTTCAATAAATTGTTTCCATTCTTTTACTATTTTAAAATAATTGATATGCAACGGATTAATTTTTCTTTAATGTTTGATTTCATTTCAAAAATAATTTTTGTTTGAGCCATAATATAAGTAGGAGGTGGAGCTTTTTGTTTTGTTTTTTTTTTTTTTTTTTTTTCAAGCGATTATATATATACTAGACTCATCACACGCATTTTATGTGTGCAATAATACTTTTATTTATTTATTTATTTATTTTTGGTTTAGTATCATAATGTTTAAAAGTGATATATAAATAACCATGATTTTTTCTCCAAAAAAAAAAAAAAAAGTAACTATTCATATTTTTTATTTTTTTTTAAGAAAGAGATAAGGTAATGTGGAATAATGTTTAAAGTGAATGGTGATAGCATCCTAAGTTTTAGATTAAATGGAGAAAATAAAGGAAAAAAACCTAAAACTTAAGAATAGTAAATTACTTTTTTAACCAGTTTGTGTTTTTTAATTTAAAATTATTTAACTAAAAGATTGAAGTATTTTAGAGAGTTTAAGAATTTGTATAAGGGTATTTTAGTACGCAAAATGTTGAAACCTAAACAAGGAATCCTATTATTAAAGTGATCAAAGATTATATATATGTATATATATATATATATATATATATATATATATATATATATATATATATATATATATAGAGGGTTGGGTTAAGCAATGTTACACCATTCAATATTTTTTAATTGGATGTGAATTTTGACAAATCCACAGTTAGATTACGTTACTTTCGTATATTTTCCATGTTTGCAAAATTTCAAAGTGATTAAAAATTAATAGTCATGTCATCAATTAATTATTTAAATTCAAGATTTTGTAATTTAAAATAATGTATAAAAGATAAGTTTATGGATCGAATGGTAAATCACATCTAATTAATATGAAAATTGGCATGAATGTTAAGAACATATAGAACATGTAATTCAATATTGGGATTTTCAAATTATAATTTTTATAATAAGTTATTGATTGGTGTAATATTATACTAGGTATAATTTGAACCAAACTCATATATATATATATATATATATATATATATATATATATATATAAATTTAAAGTCACGACTTCAATTTACTTTTTATTTTTAATTTATGTATGCGCAAGAGTGTGTGAAGCAGTGCATGTGTGACAGAATTTTCCCATAAAGAAGGTCTAGCACTCTGCTATGATGAGCATAAGAAGGTTTGACAGGTGACTGAATTTTTTCCATAATTCATAGTGTTCCGAAAGCTCACAAAGTGAAATGAAAGTTGTACTTACAATTCAACAACGTGGCATACACCATCATGGTTGGAGCAATTGCAGGTGATAGAATTGTTGAAGCCATACGGCGTCAATTCCGTTGGAATTAACGTTAGCCAACTTGACTCATTACTGCATGGGTCCACACTGAAATTCCAGTCTGTCTTTTTCAACTGTGCACCTATTTCACGAAGGGCTTCCACTGCATAATTTTCATGATAATAAATCAAACTTCTTCAGTCTTCTACTTCTTCCTTTTTTTTCTTTTTTCTTTTTTTCTTTTTTTGGCCAAGGAATAATTATACCTTATAGTCTTGCAAAAATAACAAATTAGACATTGAAGTTTTAGGAATAACAAATTAAATCCTAAAATATTTATAACATAGGTAACAAATTAAATCTTTGTATTGGGTTTAAAATTAGGTATGGATTTGAAGGTTTAATTTGTGACTTTTTGAAATCTCCTGATTTAATTTTGTTACTTTTAAAATTATGAAATTTAATAGTTTAATTTTGTTAGCTTTAAAATTACGAGGTTTAATTGATCACTAATTTGTTACACCTCCTAAGTTATAGGATTTAAAATGTAATTTTTTTTCTTCCAAAGTAAATACTAGGGGAGGGGAATGTGAGATTTGAATTGGAGATACAAGTGTGCATTTGGCATAAATTTATTTAGTTTTTTGTTGAAAACTTTTTACTAAAAGTGTATAAAAGTATTCTTGTATTTTTTTTTTAAATTAGAAAAAATGAGATATTAAAAAGTTGTACATAAAATTTAAAACTGAACAAAAAAGTGATAAAATAGACTTTAAGCATTACTATTAGAAAGAGTTTTGTAATTCAAATCCTCCACCAAACTATCAAACTAAATTGTAAATAAATAAATAACCAACAAATTAACACCGATCTATCTTTTTTGCTAACTTAATTACTGGACTATGACTCCGAAAGTGACACACTAATTTTGATTTGCTATGCCACAACCGCAAGCCATTCAATTCTAGATTGGGCTTTTGCATTGGGCTTACGGGTATTCATTTATTTTTATTTTTTTTAAAGCTTTTAGGTGTAGTTGCATCTTCTAAACACTTTAATTCTAATTCCTTTTCATCTATTAATTAGAAGAGGATACTTTTGTTTCTTCTTTTAATTTTGGCTTCAATAGGTCAGATTGATTTTAGCATTCTCAAAGACTAGAAAAGTAGAATTTTAGTTAAACTCAGTTTTCTTGGAGAAAAAATTGTGTCACCACTGAGTTTAGTTTTTTTTTTTTTTTTTTTTTTTTTTTTTTTTGGGAGATGTAATTTTCTTTTACGCAGCAATTGGACTGTTTGTTTTTTGAGAAAACTTTTAGTAGTAGGACAATCATTTCTACCAAATTGGCTATGCCCCGTAGTAGGACATTAATTTCTATATATACAGGTGGCTAAGCCACAAAGCAAACACCATGCGGTATATTATGGAGTAATTAGTATTTCCACTACCATCTCCACTCAAATTATCACTGCCTTTTACTTTCTCAAACAATACCTACCAACCAATGGATATTCATTTTTGGGTTTCTGCTAGAATTCTTACAATTCAAAGTAATTATAATTATCCTTATTCTTTTTTAAGAAGAAATTATCCTTATTCCGTAACATTGAAACTCTCTAATGAACCATCAATCGATCGACCAAACATGCTTAAGGACAATGTCAAAATGCCTCATGTTACCCCAATTCTTACCAAACATTCGAGTCGTCCATGAATTCTAATATTTGCATGTCTTTATTATGATTAGAAAAAAGAAAATAAAATAGATAAGGCCCTTCATGCATGTACCAAAAAAAAAAAAAAGTGAAGCCTGAATCCAAAGTAATGCAAATCGAACCCCATACCTATTAAACAGAAGGAAGTATTAACAGATGCCCGAAGGGCAAGCAAAGCATGGCAACGTTAATAGCAAGAGAAGCATTATATCCACGACATTTTCACAACAAATCATAAGTGACGGGTTGTTATTGGATGCTATGGGTGGACAAAAAAATAATTTAAGTTATAGATTCAAATTAGAAAAATTATTAGGTACTCTCAAAGTATAATGACATGGTGCTCCTTTTTCTCACATTTATAGTGAGACCTATCATGAATTTAAATAGTGGAACTTACCTTAAATGTGAGAAGAGAAAGCACAACCTCATCATACTTCAGGAGTACCTAAAAATTACTCTAAAAAAATCTGTTTTTTGAATTTATCACTTCGTAATTACATTGGTGATATGGCAAAAATTTAAACTATTAGGGTCATATTTTCTATGTATTGGAATATCCTTTGACAAAATGCACTTGTAATTTGGTAGATCTAAGTTGAGTTTAATATATCAAGAAGTATGTGAAGTTTACTTTACAAGTGGTATCTTTAAAGTCATAAAGATTGAACTAAGAAACAAGTAAAGAAAAGCTGATTTAGTGAAACTTGACACTAGTCTCAACACTAGCTTGACACTAGCATCTGTTGAGACTTAATGAAGAATTCTCGACACAAGCTTAAACTATCAAGATCTACAATTACAAAATTCTCAGATTTGAATCTCAGCCCATGAAGACTTGGATTGCTAGGGTTTTGTTCTCTAAACCCCTAAACCATATAAAAGGCTTATTTTAAATGTTAGGGTCATATTTTCTATGCAATTAGCTAATTTTTTGACAAAACACACTTACTTGTAATTGGGTAGATCTAAGTTAGGTTTAATGTATCAAGAAGTATGTTATTCAAACATAACAAATGGTAATCATTAAAGACACATGAAGTTTGATCCAAGAAACAAGTGAGAAAAAGTTGTTTCATTAAAGCTCAACACAAGCTCGACACTAGCTACTATTGAGGATTAATGAAGAAGTTCGACACAAGCTCAATTTATCGAGAATTACGATTTCAAATTTCTCAGATCTAAAATTTGGCCCATGATGACTTGAATGATTAGGGTTTCTCTCTATACAACTCTAGTTATATATAAGGCTTATTTTAAAAGGCATTTGTTGACATTCTATTTTGCAACCCACATTTAACCTCACATGGAGGGTAAAAGGGTAATTTCACCTTGAAAATAGACATCTGAATTTTGGCCATTAGATACTTAATCTCATTTCATCAAAATGATCTTGATGTTGTAATGATCAAATCAACTGGTCATAAGCCCTAATCGGACCATCAAATGGAAAGTTATCATCAAATCAAGTTTCAATGACCGAGATACGCTATCACAAATTAAGTCCAATTATATGTGATTATGAACAATTTATTCCAATTGGTTATAATTATAATCAATTTGAGATTAATGACATGTCCTAATTTGATTGGCTAGGACTACATATTATGGTGAGGTTGCATATACTTAACTAATTAGATAGTCAAACATTAACTATTCAATGAGTAATTTTTGTAATTATCTTTTTAATTAGGGTAAATGTAGAACTAACGTCTAAAATGAAAGTGATTGGAGCCTATTAATGTTAATTGGAAACTAATTTAGGACCTATTAATGTTATTTATACTGAAATTATTTTCTACAAATGACTACTGCTCACCATTTCATTAACATGAATCTATGAGTGAGGTTAATATTTGTAGAAACTAGACATCCGAGGCTTCAATTTGAGCATAAGAACAAGAGAATTCCGATCCGAATTGAGTAAGATATAATTTTTTGAATTTGGCTCTACAGGCTGTCACAATAGCTACGGGAAAAACCGAATTTTACTTGCTCATCATTCCCACCAATCTCTACATTTAATACACCAGATTTCTCCAAAGTCAGAAATAAGGTCTGGGTTCATGATTCCTTTTGATCCTTTGTCAACCCTCATTAAATGATCTTCTATTCATATATTTTTTTACTATAACTATATAACCCCCCCCCCCCCCCCCCTTCTCCTCCATTCTAAGACACGGAAACACCCTCTCTTCTCTTCTCTTGAGTTCTAATGAAGTTGCTTAGTCTTATCATATCTTGATTTTCTTAAACTCAATGTATTGAGTGAGACCCACTCTCATTCTCCTAGTTCTTCTTTCTACTCCACCCCTAGGACCTCCACCAACAGCCTCATCCTCCACCGTGTGGATCTTCCATGCAGGTATAATCACTTTTCCTAACTTGTTTTGTATGTTGCTATGATGAGAATTTAAGATTAAAGCATGCTAGTGACTATTTAAATTCCTTGAATATGTTTGAATGTTCTTAAATGTTCATATGCGTTCTTCACATGTTCTTGGTTGTTCATCACATGTTCATGCATAACACTAGCTTTGATCTCAAATCCACGTCAAAAAAATGAAAAACATGTTTGTTTCATAATTCTCTCAAATCCTTGAATCTAGGATATCATCATCCACATACATTCACTAGAATTTATTTTTCAATTCAAATGCAATGATTAATAAATTGAATTAGGGTTTATCACATGCGCACATATTAAAATTCAACATGCAATTGAGTGATTTGGATGATATGATATGAATGTTGCTCACTATAGTCTAAAAGATCAGTTTCACCGGGTAATGTAGGTGCCTAATACATTCCCATCTTGTAATGTATCCTCTGAGTTTAGATTAAGGGTTAGCAGATCAAATGCTTATTCACGTAATTTTCAATCTCTAGATTATAACTAAGAAACAAAGCTATGTATTTTATCTTAGATCGTATATAGGACCAAAGTCATATAATTTCCTATGATCAATGTACATTCATTCTCAAATCAATAAAATGAGTAATTTTTCAATTATGGTTTTCTTATTTTTTCCAATAATTAAATAAGTGGCAACTCCATTATGAAACCCTTAATCTAAAGGGGAAAATATAATCAGTCAAACCTCCATTTTGAGAGGCAACAAAACGACTCCACCCATTCACGTGAGTTTGGCCCAACACCAAAAACGAGCTAGGGGCACGGTCTCTCACAGCATCAAGTACGGAAATAAAGACCTAGAACTCATATACTCTGTGTGAAGCTACTGCATTTGTACGCCTTAGGGTTTTGTAACCAAGTGCTTCCTAATCTTCATCGTCTATGAAGTGAAGAACTTTCTAGCTAACAACAATCAATCAATTTGCTGGAGTTAGTCACGTACTAGGATTCATGCAAAGGAGTTGGAGTTAGTCACAGATTGAAGATTTGTGCAGAGCTAAAAAGTCTACTACAAGATCAAGTTCAATTGAGTATTGAAGTGAAGGTTTAACTATAGGTTGGTATTTTGGGATAGGTTAGGGTAGTGGTAAGATTCCTCATACTTGTAACCGCTTGATTATTGATTAGTGGATTCTTTGGAGTGGTGACCTGAAATTCACCTGGTGGAGTTTTTGCCTTGTGAGAGGTTTTCCCCATTCGTCAACAAATCACCATGTCATTTAATTTCCGCTGTGTATTAGTTTATTTGGTGATTTGTTGGTGCTTCCATGATTTTCATATAATTTGACCTAAGTAATCAACTTGGGTAATTGAATTAATTAACCAGAGTCAATCTATTTTAACCCAACATCAAAGTCATCAAATACATAGAGACTCAATTAGGAAGCCATGGATAGCTTTGAAAGGGACAAGTGGATGGAAGTTATGGTGGATGAGATGGAATCCTTGAATAAGAACAAGACTTGGGAGTTGTCAGAACTTCCAAAGGGAAAGAAACCTATAGGTTACAAGTGGGTGTCTAGAGAGAATGATGATATGTTAATTGTGCTAAAAGAAACTGTGAGGTTGATAGGCAGAACTCTGTGTTGGACAAAGAGTTTGACATGAAACTTGAAGACATGTCAAAGGTCTCAGATGCAAGTGCTATTGGGCGTTTGATGTATGCAATTGTTTGCACTAAGCTGAATTTGGCTTATGTAGTGAGTACTATCAATTGGTACATGGCAAACCCTTGTAAAGAGCACTAGAATGCAGTGAAGTGGATATTCAAATACTCGAAAGGTACTTCAAAACATGGGATATTGTTTGCAAGGCAACATGGTGATAATTCAGTGGTAAGGTATGTGGATGTAGATAATTCAAGCAATGTGGATGGTAGTAAGTCGACTACAAGTTATATTTTCACATTGTCGGGCTTGCCTATCTATTGGAGATCCACTTTACAATCTGTAATAGACATGTCTACTACTGAAGTTGAATACATGGTTGCAGGTGAAGCTGCAAAGGAAGCACCGTGGTTGAAGGGGCTAGTTGAAGATCTTGGTTTGGACCAAAGTGGAGTTTAGTTTCATTGTGACAGTCAAAGTGTCATTTACTTGACAAAACATTCGGTTTATCCTGTTATGAGATTCCACAAGATATAAGAATTGATTGCTACAGAAGAAATTTTTCTTGAGAATATTTACACTTCGGAGAATGCAATGATGTGTTGACAAAACCAGTTCCAACAGACAAGTTCAAGCAATACTTGGACATGGTCGGTGTTTGTAGCTAGTGATAGCCCTAAAGAGCTATAATGGTGGCAATGGAGGCGTTAGTTCGTGAGACTTAATCAATTCAAGCTAAGGTGGAGATTTGTTGAGTTGGTGACTTGTTTGGTCAATTGATGTTTGACCCAATCCTAGTTAAACTAGGATAGCGATATAACCATGTATAACAAAGTATAGAGAACCAAGTCCTACTTGGTTTAGGACTTGTAATAGTAGCCGACTCTAGCATATTATATATATGTTGTTCTATGGCTTTGTTAATTATACTGTACAAGGCTAGTGCAAATACAATAGGGTATTTTATTCTTTGTGAAAGAGCCAATGGTGTATTTGGGGCTTGTGAGAGTGTTTGTGTATTACTATTGTAAACTCCTTATTTTATAGTGAAACTTTATCTGTGGCCACCTATGGTCGCATGCATATTGCTGAACCACGTAAATTTTTTGTGTCTATTTTTTTTCTCTCATCTTTAATCCTGTATAAGTGGGTTTTTATTTTCACAATGCTACATATTATATTAAACACTTGTGTTACAATGAACCTAACATGGACTTTATATTAAGCACTTGAGCCATAATACGTCTAACAAAGTCCTCGGCGGAACCATCATCGAATAAGGCAAGTGGTTCCGGTAAGATTGGGGTTTCATATTGGAAGTGGTGCTGCTTCTTTTTCTTCATCTACTGAGAAAGCTCCACCTTGCACGTGGCTTTTGGTTTGGAGGTTGCTACGTGTGTAAGCTTGTGTCAGAGAAAATCAGGCGTTGTAGGGTATTATTAGAAAGAGAGATGCTACGTCTACAATATTTTTACAACAAATCACAGGTGACTAGTTATTATTGGTTCAAATTTGAAACTAACACTAAAATTACTTTTTTGCCCTAACAATAATAACCAGTAACAACCTGCCATTTAGGATTTATTGTAAAAATGTTGTAGACATATCATTTCTCTATTAGAAAGTTCCCTATTTTTCTGGGTTTTCTTGCTAGGTTGTACATGAAATTGAAAGCCATCTGACCAAACAATTCAAAGAAAGACCACCACAGCGAAGGAGCCGCCGATTAATGTCGACGCAAAATATGCTAAAATCCCTCATATCTTTTCCTTGCATTATTACAATGGCCGTTGGGTTTGGCTGGCTCTCTCAATATTTGACCTTTTTATTTTTATTTTTTATTTTAAAATTGTATTCTTCAGCCAAATATAAAAATCTTTAACATTTTTTTAATATAAATACCACTTTTAAATCTTTATTTTAAAAAAAATTATATTTTTATGTTTTTAAATGTATATGGGTCTTACCAACAAGATAATTTCTAATAGAAAAAATAACCAAAAAAAAAAAAATGCTAAGACTACAAGAAGATAATTTCTAAGACTGCAACATTTTACACAACTTGTCAATTGTGAGTAGTAAAAGAAAAAATGGTAGTATTACATTTTTTACCACTCACAACTTGCTACGAGACAAATCCAAAACAAATTTAGACCCTGAACATCCACATTCCTCTCTCTTTTTTTTTTTTTTTTTTTTTTTTTTTTTTTTTTTTTTTCGCCAAATGCAGATGTTCAACATATAGATTTCATTATGTAGCAGGGTAAAAGGGCCAGCCCATACCAGGCCCAAGCATCAGGTGATAAGAGCATTACCATCAGGTCTCTTATATAAAATGTCATTTTGACACACCAAAAACCTATTTTATTATTTTAATACACCATCTTACAATTCACCATTTATCAAATCTTCTATTCTTTGATTCTAAACATTAAAATAATATATCCACACATTAAAATAATATTTAACTAAAATTGCCACCAAATCCACAGCACCACAACACTGTCCAAAATTGCCACCAAAATTTATCACATCTTCTATTCTTTGATTCTAAATATTAAAATAATATATCCACACATTAAAATAAAATTTAACTAAAATTGCCACCAAATCCACAGCACCACAACACTATCCATAACCACAAATCTCAAACCCATCCGCACTAAGTAGAAAACATTTTCTTTTCATTTCTCTCCCACGTTTTTTCTCGAGAAACTTTGATTTTTATTTTTTCTTTCCATCACTCTGTCTTTTTGTCTCTCTTTCTTCACAGTTCTAAGCTATGTGAGAGAATTTCCTATTAAACCCACATCAGATTTACTCTGTCTCATTTAGATCTTAGCTCATTTCCAACAAGATCTCTCAAAATCCTCCATTTTTTTTTAAAACTTTTCCGGTAAGTTAATATATTTTATTTTTCCGGGAACATTGTGGGTGTTGGATTGGATGTTAAACGATGATGAATTATTTTCCGGACGAGGTTTTAGAGCTTGTGTTTGATTTCGTAACATCGCACAGAGACCGAAACGCAGTGTCTTTGGTGTGTGAATTATGGTACAGAGTAGAGAGATTTAGCAGGCAGCGAGTGTTCATAGGAAACTACTATGCAATCAGTCCAGAGAGATTGATCGCCAGGTTTCCTGGGGTAAAAGCTCTGACTTTGAAAGGGAAGCCTCATTTCATGGACTTCAATTTGGTTCCTCAAGATTTGAGGTGCAAAGAGAGAGAGAGACCTTTGAGGTTGAGGTTGAGGTTGAGGGAGGAGTTGGGAATCTGATCTGAAGAGGAAAGAGGCAGAGAAAGAACACAGCGAGTTGACATGGCAATACGACCGAGGTCAGGTCAATCAGATTGCAGGTCAAACGGGTCATGGGTCATTTTAAGCAGGTTAAAAACGGATTTGGGTTAATCAGATTGTGGGTCAGGTCGAGTTGGGTCTTCTTCTTTTTTAAAGAAAATAACATGTATTTTCCATTTGGAAAGTTATGCAACAAATTACTTGATGGAAAATGCATTATTTTGAATTCACCATTTATATCATGAATGAACTCACTTAAACTTATTAATACTTATTCAATAATTTTAAAATTATACAAATCCTAACATTGCTATCTAAAACAAAATAACACAAAGATAAGTAAAACAAAGACATAAGTTTTATTTCTACATAATATCAGCATTCCAAAATATAAAACAAAATTACAAATGACTTATTGGATAACTCATTTAATAAAGAATAAAAACATATAAAAAATTTACAATCTTGAAAATTAATTTTATAATCTATTATCGATTGTAATTGACACTTTATTTCAATTGAGATATATATTAAAGTTTGATTGCTTACTTATTTATACATGGTCTCTTTTATGAATATCATATTATTGTTAAGCAACACACACTCTAGGAAATATTATAATTTATTTTGAAAAGCCGTTTATTTTGGACATAAATTGTTAAAAAAAATAGGTCTAAGCATTCATAATTTATGGTAATTTGATACTTTAGCTTCACTATTTTCACACTTGTGAATGTTTCTCACAAATGTCTACAATTTTAAATCTATATTTTTAACTCTACTGTAACCAGATTATCTTGGCATGTACTTTACTATTTGATATCTAAAAATCTTTACTCATTATAGAATGCTCAACCATTTATCTTTCAATTAATTTGCATGCTGTTATGTAAATTTATCAATTGTTTACTTAAAACTCACAATAAACAATTAAACCTATATTGTCTTAATTTTACTTTTTTTTTACCCAAAAAAAAAAAAGTTTTAAAAAAATGGTTCAGGTTCGGGTTGGGTCACAAGTCAACCCATTTTTTGCTTCGGGTCAAAAAATCGGGTTTGGGTCAAGTATTTTTCGAGTTGGGTAAGAAAATTCTGACCCGTTTTGCAATGTCTAACAGATAGAGACAGATTATGAGAAGAGAGAGAAAAAATCAAATAAAGAAGTGAGAGGAGAGAGAAAAGTTGAATAAAAAATCAATTTTTTGGTTTGGCATTTGTGTCCGTACCTTTCCAACAAATTTGAAACGGTACGAACACAAATGCCAAATATTTGGCACATTTGAAACACCTGTTGTGAGGTGTTTTTTGGTGTTTGGTGTGCCAAATGCCAAATATTTGGCATTTGGCACATCTGATGGTAATGCTCTTAATACCATATGGTAATGCCTAATAGATGCCTATCTGGTACACATATGGACCTGTCCATGGTAGGCAGAACCAAGCAGACCAATATTATTACCGAGGATAAAAGGAAGTGCCTTGGGAAAGTCCGCCTACTGAACATAAAATTGGTCATCAAGCACAAGTTGCTAGCAAGTCATTTCGAAAATGTTGTGAAAATATTGTGGACATAATATTTTTCTTTTAAGAATAGACACATAAATCTCTTTTATTAAAACCTTCTTTGTTATCCTCAAAAAAAAAAAAAAAAAAAAACCTTCTTTATTTTCCAAACACCAAAACTTTTTTTTTAATAATAAATATTTGTGTTTGAGATATAGACACTATATTTTATTTTATTTTATTTTTAAAAGAAAGTACAATTGTAGATTTCATGTTAAGGAGTTAGGTTTTTTTTTTTTTTTTTTTGGGTCATATATGAAAATAAATTTTTCTTTAGTTTTTCTTATTGGTGTTAATATTTTTTTATATGAGAAAATAGCATGTTTTATATTATGGACCACACTTAACAGAAGCAAAACTCGAAAATCAAATGCAGAAGAAATATGCACATCCCCATAGAATGAAATTGAAATCACCAGGATTATTTTGTACAAAAATATTATATCTAGTCGTTATCACCATAGTCGGATGAACTAATAAAGTGGCTGGCAATTGTGGTGAGAGGAGGATCTTGGATCTGACTAATAATATAGATAAATGGAGGATACAAAACAAAAGTCTGGCTATGATGATTAATGGAGGTCACTAGGGCTCTCTTTAGTGGCGGAGAAAGTAATTTTTTCTATGGGCCAAACTAAAATAACAAAATTCCTAAGGTTGTTTTTATTTATAATTTTTTAATTTTAAAAAAAAAATCATGACATAATTCTTGATTAATAGGATATTAGAGCATTAGTATTTAGTGGTTTTAAATTGCTAAAATGCTATTTTTAGCACCACAAACTACAAAAATTGTGCTGCATCAATGAAGTTATATGTAAAGCTTTTAACTCTTGAGTTACAGTGCACAGCCATCTATACTTGTGTAGTGTAGCTCAAATGTTAAAGCAAAATAATCTATTTTATTTGTCCTCTCATTAAAACAATGTTTCTTTTTCTTTCCTTTTTATTCTCTCTCTTTTTTTCTCTTCCAGTTCCATTCACTCTCTTTAGTTCACAAACACAGTCTCACCCTTTCCCCTTTAATTTTTTCCCTCCACTCTTGCTCACCAAGCCCCATTCCTCCATCTCCCCCACCCAGCTCTGATCAATCTTTCTTCCTCCACTCGCCATTGACCCAAGACCTAAGTCGACCCATCTTTGCCTCCATCGCCGACCCAAGCCCCAAGTCAAACCAATCACGATTACCACGCCGCAAAGTTCATGGTGGGTTTCGAGTTTGTCTGGTTGGGTTTTTTTGGATCGATGGTTTTAGTGGTGGTGTAGGTTTGTGTGGTTGGGTTGTGTTGAATGTGTGGTGTGGGGTTTGGTTATGGCAATGTCAATGGTTGGGTTTAGGGATGGCAACGGGGCGGGGCGGGGTTGAAGGATGGGGTCTTCGCCCTCGCCCCGCATAGATTTTTCTTGCCCCATTCCCACCCCGCCTTGTATGACGGGGAAAATTTCTTGCCCCATCCCCACCCCTTAAGGCCCCGCGAAGCCTCGCCCCACCCCGTAAAACTTAATTTCTTGTTAATTTTTCCTACAACTATTACATTTTTTCAAATAAAATGACATGTTTCAATAGTAAAAATAAATTTGAACCCAATAAATGTTATAAATTACTAAGTAGTGTGCATTATTTTTTTGACTTTGAAGATAGAATTATATTGAAAAAAGGGACTGAAGCCCAAAAACTTACAAAAAGCAAGGATAGAAGCAGACAGCAACCCTCCAAAAAATAAAATAAAATAAAGTAATAGATTGTGTCCAAACAAAGAAAAACTATAAGAAGTATTGGTTGTCTTTTTTTCCTACGCATGTTTAAAAACTAGCACACTCAGGTCCTCCCATTTTGTGACTATTTCATAGAGAATGGGACAAAGTCTCAAACCTGTACCGTATAAGTTATAACAGCCAAATGCCCACACACACACAATGACACAGACACAAATATTTAGAGTCTCAGACTTAGGCCTAGACCTGTACCACATTAAAAAAAAAATTATGTTCATGATGAAAAGTAAGTTGAGAAAGACAAATGAATCATGAATGAAATCAGTAATTCAATAGTATATAAATTTGTTTCTAATAAAGATAAAAGAAAATGTTAAAATTGGTACCTTATTTCCAACTTTGCTAGAGAGAAAAAAGAGGTAGAGAGCAACGTTAAGTAGAATAAAATAAGCTGATGATATTTTTGTTTAAATAGTAGGGTTTTAGGGTATGAAAAAATTACAATTTAATCCTTATTAATGCGGGGCGAGGTGGGGATGGGGCAGGGTGGGTCTAAAAAGTATAAATCCATCCCTGTCCCGCCCCGGGGTGCGGGTCTAAAATCTCGCCCCATCCCCGCCCCATCACCTTTGCGGGATGGGGAAAACCCACACGGGGCAAAGCGGGGAGGGGCGGGGCAAAATTGCCATCCCTAGTTGGGTTGGTGGTTTGTTGATTGGATTGCTATGGTGGGTTACCGATCGGTTTGCAATATGGGGGTTGTTGGGTTTTCATGGCTATGGTTGTGGCTGTGTGGTGGTTTCCATTCCTAGTTGCTTATTTTAGTGGATATATTATTTTATTATGTTGTTTATATTATTTTAATGTGTTAAATGCTAAAATAAAACCATTGACATTGAGTATTTTGTAAAGTAATGTGGTAAAATTGATAAATTAGAGTTTTTAAGGAGCTAGGGAGTGTTTGGTAGGAGTATTTAAACAATAATTTTCGTTATTTAAATAACACAACATGTATTTTCACAACACTTTTTCACGCATACGAATTTTCAAAAAATTTTAACAACATTACTAGAACAATGTTTGGTCTCTAATTTTACCAATGCAAATATAACGTTCTAAAGGAAGCAATATATTATTTCTTCAATTCTCATCTCCGAGCCTTTTTAGGAGCGTCAACATCTAAAGTTTCAACATTTGAAATATTAAATGATAACTTTTGACCTTTGAGCACTTTTTATCTTAAATTATGCATCAATTGTGAATAGTTTTCCCTTCAATTTACTCATGTTTTGAAATTTGAGTTTAAATTTTATACACCAGTTATATATCCCTTTTACTAGAAATGGTGATTTTATACACTAGTTATATATCCATATTTCCACCAGTTTGAAATAGAATGAATTGAAGTGATGAAGAAATATACAGAATTACAAATAGAAAGAAGTGGAAAGACATCCTTACCTTCATTATCAGGAGTTCGCCCTAGCCCTGCTTGTGCTGCCGCGCTCAAAGCTAACAAGAACACAATAAGGGTAATGAAAGGAAGAACCCTTGCCATCGTCTGCTCCGCTGAGCAGGTATTCCACGAGCTCTGCATTTGAATCACACAAACTATGATATAATATTATCAGATAATTGCTTCAAGAAAAAAAATCATCGTATAATTATTGAATTTGGACCTACGTTTAAGGGTGCCAAAGGAATTTATGAAGTGGCCCTTGCTTAGCTTTACTTCATTGACTAGTACATATCAGATAAACTGTGAAAGTGCACTATAGATGCGTAATTGGTTTGTGCTTTACAGCTTGCTTGCACTTGTTTTGATGATATTATTTTCGGGGGGGGGGGGGGGGGGGGGGGGGGGGGGGCGTTGGTGGTGGGGGAGTGGCGGCTCCAGAAAGTTCACATGACAATTGTGTAATTGGTTTGTGCTTTACAGCTTGCTTGCACTTGTTTTGATGATATTATTTGGGGGGGCGGGGGGATGTGGTGGGGGAGTGGCGGCTCCAGGATTTTTATTTAGGAGGGTCAATAATGGCAGAGTCATGAATTTATTGGCGGGGGAGGCATGAGTAAAAAATAAAATGATTATTTTTTTTTCTATATATATAACTTTCACATTATATACAACACAACTATATTCTACAATAATCTTAAAAATTATTAACATTCGAAAGATTTTTAAAACAACAATCATTCGATGCGTAAACGAATAGAATTAAATAACTAATTATACAGTTTTATCAAATTAAGAATAACTTATTATATAATTTATATTTATAAGTTATATCAATTGAATAAAAAATATTAAATAAATAAGAATAGTAACACACTTAGGAGTAGGGCTGGGGCCTAGGAGTAAGTGTGAAACTAAGAAAAATAATACTCCAGTGATAAAATTTTGCTTTTAAAGTATATGGTTTTTTAAATATGCATACTGTTACTCTCTTGGAATTGGAGTAAACAGTAAAAGATTTCTTGGACTTGGAATGTGTAGAGCACTAATCAAAATACTTGATCGGATATAGAGATAAACTAAGAAAACATAAATACAAATCAAACATAGAGAAAAACTAAGGATCATGTTCAAACTTATTTCAATTGGGTTTAACAAAAAATTTAAAGTTAGGGTGTTCAGATTTTTATTGTAGGGGTAAAAAAAAAATTATATATAAATATTATTTTATTATTATTTTTTTTTAGGACCAAGTCAGGGGGTTCAAATCTGGGTTGGTCTTGGAGCCGCCCCTGGGGGGGGGGGGGGGGTATTTAAACTAGGTTTTCATTGTTTAAACAACACAACACGTATTTTCATAACATTTTTTCATTATACGTGTTTCCAAAAAAATTAAACAATGTTAATAGAACAACATTACCAAATGAACCATATTTTTTCTGTTATTTTATTTTACACAGTTTTGATGATATTAATTTTTCTACTATTTTATTTTATGTGTAAAGTGTTTTGTTAACCAAGTTGAGAAAAGAAAACTTTTTAGAAAGTGTTTGGTTGGGACGGGAAGAGAGGAAAATGATGGTGGGGCTCAGGTGTTTTCTTTCCGGGTCTATAAAAAATTTTTCTCACCAAAATTGGGAGAAAATTAAATGGGGTAAATTTGATAGGCAAATGACGAAAATGCATGCACTTGCACATGGGCTTGTCTAGTATGTTGCTCTTTCTTTTTTCTTTTTTTCTTTATTTATTTATTTATTTGGTAGTCTGTACGTTGCCTCTGGTAAATGAAGAAAACCTTGCCAAAGTCTGGTATGTATGTTGTTGCCTTTGGTTTGTAAGTTGCCTCTCGTAAATGACAAAAACCTTTTTTTTTTTTTTTTTTTATACTTTTTTTTTGTTTTTTTTTGTTTAGATGTGATTTTTATTTTTTTTTTCTAGACATGATTTTTATTTTTTAATAAATTTGGGTTTTTTTTTTTTTGTTATTTTGTTTTTCATTAGGCATCATTTTTTAACAAGGGTATATGAGTAAATTTAAATATACATATTTTTTCCATTCCTCAACTTTTCCACTTCCAACCAAACAAAAAAGAGAGAAATTAAAATCTTTTATATCCTCTCATTTTTCCACCCTCCCACCATTTTCTATCCTCTCACTTTTCTACCCTTTCACCATTGTGGCTGTGCAATGGTTTACCAGTGTATATGTTTTGTAACCATTCATGTTTTACTTTTACAACTGAATCTCTTCATGTTCTATTATTTTATTTTATATTTAGTTTTGATAATTGTAATATTTGTAACTATTATATTGAGGTATTGAGAGATAAAGATGAATTCAATTTAATTATATAATTTTGTTTGATTGCATACACTTGTTAACACTTCCTTTTGTAAAAAAAAAAAAAAAAAAAAAAAAAAAAAATTTATATATGTAATTTATAAATTTTGATAATTTATATTTCTAAATATGAGTAATTAAAGTGGAAAATATTCACACTTGATGAATATTAAAAAAGAAAAAGTATTCTCAATCCTTTATTACAAATGTTGAAACTTTTTGAACCCCTAAAAATGCTCAAAGATGTAAACCTAAAGAAATTGGTATTGCTTCCTTCACACGCACAAGACTTTTTTATTATAGTTAGTTCGGCCCCCCTAGAAATATTTCCTGGCCTTGCCACTGGTGGATGTAGCACTTCTTTTTTTTTCGCAATACCTTTGTTTTTAGTTGCAGTTGGTTCCAGTATGATATTTTATCTTAACCTATAAGGAATTAATACCTCAATAATTGTGAAAATATTGCGACAATTTACTGTGTTATTATATATAAACAGGATAACTAACAACTCATATGTATATAAAAATAAAATAAAAGGAGTTCAAAGATCGATATTACAAAAAAAGAAAAAAGAAAAAAAGAAAAAAAAAGAGGCCAATAAACAGTGGGAATTGAACAAACCAAAACACTGCAGCTATTACTATAGCTTTAAGCATTTGCTATTTTTATATATAAAAACTATGATTGATATGATGTAAATTAATATATATATATATATATATATATATATATATATATATAAAATATAAAAAGGCAAAAACTAGTTTCGTAACCAAAAATTATTTTACTAGCAAAATTTTTGAAGAGCTAGATGAATAGATTTTAAAAATAATGATAATAACTAGCTTAATCACACGCACTTCGCACATGTGAAAAGGTTCTTTTTTTTATATATTGAGTTTAATGTATTTTTTTAATTTGAATTTATCTATTATTAGTGAAGTCATACAGGAAAGGATTTTTAAGAATCTAAAATTTAGGATTTTGAAAATGAGTAAACTACTTGGTTTAGTGTGTGCTAGTTTTTAGGAAAAAAATGTATTAAACGTATGTGAGATATATTTAAATAGAGAGTGTGTACTAATTTTTAGGGAAAAATTTTCTTGGGTAGTTTTTTTGTTTTTGAATTTTATTGAATTACAATCTTAACCCTATTTTTTAATTTTTAGGAATAAGAATTATCTAATTAAATTAGAGGTATTTTTGACATTTTCCAAAGTCATAACTAACTTCTTGAATCCTCTTAATATATAGAGATAATAATTCATTTGGACATTTCCACAAACATCTAATGATGAAACACCCAAACTAAAACTTTGTGCACAAATCACTATCAAATCAAAATCCATGTTTTTTTTATACAAGATAGAACATCTGCTCTAGCCTAATCCATGCTAGAAACTCTTAAATTGCACAAACTGAGCAATCACAATGACTATTTCATTTAATAAAACATTAATTACGTTTCGAACAAAATACCACTGGCTAAGAGGAAATGTTTCCAACCAAAAATTTCAAAATTATGACACCTCAAGTTCAACCTCATATAATTCACTGACCTCAAACCTTAGCAATTAACCAAGCTAATTTATGCATATTCTATCTAATTTAAAATTTTCCGCTCAAAAAAACAAACCGATTATAACAGTTATGTAATTTTTGGAACTGTATATTGTAAGACTACCTTAAAAATTTCCATAATAATTTCAAGATTGATTACACAAAAACTGCTTCTTAAAATTTCCAACATTATAGTTTTTGCAACTATATGTTATAGGTTGCTTGTTGGTTACTTGGGTAAGTGTGCAATATAATGGGTCTTCACAGGACCTAATTGTGCCTAGGGGTATAACTCATTGATTTCATGCTTCGCACGACAAATACCTTTCTAAGCTTTAACCAATTCTAAATATATGTGCAATTTTTTTTTTTAAATTTTTTTTTTTTGTATGAATAGAAGACTTTATTAACAAACACCAGAGAATTACAAATGGGCGCCAGAGTCCTTTACAAGAATATCAACCAAACAAGGACAACAGTCGATACCAAAAAGACCCCACAAAATTAAGTCTGATATACCAGACATTCTTGTTAAATGTTAAGGGACCTCTACAATTTAAACAGTAGGGCCCTTAACTAGGGGCGGCTCCAAGACCAACCCAGGGGGTTCAAATGAACCCCCTGACCTGGTCCTAAAAATATATAAATATATATATATATATATATATTTATATATAATTTTTTTTTACCCCTACAATAAAAATCTGAACACCCTAACTTTAAATTTTTTGTTAAATCCAATTGAAATAAGTTTGAACATGATCCTTAGTTTTTCTCTATGTTTGATTTGTATTTATGTTTTCTTAATTTTTCTCTATATCCGATCAAGTATTTTGATTAGTGCTCTACACATTCCAAGTCCAAGAAATCTTTTACTGTTTTCTCGAATTCCAAGAGAGTGACAGCGTGCATATTTATATTTAAAAAAACATATATTTTAAAAGCAAAATTTTATTACTAAAGTATTATTTTTCTTAGTTTCACACTTACTCCCAGGCCCCAGCCCTACTCCTAAGTGTGTTACTATTCTTATTTATTTAATATTTTTTATTCAATTGATATAACTTATAAATATAAATTATATAATGAGTTATTCTTAATTTGATAAAACTGTATAATTAGTTATTTAATTCTATTCGTTTACGCATCCAATGATTGTTGTTTTAAAGATCTTTCGAATGTTAATAGTTTTTAAGATTATTGTAGAATATAGTTGTGTTGTATATAATGTGAAAGTTATATATATAGAAAAAAAAAATAATCATTTTATTTATTACTCATGCCTCCCCCGCCAATAAATTCATGGGTCCGCCATTATTGACCCTCCTAAATAAAAATCCTGGAGCCGCCACTGCCCTTAACGTTCAATAATTTTTGTTTTTGCTTTTGAATCTTCAAAAGTTTGGACTACGTCACATTCCTAAGACGTAAAAGAGAGATTCCTTCATATTACAAAACCATCGAAAAGCTAACTTCCGTGATGCGTGATGCAAGGACAACAGTCGATGCCAAAAGGACCCCACAAAAGTCTGATCTACCAGACATTCAGGGGCGGCTCCAAGACCAACCCAGGGGGTTCAAATGAACCCCCTGACCTAGTCCTAAAAAAAAAATTGACCCCTACAATAAAAATCTGAACACCCTAACTTTAAATTTTTTGTTAAATCCACTTGAAATAAGTTTGAACATGATCCTTAGTTTTTCTCTATGTTTGATTTGCATTTATGTTTTCTTAGTTTTTCTCTATATCCGATCAAGTATTTTGATTAGTGCTCTACACATTCCAAGTCCAAGAAATCTTTTACTGTTTACTCCAATTCCAAGAAAGTGACAGCGTGCATATTTAAAAAAACATATACTTTAAAAGCAAAATTTTATTACTGGAGTATTATTTTTCTTAGTTTCACACTTACTCCCAGGCCCCAGCCCTACTCCTAAGTGTGTTACTCTTCTTATTTATTTAATATTTTTTATTCAATTGATATAACTTATAAATATAAATTATATAATAAGTTATTCTTAATTTGATAAAACTGTATAATTAGTTATTTAATTCTATTCGTTTACGCATCCAATGATTGTTGTTTTAAAAATCTTTTGAATGTTAATAGTTTTTAAGATTATTGTAGAATATAGTTGTGTTGTATATAATGTGAAAGTTATATATATAGAAAAAAAAAATAATCATTTTATTTATTACTCATGCCTCCCCCGCCAATAAATTCATGGCTCCGCCATTATTGACCCTCCTAAATAAAAATCCTGGAGTCACCACTGCCCTTAACGTTCAATAATTTTTGTTTTTGCTTTTGAATCTTCAAAAGTTTGGACTACGTCCCATTCCTAAGACGTAAAAGAGAGATTCCTTCATATTACAAAACCATCGAAAAGCTAACTTTCGTGATGCATGATGCAAGGACAATAGTCGATGCCAAAAAGACCCCACAAAAGTCTGATCTACCAGACATTCAGGGGTGACTCCAAGACCAACCCAGGGGGTTCAAATGAACCCCCTGACCTGGTCCTAAAATATATATATATATAATTTTTTTGACCCCTACAATAAAAATCTGAACACCCTAACTTTAAATTTTTTGTTAAATCCAATTGAAATAAGTTTGAACATGATCCTTAGTTTTTCTCTATGTTTGATTTGCATTTATGTTTTCTTAGTTTTTCTCTATATCCGATCAAGTATTTTGATTAGTGCTCTACACATTCCAAGTCCAAGAAATCTTTTACTGTTTACTCCAATTCCAAGAGAGTGATAGCGTGCATATTTAAAAAAACATATACTTTAAAAGCAAAATTTTATTACTGGAGTATTATTTTTCTTAGTTTCATACTTACTCCCAGGCCCCAGCCCTACTCCTAAGTGTGTTACTATTCTTATTTATTTAATATTTTTTATTCAATCGATATAACTTATAAATATAAATTATATAATAAGTTATTCTTAATTTGATAAAACTGTATAATTAGTTATTTAATTTTATTCGTTTACGCATCCAATGATTGTTGTTTTAAAGATCTTTCGAATGTTAATAGTTTTTAAGATTATTGTAGAATATAGTTGTGTTGTATATAACGTGAAAGTTATATATATAGAAAAAAAAATAATCATTTTATTTTTTACTCGTGCCTCCCCCGCCAATAAATTCATGGCTCCGCCATTATTGACCCTCGTAAATAAAAATCCTGAGCCACCACTGGATTCCTTCATATTACAAAACCAACGAAAAGCTAACTTCCGTGATGCGTGATGCAAGGACAATAGTCGATGCCGAAAAGACCCCAGAAGAGTCTGATATACCAGACATTCTTGTTAAATGTTAAGGGACCTCTACAATTTAAAGTGTAGGGCCCTTAACGTTCAATAATTTTTGTTTTTGCTTTTGAATCTTCAAAAGTTTGGACTACGTCCCATTCCTAAGACGTAAAAGAGAGATTCCTTCATATTACAAAACCAACGAAAAGCTAACTTACGTGATGTTTTTGTCATTACAAGTATACTTTAACCCAATTTTTAAAAAAATAATATAAAATAAAAGGCCAAATAAACTTATGTCAAACTAATGCATAATCTCTACATTTAAATTGCGATTATGTAGTTTTTTTTTTTTTTTTTCTTTTTTCTTTTTCTTTCTCGTAAGGATTTGATTCAATAGCCCTATGCAATAGTGAACTGGTAGTTGATCGAGATTGAAAAGTTAAAAAATCACTTTTAATATCAGCCCTTGAATTAGAAATTTTTTTACAATTGCATGAGATCTCAATTCGTAGTTGAGTTGGCAAGGGTGGCTCCATGTTTAAGTCAAGGGTGGCTCCATGTCTAAATTAACATATTTTGACTACTCTAATCAAAATATTGAACACCTTGACTTGAGAATCACAAGAATTTGAATTCAACAAAAATATGAGTAATTACATCCACAACATTTTCACAATGAAATCACAACAAATCCTATATGGTAAGTTGTTACTAATTCTAATTTGAGACAAATATTAAAATTTCTTTTTTACTCACCAATAATAGTTTATCGCATGAAAGTTTTGTTGTGAAAATATTGTGGACGTAACATTATTCCAAAAATAATTTTGACTCCCCAAATATAACCCTTAACCCCTTAAAATAAAAGCTTAAATAACAACAATAAAAATTAGTCCAAATAGCAACAAAAATAACCCAAACAAAAACAATACTGGACCAAACAACAACAATAGAACAAATGATTCAACAAAAAGCTTATTAAAAAACAAAAAAAAAACAAAAAAAATCTTAATCATATATTCAAATTTGTAATTCTTTTAACCAATTACATAAAAATAATTTCTAAGTTTATTTTTGCTTAAAAAATAGTATAAAGAGAAATATTGTAGTCATAAGTTCTTTATGGAAGTGCCAGTAGTTTTGCCCTCTTAGGCTTTAATGTCGCAACAATTTTGCTCTTTTTAGGAACTCAGTTCGCAATTGTAGAAAATATCATCTCTCTCTCTCCCCCCCCCCCCCCCCCCTCCCTTTTTCTTTTCTCTATTATCATTTCACTCTCTCTCACTTTATTACTTTCATATCAGTCTCTTATCAATCCCTTTTTTTCTTTTTCTCTTTGTTAGTAAAAAGAAATTGTAATACTTCATGTATTTACATTTTTTTTTATTTGAAATGTTGATATATTCAAGTTATCTCTTTATTAGATAATAAATATTTTAAAATTTAAGTTTCTTACTAATTACTCTAAAAAAATCTTCTAAAGCCACTTTAGTGAGTTGCCTTGAATTACATCGTAATGTCGGCTACATGGCGAACCAGACTTATCATACAAATTATGACAAGTCACAACCAGACTTGTCAAATATTGTATCACTTTGTAATCCTATTCTTACTCGGCTTTAGGTTGTCTTTCATGCTAGGCTGAAAACAAATTGAAAACTAAAAGACGTTTTCTCTTGATTTGTGGTTTTCTCTGGTTGCTGGAAGTAGAATATAGAGCCGTAGTTTCTGTACTTGTAAATAATGAATTACTAGTGATAGGTTCATGCGTTGCACACTGTAATAATAATAAAAAAGAAGAAGAAAAGTGTAAATTAGTATTATTATTATTGTGATATATAGAAACTCATAAGTATTTTCATTTAAAATATTAGATGAAATTAACAATTTAACCAAAACATAATTATAATCCTAGAAAAACTAATTGTTGTTTTTGCTTTCAGTCATTACTAATAAGTAGACATTGTAAGGATCTGATTTAGACTCCTAGCCCAACGGGTATATGGACTTAAGCCCAAAACAGTCCAAAACAATAAATTTGTAGAGAATGGGTTAGAAAACTGGGCTTTCATGAACCGGATAACAGAAAAACAGGTTTTGATGCTAAAAAGAGAAAGATAACAGAAATTTGTTAAGGAATAACGTTCTCGGATTGGTCCGAGGACACTAATTCTTAAATAATTACTCTTAAAGCTTTATTACAGATTTGTTTACAGTTTTTTCTCCCCCTTTTCATGGAGGGTCTTTCACATTATATAGCCCTTTCTAGACCATCTTGATCCTACATTTGTTGATCATCTGAGCCCTTACTTAAGTACCTGTCCTGTCAGACACCCTCTTTGGCATCCTGTGAGTTGCGTTCGCCAAGGTAATACTGTTCAGAGGTCTTCTCTACATAAATGTGGCCAGAAAAGTATCTGTAGTGCATTTAATGCGGTGGTAGCAGCTTTCCCATAGATATTTTTGAATCTCTTTCCTTCTTGCATGTTCATGAGACACGTTCTTATCGTTGGAGCTTTTTGGAGAATTACCTTAGTTGCTGGAATTCGTGCTTGAGCTGTCTTCATCATATCTAAGGAGGAGCTTCTCCTCGGATCACCTTCCGTTCGTCCCTCATTTAAAAGTCTTTCACTGGGGACTCTTGATAACTACTTGCTTCTCCTCGGACAATTCAACTTTCCCGAACAAAAGCCCAAGGCCCAACATGTCATTCTGGGCCTTTATCCCTACAACAACCCCTCAAAATTCCGGTTTTTTCCCTCTCATCTGAGGAGAAAAGTGGGATTTTGATTCCCAAGAGATGAAGTCGACTGGCCTCTTGATTTACACGTGTGGGAGTACAGTTTAACGCGCCTTATAATTGCTGCTGTCATTTCGAAGTTCATGAGGCGCCATTGATTGCTCCAGGTAGCACTTTGTTCCCCAGATCTGACGGTGAGGCGCATATCCAACGGTGGACCTTTTTCTTCGAAGTTCGAGTGGGATAATTCCCATTTAATCTCTCCCTCTATAAAAGGTGCCTGAAGGACTTCTCTCTCCTCATTTTGCAAAAGCTTTCAAATTTTCAAGAACTCTCAACTTCTCCAAAACTCTTTACAGTGTCGCTCATTCATTTTTCATAAGTTTTCACTTTTCCTTCAAATTTTTTTCTCCTCGATCAGCCTCCTCAGCTCTCTTTTCTTTCGAAAGACTTTTTAGTGCCCCTTGCGTTTGCTTAGATGGGTAGGTTCAAGTACTTAGTAGACTCCCCGGCCGCTATGGAGGGTTTCAGGGCCAAATACCGTATTCCGCAGGGAGTAGCCCTGCAATATTGTGCCCCAAACCAAATTCTTACTAATAGAGAAGTAGGTGAAGTCGTCATTCCAATGATTGCCTTCTTGGAGGGAGGAATGACGCTGCCTATGGGTAGGGTAACTAGGAACTACCTGATTAACCACAGGCTAACTCCCCACTAGTGTGCCCCCAATCTTTTTAGGGTCTTGAGTTGCGTAGACGCTCTCAACGAGCAGATGAGCTTGGGGCTCATGTGGCTTGATGTGGTCCACCTGTACGAGTGCCATAAGCTCGCCGGTGTGGGGTATTACCTAAAGTCCCGGTTCGACATCGTTAGACTGATATTGTGCCTTCCCAAGTCAAACAAGGGTATGAAGGATGATTACCTCCTGGTCTCCAGGGAGTGGCATGACGGTCTTCACTGCCTAACTCGGGCGGGGGATCCAAGTGGAGTGCATTAGGATTAGCTCTCGTAGTTTAGTTTCCTTGATATTCCATCTTCTCGAATGATAGTTTTGTTGACCTAACCATCATTTCCTCCTCAGGTGAATTTTTTGAAGACAAAAACCACGTCGCTTGGAGGCTAAGTCTGGTGAACGTACCTGCCCTTAACAAACTGCTGAGATCCGAGGTATTCGTAAGCGAGAACGGACAACTACGGGTTGCTCTTTTAATTTTGGACTACGAGCCTCTATCTTGTATATTCTGGGATGCAGGTCAGGCAATAAAGGCTGGCGATCCTCGGTTAAACTGGATAGACATCTCTAAGCCAGGATTCCTAGCTTGGAGAGATATTCCACCCGTCCAGTTGCCCATCCAGCGTGTTCCCAGGAAGTAGTTGCTCTAAGAGAAGGGACAGATTCTGCACACTTGTCCCTCTTGGCCGAGATAGACCAGTTTCGCCTTGAGGACGAAGGTGAAGCTCCAGGTGGGCCAATAGTACTCTCGGAGTCTGAGGATGATATTGATAGGCTTTCGGTAGCCAATACTTCGGGCCTGGTGGTTGCTCAGATTAACTCCGATTCCGAGGAAGAAGAGATGGCTCTAAACTAGAAGAGAAGCCTACGAGACCTCATGGCCTCTAGGAACAAGGGGGCAACTTCACAAGAAGTACCCAAGTCCCAAGTTCCTGCAACTCTTCCTCCCCCTCCCGCTCCTCTCCCTAGCGATCCAAGCTTGCACGCGATGAGGGACCTAAAGAAGAAAAAGCTGCTACAAGAGATTGAGGGGGAAGAGTTGCTCCCTTAGAAGGGCACAAAGTAGCAAAAGACTGCCAAGGATCCAAAGGATAAGAGGTCCTCATCGATGGACAGCCGAGAAGAGCAGAACCTGGCTGAGGTGAGCCTACCACAGTGTGTGTGGTCGCCTCAGCTAGAAGTTGACGGGGTTGCGATTCTGTGGAATGCCTATGTTAGGGAGTATCAGAGAGGTCATTCCACGCATGTGGCTGAGTCCTTGGAGCAGCCACTTCTCCTACCCAAGGATATGGATGCCTTGAGGAAGTTGAAGCAGCATGACCTTTTCCTGTTCCTAAAAAGGGACCTTACTCTGGTAAGTCCACATTCTCATTCTTTTTATATATTTTAGCACTAGTATGCTTTCTCGTCTGTTTACAAGGGATTACAATATTGTTCTTATGCAGATTACCCAGGAGGTTTATGTGGCCGGGGAGTGAGTCAACAGAGATAGGAACGATGCCAGGAATGAGGCTAACCTCCGTCTCGATGCTGAGAAGGCTTTAGGGGCCTCAAAGAAGGAGAATAAAGATCTGGCCACCAAGTTGACCACCTCGGAGAGGGATCAGAATAGCGCCTTGGCCGGCCTAAAGAATGCTGAGACTCAAGTCGAGGACCAGCGCAAGTTGCTTTATCAAACAGAGATAGAGCTAGCCATCTAAGCAACTTGCACTGGATTTGAAGGCAGAGTTGCAGAAGGCTAGAGAGGCAACTCAGCTGGCAAATGAGGCACTAGAGGCCTAGAAGCAAGCAACCTATACTCTTGGCGTAGAGGAGACACAAGCCAGGCTGACTGAGGAGCTGGCTGAGGCATGCAGGGACTACTGCGATGCCACATGGGCTGAAGCCCTTAACATTGCAAGAGTTCTTGCAGACTCAGAATGGAGGCAGCAGGGAAAGACCTATTACCACCCTGATATCCATGCGATCCCGAGCGGCTTTCCACTTCCCTCTACCCTTACCCCTGAGTCCTTGGAGTAGCCTCTGACTACTCAAGCTACAATCCTTCTTTTCGATGTTCCACAGGGATCCAGCCTAGCTAGTGACCAAGTACAAGGGGTTGAGGGGCCCAAAGATCAGGGCAAGGGTAAGGAGAAAAAGTCCTCCTCCGAAGTCAAAGATGCCGCCAAGGACAAGGATGCTGCAGCTAAGGCAAAAGAAGCAGAGGTCGGGACTAAGGAAGCTAATATAAGGCCAAGGATGCTCCTTCCTCTCGGCTAGGCCAGCAAGAAGATCCTCCTGCTTCCAAGGCGAAGGTTTAGAACTTAGGAACTTTCTGTAGTACTTAGGGACTTTGTGGTGACACTTTGTCTAAATGTAATGTACTCATCTTATTTAATAGAAATGTCTTTCTCTTTTTCTTTTCTTTTTTTATTTCTTTTTTATTTTTTTATTTTTTATTTTTATCTCGGAAATCCCTTGCACTTTTATTTTATATGCTTTGAGGATTATCACTATCATGAATAGCGTTGTGTCATTGCTACCTTATACTTAAAAATAGACAACAGTACGTTGGTAACTATTGGATCAATCTAATTGAGTACCAACCATATACGAGTTGACCACATCTCCTGATATAATAGCGTTCTGTTTAAACACTTATAAAAAATGTAATAGTGTATTAATTTCCCCAAAACATCTGGTCCGAGGACTTACAGGCATGATTAAGGTTTTGTTTAAACACTTATAAAAAATGTAATAGTGTATTAATTTCCCTAAAGCATCTGGTCCGAGGACTTCAGGCATGACTAAGGTTCTGTTTAAACACTTATAAAAAATGTAATAGTGTATTAATTTCCCCAAAACATCTGGTCCGAGGACTTCAGGCATGACTAAGGTTTTATTTAAACACTTATAAAGAATGTAATAGTGTATTAATTTCCTCAAAGCATCTAGTCCGAGGACTTCAGGCATGACTAAGGTTTTGTTTAAACACTTATAAAGGAAGAACAACGAACTTATACAATGAATGGACGTATTGAAAAAGAAAACTTTCATTAATAATAGTACCTTTTCAGGTTGTTTACATTCCAAGGGCGTGGTATTACATGCTCATCTAAGTCTTCTAAGAAATACGCTCTTATACCAACCACTAAGGTGATGCGGTATGGTCCTTCCCAATTGGGCCCTAGCTTTCCCCATGCTGGGTTCTTTGCAGTACCTAGGACCTTTCTTAATACCAAGTCACCCGGTGCTATTGGCCTTAGCTTCACGTTGGCATTGTAACCTTGCTTAAGCTTGTGTTGGTAGTATGCCAATTGAACCATTGCGTTCTCCCTTCTTTTTTTAATAAAGTCAAAACTCTTTTCTAGTAATTCACTATTATTGCTCAGATTGAAAGAGCTAGTCCTTAGTGTAGGGAAGTCGTTCTCCAGACGAATAACCGCCTCGACGCCATATGTCATCGAAAAAGGAGTTTCCCCGGTGGATCTGCGAGGCATGGTTCGGTATGTCCAGAGGACATGTGACAGTTCTTCTACCCATTTCCCCTTAGCATCGTCCAATCTTTTCTTGAGTCCATTCACTATGACCTTGTTAACGGCCTCGGCTTGACCATTCCCTTGGGGATAGGCTATGGTAGAGTATCTGTTCTTGATTCCCAAGTCACAGTAGTATCTCCTAAAAGATTTGCTATCAATTGAAGGTCGTTGTCCAAGATGAGGGTATGAGGGACTCCGAATCGGTGACAATGTTTTCTACACAAACTTCTTGGCGTCCACGTCCCTAATGTTTGCCAAGGGCTCGACTTCAACCCATTTGGTGAAGTAGTCCATGCCGACTAGCAGGTATCTTTTGTTTCTTGCTGCTTTGGGGAAAGGGCCTACAATGTCTAAGCCCCATTGCGAGAACGGCCAAGGGCAGGACAGAGGATTAAGGATTCCTCCCGATTGATGCATGTTTGACGCGAACCTTTGACATTGATCGCATTTCCTTATGTATTCTTATGCTTCCTTTTGCATTTTTGGCCACCAATAGCCTTAAGTGATGGCCCTGTGTGCCAAAGATCTACCTCCTGTGTGGCTCCTACAGATCCCCTCGTGTAATTTCTCCAACAGTAATTCTGTTGCCTCAGGCTGTATGCACAGTAAGTAGGGCCCGAAAAACAAGTGTTTGTATAACTTTTGGTCTTCGGACAACCAGAATCAAGAAGCCTTCCTACGCACCTTTACTGCTTCTGATTTTTCCTCAGGCAAGATGTCGTCCTTCAAGAATGATATTATGGGGTCCATCCAGCTAGGCCCCACCCTGACTTGGTGAACATGGACCATTTCTTTCTCCACCCCTGCGGGTTTGTACAAATCTTCCACAAGGATGACCCGAGGAAGACCTTGTGCCGAGGAGGTAGCAAGCGTGGCCAGGGAGTCAACATGGGTGTTTCCACTTCTAGGGATGTGTAACAAGTTGAAAGATTCGAATCCTGACCATAGGTGTCCCACCTGACTTAAGTACCTCTACATTCTTTCGTCCCTCGCCTCAAATTCTCCTTTTACTTGGCCAACGACTAATCTTGAGTCCGAGAACATCTCTATCGCCTTCCTGCCCATTTTCTGAACCATGGTCATTCCCATTAGCAGGGCCTTATATTCAGCCTCGTTATTTGTGGCCGAGAATCCCAGTCTTAGCAACTTCTCAATAGTGATTTTCTCGGGGGATATTAATACTATCCCCACCCCAGACCCTTTTTGGTTTGCTGCGCCATCGACGTACACTTTCCAGAATAGGGGGTCCTGTTGGGAGATCATGCCAACCGATATTCCATCCATGTGTTGTGCTTCTGTCACTTCTTCTAATGGGGGTTCGGCGAACTCAGCCACCAGGTCCGCGAGGACCTAGCCCTTGACAGAGGTACGAGGCATGTACGAGATATCAAAAGCCTATAGGATTGTGCCCCATTTAGCAATCCTCCCCGTGTAATCAGCATTTCGAAGTATAGCTTTGAGTGGGAGTTGAGTCAGGACGACAATTATATGTGCTTGGAAGTAATGGGGAAGCTTTCGTGTGTTAAGCACCATTGCCAAGACAACCTTTTTTAGTGGTAGATACCGAACCTCGGCCACAAGTAGTGATTTGCTTACATAGTAAACTGGCCGTTGTACGCTATTGTCAACTCGTAGCAATACCAAACTTACAGCATGAGGGGCCACGACGATGTATGCGAACAGGACCTCATCCACCTCAGGACTAGACATGATAGGTGGTCGCGATAGATATTTTTTAAGTTGTTGGAAAGCCAACGCACACTCTTCGGTCCATTCAAATCCTTTCCACCTTTTCATCAAGAGGAAGAAAGGTCTACACCTATCCGCCAACCGAGAAATAAATTGGTTCAAGGCGGCAGCCATTCCGGTAAGCTTTTGGACCTCTTTGGGATTTCAGGGTGGTTGTAAATTGTTAATGGCTTTGATTTGATCAGGGTTGACCTCAATACCCCTGTGAGTCACTATGTATCCCAGGAACTTGCTTGATCCGACACCAAATGAGCACTTGGAAGCATTTAGGCGCAACCTATGTTTCCTCAGGATTTCAAAGATGCTTCCGAGGTTTGTAACATGCTCGGACACCACCTTACTCTTCACCACCATGTTGTCTGTGTAGACATCAATACTTTTTCCCAACTAGGGTTCAAACATTCTTGTCATCATCCTTTGATAGGTTGACCCTGCGTTCTTTAAGCCAAATGACATCACCTTATAGTGGTAGTTTCCAGTGGGAGTGACAAATGCTGTCTTTTCTTGATCGTCCAAGGCAAGTGGTATCTAATGATACCCTTGAAAGGCGTCTAAAAAACTCATCCAAGGATGGCCTATTGTTGCATCTACCAATTGGTCTATTCGAGGCATAGGGAAGGGATCTTTTGGGCAGGCCTTATTCAAATCCGTGAAGTCCACACATACTCGCCACTTCCCGCTCTTCTTCTTCACTACTACGGTATTGGCCAACCATTCGGGGTAAAAGACCTCCTTGATAGCCCTTGCCTTTTTCAACTTCATCACCTCTTCCCTGACAGCATCTGCATGTTCTTTGGATGGGCGCTGAGGCAGTTGCTTCTTGAGATTGATGGATGGGTTAACGTTCAAATGATGGCAGATAAAATCTGGGTCCACCCCTAAAGCCTCATAAGCGTCCCATGCAAACACATTAATGTTTCTTTTAAGGAATACCAACAATTCCTCCTTCTCTTAAGGGGGTAGTTGAGCCCCGACCTGAAAAAACTTCTCCAGATCACCACCTATGACAAATTTTTCCACCACGACGAAGTTTACCTCCACCACTTCCGAATCAGTCTGTTTGGGTAGTCTAATCTGACCTTTTGGAATAACAGTCTTCCCCTCGAAACTAATCAGAAGAGAATTGTAGGTTGTCAGGTCCTCAGGTTTTAACCTCAGCCTTTTGTACAGGTTGGGGTACATGACCTCAACAACGCTACCCTGGTCCACTAACACTCTCTTCACATCATACCCTTCTATCCTGAGTGTGACCACCAGAGCATTATCATGGGGTTGAATGGTTCCGATCTTGTCCTCATCCGAAAAGCCCAGAATTGGTCGGATTTCCACTCTAGCTCTTTTAGGCTTCGGATTATTGCTCTCGGCGGGAAGCCGAGCTATGGACATTACTCTGGAGGGACAAGAACCGGTCCTACGGAGAGTAGCGAAGATGACATTGATCGTTCCCAAAGGCGGTCTTGAAGAATCATCCCTCTTGGGTTCTGAATTTGTTTGGCCCCTTTGGCTATTGGTGTGATGCAACAGATGTTTCAGCTTCCCTTCTCGGACCAGCTGGTCCAATTAGTCCCATAAATTCTTGCAATCCTCTGTAGTGTACCCTTGGTCCTAATGGTACTGGCAATAAAGGTTCTGGTTTCGTCTTAGGGGGTTCCCAGCCATCTTGTTTGGCCATTTGAAGAACGATTCATTCTTAACCTTCTCTAGAACTTGGTGCACCAGTTCTTGGAACACTGCATTGACCACCTAAGTGTTGGTAGGTCCTAACTGACCAGCAAAATCTCTTCGTGGCCGGCTGTTATTGTATCTGTCTGACCTGAAATCCCTCATTTCCTGAGGGATAACCTTATCCTTTCCTTTACCCATTTACTACTCTTCCTCGACCCTCTTATACTTGTCAATACGGTCCATGAGTTGGCGCAGATTGGTGACAGGTTTTCCAGTTAGGGACTTTCTTAAGCCATGCTCGGTTGGGAGGCCGCTCTTGAAGGTACTGATGGCGACGTCTTTAAAGTTACCGTCCATCTCATTGTACATCTCCCAATATCTGTCCAAGTATGTTTTCAGGATCTCTCCCTCTCTCATACTCAAGGATAGTAGGGAAGATAGGAGTCAAGGGACTCTGTTGCAAGTGATGAAGCGAGAACCAAATGCCTGGGTGAGCTCCTTAAAATAGTTTATGGAATCGGCCTTCAAGTTGTCAAACCATCTCATTGCTACGGGTCCTAGGTTGAATGGGAAGACCTTGCACATTAGGACTTCGTCTCTGGAATGGACGGCCATTCTCTAATTAAAGTGGCTCACATGCTCTACAGGGTCTGTCTTGCCATTATACATGGTAAATGTAGGCTGAGTGAATCACCGGGAGAATTCTGCTCGCTCAATTCTTCGCGTGAAAGGCGACTTGGAGATTTGATCCAACGCCTTGCCTATAGCGTTTTTTCCCACACCTTTTCGAGGGGGGCTCTTATGCCTACGTTTGTGGTGGTGCTCCTCTTCATAGGAGAAAGACTCGCTGGGTGGGGTCTTTGACCTTCGTCTGTAGCTACCATCCTCTTCACCGTCAGGGGAGGCGTCTGGGCTAAAGGAGGCTCGCCTTCGCTATGCATGGCGCAACTTTCTCTTCAGCTGGTCGACTTCCAGTTGCAGTGTTCTGGTATTCTCTTCTTGAGAGAGATGACCCTTTCCCCATGACTGGCTTCTTCCAGTCCGGGCACTATGCACACTCCCCTCTCGATCCCATCTCCGCTCGAGGTTGACGAAAGGATTTTGACATTGGGATCCTATGGATTCTGCCTGTCGTAGATCTGAACCTGCCATGGTTGAACATTGAGCTTACTAACACCCAAGTATTCCTTCCCACAGACAGTGCCAATTGTAAGGACCTGATTTAGACTCCTAGCCCAACGGGTATATGGATTTAAGCCCAAAACAGCCCAAAACAATAAATTTGTAGAGAATGGGTTGGAAAACTGGGCTTCCGAGAACCAGATAACAGAAAAACAGGTTTTGATGCTAAAAAGAGAAAGATAACAGAAGTTTGTTAAGGAATAACGTTCTCGGATTGGACCGAGGACACTGATTCTTAAATATTTACTTTTAAAGTTTTTTCTCCCCCTTTTCATAGAGGGTCTTTCATGTTATATAGCCCTCTTTGGACCATCTTGATCCTACACTTATTGATCATCTGAACCCTTACTTGAGTACCTGTCCCATCAAACACCCTCTTTAGCATCCTGTGAGTTGCGTTCGCCAAGGCAGCACTGTTCAGAAGTCTTCTCCACATAAATGCGGCCATAAAAGTAGCTGTAGTGCATTTAATGCGGTGGTAGCTTCTTTCCTATAGATATTTTTGAATCTCTTTCCTTCTTGCACGTTCATGAGACACGTTCTTATTGCTGGAGCTTTTTGGAGGTTTACCTTAGTTGCTGGAATACGTGCTTAAGTTGTCTTCATCATATCCGAGGAAGAGCTTCTCCTCGGATCACCTTCCGTTCGTCCCTCATTTATAAGTCTTTCACTAGGGACTCCTGATAACTACTTGCTTCTACTCGGACAATTCAGCTTTCCCGGACAAAAGCCCAAGGCCCAACATGTCATTCTGGGCCTTTATCCTCCCTACAATAGCCCTCCAAAATTCCGGTTTTTTCCCTCTCATCCGAGGAGAAAAGTGGGATTTTGATTCCCAAGAGATGAAGTCGACTGGCCCCTTGATTTACACGTGTGAGAGTATGGTTTAATGCGCCTTATAATTGTTGCTGTCGTTTCGAAGTTCATGAGGCGCCATTGATTGCTCCAGGTGGCGCCTTGTTCCCCAGATCTAACGGTTAGGCGCATATCCAACGGTGGACCTTTTTCTTCGAAGTTCGAGCGGGATAATTCCCATTTAATCTCTCCCCCTATAAAAGGCGCTTGAAGGACTTCTCTCTCCTCATTTTGTAAAAGCTTTCAAATTTTCAAGAACTCTCAAATTCTCCAAAACTCTTTATAATGTTGCTCATTCGCTTTTTGTAAGTTTTCACTTTTCCCTCAGATTGTTTTCTCCTTGGTTGGCCTCCTTGGCTCTCTTTTCTTTCGAAAGACTTTTTAGTGCCCCTTGCATTTGCTTAGATGGGTGGGTTCAAGTACTTAGTAGACTCCCCGGCCGCTATGGAGGGTTTCAAGGCTAAGTACCGTATTCCGTAGGGAGTAGCCCTGCAATATTGTGCCCCAAACCGAATTCTTACTGATAGAGAAGTAGGTGAAGTCGTCATTTCGATGATTGCCTTCTTGGAGGGAGGAATGACACTACCCATAGGTAGTGTAACTAGGGACTACCTGATTAACCACAGGCTGACTCCCCACCAGTGCGCTCCCAACCTCTTTAGGGTCTTGGGTTGCATAGACGCTCTCAACGAGCAAATGGGCTTGGGGCTTACGTGGCTTGATGTGGTCCACCTGTACGAGTGCTATAAGCTCGCCGGCGCGGTTTATTACCTAAAGTCCCGGTCCAACATCATCAAACTGATATTATGCCTTCCCAAGTCAAACAAGGGTATGAAGGATGATTACCTCCTGGTCTCCGGGGGATCCATGTGGGGTGCATTAGGATTAGGTCCCATAATTTAGTTTCCTTGATATTCCGTCTTCTCGAATGATAGTTTTGTTGACCTAACCATCATTTTCTCCTCGGGTGAATTTTTTACAGACAAAAACCACGTCGCTCTGAGGCTAAGTCTAGTGAACATACCGGCCCTTAACAAACTTTTGAGATTTGAGGTATTCGTAAGCGAGGACGGACAACTACGAGCTGCTTCTTTAATTTTGGACTACGAGCCTCTATCTCGTATATTCCAAGACGCAGGTCAGGCAAAAAAGGCTGGCGATCCTCGGTTGAACCGGATAGACGTCTCTAAGCCAGGATTCCTAGCTTGAAGAAATCTTCCACCCATCCAGTTGCCCATCCGACGTGTTCCCCAGGAAGTAGCTGCTCCAAGAGAAGGGACAGATTTTGCACACTTGTCCCTCTCAATCTAGCTCAACATCACTCCTGTAAAACACAGCTATAGGTCCTCAGACTATAACCGCGTTTAAAACGCAACCCAAACCGGGTCTATAGCCGCGTTTTCTACAAAACGCAGCTATAGGTCCCGAAGTAATGGGTGTGGAAAAACGCGGCTATAGGGCTAAAAAAGCGCAGCTATACAACGATCTAGAGCCGCGTTTTTAGAAACGCAACTCTAGGTCCCCGCAGGGGGCTATAGCCGCACAATATAGGTCGTGTTTGGAAACGCGGCTATAAAAACGCAGCTATAGGCTATAGCTCCGTTTTTATTGTCTATAGCTGCATTTTTCAAACGCGGCTATAACCCTCTTTTTTTGTAGTGATGGCTGATATGGCTGTTGACATGGATGGGATTGAAGTTGGCTAGACCAAAATGTGACGTGTCATGATGGCATCATCAATTTTGAACTGATGTGTGTTGCATGTAGAGGTGTGTGAGATGAAAACTAACTAGTGCATGGGGCACGTAACTTTGACATTGGCTTGTAACAATTACAATGATTCCTAAATAGGATATATATAAAATAAGGATTATAGGAGTTGGGATTAACCCTGTATTGGCTATACAATATATTGGCCTATTGGCTTCTTGAGCCATTACACATAGTTAGCTGTAATAAACTAATATCTTTAACAGATGCCAAACACACAAAATTTAGTCAAGGACTTTCGCGAATACTCTACTGACAGTATTGACAGTATTTTCTCTACTTGTCTTAAGAGCAGAGATTTCATTGCTGTCATATTCTAATATTCTTTCACAGGAGCAACTCAAGACTAAAGACCTATCAGATCAACATCTATTCACAATTCCTCATAAACAAGGTCTGCAGATGTAATGAAATAGAAGACAATAGGGAAAAAAGAGTCCGGAAGGAAGTAAGGAGGCAAAAGAAAGGAAGGTAACTCACATTGTTCCAGCAATTCTGGTGCTTATGTGGGTGTTCTCCACTTCGTTGAGCTTGGCCAAACCAAAGTCAAAGATCTTAGGGTTAAGGTCCCTATCAAGCAACACATTTGTAGTTTTGATGTCTCTATGAACAACTTTCAAAGTTGATTCCTCATGCAAGAAAGCCAGACCTCTTGTTATGCCAATACATATTTTCTGCCTTGCAGGCCAGTCAAATTTTAACCGACCATCTACAAGGCCTGGGATTGATGTTCAGAACACAATCAATGAAATTCATCATTAGTGTTTGTTCCCATTCTTCTGCTGTCAATATAAAATGCATGGTAAGGTATAAAACATTAAGGGTCCGTTTGGATACCGCTTATTTGACTGAAGATACTGTAGTAAAATAAATTTTAAATGTGTGAATAGCGTCGTGAGACCCATTTTTAATGAAAGTTTTGTTGAAAAAAGAGGTTTGTGGGTCCCATGAATAGTGCACGGGACCCACTGGAACTCAGTTAACGCTCTTCTCTAAAAAAAAAAATGTGAAACACAAACATGACCCTCAGATGCAATATTCAAACGGATACTAACTTACCAAACAAAGTTTGTGCAAGGCTATTGTTTTCCATGTACTCATATATCAACAATAAATGTTTTCCTTCGATACAGCATCCATACAATCTAACAAGATTTGGATGTTGTAAACCAGATATCATGCCTATTTCATTCACAAATTCGCGGCGTCCTTGCTTTGATTTTGGTGAAAGTTGCTTAATCGCAATTACAATACCATCAAGTAATATACCCTGCTTAACATTTTTCAAGTTTGTATTTCATCATGAATCTCTCAAACGTCAAAGACCAATAAGGAGAACAAAAAGAAAAGGAAGGGGAAAAAATATTCATATACCTTATAAACTGATCCAAAACCACCTTCCCCAATCTTGTTTGCAGCATTGAAGTTATTAGTGGCAGCTTTTATTTGTCCATATGTAAAAAAACCAGTTTGTAGATCTAATCCTCTTAACTTTGTCAAAAGAATAAGGCTAAGATGTCAAACTGCATCTTACAATATAACAAGACCAATATTTAACCAAATATTTGCATGCCTCTTGACTAGTTAGATGAATCTTAAAGGACAAGAAAATTAAATGCCTTTAGATGGCAATATATTGTAGTAAATCACACAGAATCTGTAAAGGGGGAAAATTTATGAACCAGTACTGAAAACCACAAGTTTTTCAGATTTTCTTTTGCTACTTTTTCAATCACAAGTAGTTTATTCCCGCGCGGGGGGGGGGGGGGGAGTGAGATATTTCATTAGTTTATCATAGAATGAGATGTGCTTAAGACTTAAAAAAAGTTCATTTTAAAACTAAAATAAGAATATTAAACTGACAAACCAAATTTCATACGACTTTTAGAACATGTAGAAGATGAATTCATTCAAAATATATAATCTTTTCTCTATCAGAAACATGATTTATGCAAATCTTTAGACATTTGCTTATTTATAGTGAGCTTCAACCAACAATGCATTTTTTATTTTTTATGCCGATTTTAGAAAAAGAAGCAATGGTATTAGTTTTTTTTGCATGATTCCATTGGCTTATTGTCATCAAAGTTGGAACGAAATGGCCCCAATCATCATGCATTATCCCATGCAAAGTTCATATGCTCTGCAGTCCTAAAATCATGCAATTGCTTTTCAAGTTGTACTTTGGAACGCATCTATGGGAAGATAAAACTTTTTTTTTTTTTTTCTGTACATTGTTCCAACTTCCTGCCATAGTCGGAGAAAATGATTAGTGTCCTCTCTAATTTCAACATCAAGATTTGCACAGATTACCATTTTCCATTGATGACCTCCGTCCCAAACAGCCTTTCCACCAAAGAATGCCCAAAACCATAAAAATGAGGAGTAGCACCACAACTACAGCTCCAACCAAGACCACAATAGATATCTTCTTCTTGCCATCATGAGGAGGACTGAAATCTACAGGCAAGACAAATAGATAAGAATAGTGATTATAAGATTGCATTCTGAAATATATTAATTATTTAGCACCACACAGGAAATCCAAAGCATGATAGCAATAGATCTTCAAAGACAAATTCGCAGGGCAAGGTTATAAAATGAAAATGACAATATAGTTTTCGTTGTCTTCCATCTAAATGCACTTTTAACATGGTTTTGAGTCTTTCTCTAAATGCAGACAAATATGGGGTTCTACGTCCACTAAATTTCTATGCTTCTATAGTTCATCAATCTAATAATCTGAGAGCGGACAGCAGCACGATTCTCATTCTCTAATACAGTAACCTGGTTCCACAAAGATGGCTGATATGAGGGGACCATATGTTCCTCTCTTTGGGGTAGCTGTTGTCCCTTTCCCAGCCCAATAAAAGCGAATCATTAAAACATTATCTGTAACATTTGCTTTATGTTCCTTAACAACAGCCTTATCAACCCGTCTTGCAGAACTTTCAATATCAAAATCTTTCCACACCAGTTTTTCCTGCAGAAAATTAATTCAATTAACTCCTCTACTAAAACATACAAAGAAAAATAAATTTGATAGAATACCTGGACATAAATATCAAATATCCGCCTTCCAAGACTGTAAAAAGATCTATTGTCTCTGATTACTATCTCTACAAAGTGAAGTTTCACTTTATAGGTTCCCTTAGCTAAGCAGCGGGCATAATATATGAATGAAAGAGGAGATAGGTGTGCACTTGTGTATAGTTCAGACTCATTCATTGTGATTATGGATGCATTATTTGCAATGTAGTCGTATAGGCTAGTTTTTATATCCCAAAAAAGTCCAGTGCTACCGAATCCCCAATTCTCCTTCTTATAAAAAAATTTTGCTGAACCACTTGGGTCGTTATCTGCTTCATACATTATGTTTCCAATGGTGATAGCATTCCCACCACAATTTATATGCATTGAATACCGATCTACATAAAGCAGCACCATATTATTGACAATAAAGTACATAACAGAACAACAGTGAAATTTCCATTGTATTGTTAATAATATATGAAGTTGTCTTCTACAAGATGGAATATTTATGTTGTGATAGGAGCTAAGCTAGCAAAGTTCATTCACATGAACAAGAAAATAAAATATCCATAAAAGATAACAATATTTGACATGATTCGGCCAACTCCAACCCTACATCCATAGGCAACGCCAACAAAATTCAATATCAACGATATAGATTACAAACATTGTCAATCAAAATTCAAAAGCTAAACACAAACTCATGTTCTTCTAGGAGTGTTCTCATCTCAGCCAAGACTCTTGAAGCTCAACCAGCACCTCCTTGTGTTTCCAAAGGAGCTGACAACAGTTCAAATCCCTCCACCCCATTATAATTATCAAATTTATAAATGAAAAAAAAAAAAAAAAAATTCTCCTCTCTCCATCTGAGAGGATCCTTAAGCAAAAGCCATCAAACCCTTTGAAACAATGCTTATTTAAAAGGTTCCAATTCAATTCCTTGATAGATAAGGAATCCTCAATTACTTTTTGAATGAGGAATACTTTTTTCCTTTCATGCCAAAGAAACTTCTTATTGAGATGCATTCAACCCAAGATGAAGCAGCAACAGTAATAATGCAAGGTGGAAGAAGAGAAAAAAGGACATTTAGCTTAAGCTCAAGTTATCAGTCATGTCTACACGATAGACCATTTCTGTCATAGAAATAAATCAGTTTTAGTTTTGTTTAAGTGTTAGACACGTGTAGCCTATCTATTGGTCTTTCTATGAGATTGTGATGTTAGTTATTTTCTGTTTTTACTGTTAGGTAGCCGTCAGAGTTTAGTTAGTTAGTTTAGTTAGTTATGTTGGTTAGGTTGGTTAGTTTTTACCTTGAGTTTTAATACTTCTTCCACACCATGTAAAACCTTTTCCCTCCACTCCAGGGAAACCAAATCCAAATAGGAATTTGAGACCATTTCTAACAATTTAATTAGACACTTCTTAATTACAAAAGAGAAGGGCCCAGCTAGATAACAGAAGCATATACCTCAGAATTTGATCTGAATAGATACATGATTACCTTTGGACATGGAACATTCTTCAGGCACTCGCCAAGTATTCTTAATCATTGAAGTATATAACAAATGTCAGTTATCCAAAATAAAAATAAAAAGGAATTTTTTATATTTTATTTTCTACATATAAAAAAAAAAAAAAAAAAAAACATTGGTTCTTTGTAAAATTTCACTAGTTTGAAGCTTACAAGTTGTCCCTTCCAGAAGAGCTTTTGAACAAATTTTTGCTGCAACGGAAAAAGCAGTTAGTTTCAGAAAACTGGAAAGGTTATGAAGAGAGCAAAGTGTGTAAAGTTCCATAGGCGAGAGTTTCACAATGCATCTCGACAAGCTGGGTCATAGCTTTCTGAAAAACTATTGTATGAAAGGTCTAATTGCCTACACAAAAAGAAAAATTATTATCTTATAACTGCTCAACTGGTCTGTCAGTGCTAATCCAACATAAATTCAGGCTCATTCCATCAAGCTTCTCTAGTCAGCTCAAATTTTTTAGCGTCAGTAAACTCCTCCCAGGCATCAGAAAATCAATTAAAAAATGGATGGTAAAATTGTTCATGAATTCCTTTTTAGTAGAGCCACATGGAGCAAGATGCAAAGCAAAGCTGCCAGCAAATTTTGTTATTTCTTCCCTAACATGTGCTTATTTGAGATCAGCTACTGATCCAGAAAGAGAGACATCTGAATTTGACCAAATTGAGATCTGTCCTAGCTAGTGCACCGTGCAATTTCCTTTTCAAGAATTGAGTGGAAGTTAAAATTTTCATTTTTATCCTCTACCCTTGGATCATTTTTTTTTTTAACCGTTTAATTTTTTACCTTTTAACTTTTCTCTGTCACAATAGGGTTTGAAATTTGAATCCCCTCATTCGCTTAAAAAAATTAAAAATATGTTTCTCCAAGCTCATAAATCCATGCAAAATTGAACTAGAATTCAGGATGAGAATTAGTACAATCGATTGCCGCTGTCCTTGATCCAGTCTGGAATAGGCCCATTGAGCAAGTTTCTTGTCAAATACCTATTTAGTTTTTTTTCTTTTTTTTTTTAAAGACAATGTCACCGGTTTAACACTTAATAGCATAACTATATTAAAGGGCAATGCTCTATTCTCTATTGTAAATTGTAATGACACAGTTATTTTATTTTATTTTTTGACAGAATGTAAGACACAGTTATATATAAGGTCCTTTTAGGTTTATTCTAAAAGACAGAGCAGATGGACAGGGTTCTTGTTTAGGTGTATACAGAGTGAAGTTCCTTGCAGATTCACCAATGGATGTAAGTCAAAAGCCAAACCTAGTTACATATCATTGTGTACTTCAGCTGCATAATTGAAATAGCTAGGTTAAAAATTTGGTTGTGAAGCTTACATGAATTGCAGCATTTCTAGACCGCTTAAATCTGGAACACTTCCCTCCAATCTGTTGAAGCTGAGATCTCTGCAAGAAAAGAAGATTTATAATTCAAATTTTGTATGTAGAACAAAATGTCAAGCATAAAAAAGGATGTATGTCAAAATTAAAAACCTAATATATTTTAACAACTAATTCATAGAGAGAACTCCTAAAAAGCTCATTTATCATTGAGTTTCTAATCTAATTTTAAAAAGTAATGCCATTTTTTTTTTTTATATGATTACTTGCTATAAGTTCTAGAAAATTAGTACCTATTTTTTAGAGTTGAAATCCATAAACTTCTGTATATGAACATCTAGTTATATTTCAAAAAGATTTGAATTTTATATGTTTGTATCTATAATAAATAGAGGGAAAAAGAGAAATACAAAATTTGAATCCTTTTCATGTCTAATATGTATGAAGGAATTGGTCTAGTGATGTTACAACTCCTTAGCATCCTGAAAAGTAAATAAACCTTAGGTAAGCAAGACTGCTATAAATTTTGTATTATTCCAAATTCATTGCATTTTACAACAAAAGACTAACTTACAATCTATGCATGAGCATCATGCTACTTAAGTTTGGAAATTTTGATCCCTCTCCGACTAAGTCACTGATCCTTTAACATAGAGTTGCATCATCAACAAGTGTTAGTTTGTCATATTAACTATCACATGAACCTATCATAGGGATTATGCAACTCAAGAACTGTTATCTTAGAAGGCTGTACTCACAGCTCGGTTAAATTACTCAAGATAGAAATGCTAGGAGGAATGGGCCCCTCAAAACTACTAGCTTGGATCTCTCTATTAACAACTCAAATCAATTGGATTTGGATCACACCTGAAACCTTATTTAAAGATTTATATTTAAAAAATCAAGGAAAAAGGCACACACAATTTCTAAAGCTATTTCCAACTTCAAAAAAAGTCCGGCATTCTTCCAGTGAAGTTGTTACTGCTAATTCTACTACATATGTCCCAAAACAGAAACATTATCGAACAAAATACAAACAAGAAGAATGCTATAGTCACCAAAATGACAAAGATTTTTTCAAGGAAATTCTAAAAGTACTATCAGCCACAGAAAAGGTATCAACCACTTACAGTTCCATTAATTTGGTCAAATTAGTAAGCACGACTGGCAACTCTCCTGAGAAATTGTCAGCACTAAGAATGTTACAGTCACCAAAGGGAAAGTTGAGGTTATTTCATGTGTTCAGAATTAAGAAAATCAATGAGAATTTAAAAATGACAAATCCAAATTTATTTAAAAAATTAAGAAAAAGAAAGCAAAGAAACACTCATAGATTCTCCAAGTTAACCACCTTTCCAAACTCAAGGGGAACCATTCCAGAAAACAGATTGTTCTCTATGCCCCTAAGTATATAATATATTCTTAAATATTAAAGCTGGTTAGACCAAGTGGAAGTATGACATAATTTATTATCTATATGACAAGTGATGATAGAAATACTACAAATTTTACTACATAGAGCTTACAAACCGATGTGTCACCAATTACCAAAAACTAATTCAAACATTCATTCATTAGTGGTTAAAGTCCACTTATCAACTTTCATTGTCATATCACTTTGTAAGCTTTATGTTGTTAAATTGGTAGTAGCTCTAGCATTTTCCCCTATATTATTGGTGAGAAAGAAAGAGACAATAAGAGCATATAGAAATGTAAGTGTGGTAATCTTTCCCAAGAAGCTTGGAAGTGGTCTTGATAAGTTGTTCATAGAGAGATACCTGTACGTGGCAAATTCAATAAGAATGAGTATTTAATGGCTAACCTTAGACCATTAACAGTTTTTTTTTTTTTTAGAGAGTTTCAACCTATGACGTCTGATCTTGATGGTAGCTCTTATCACAGTGACAGAGCCAGGAATTTATATTTAGGAGGGCCAAACATAAAATTAGACAATTAAATATTTCTCTGTGTATATATTAACTATATCCATATTAATAGTAATATACATACAATTTAATAATCAAAACCCAAAAGTGTATTATTTATGAATCACCATCTCCTAAAATTGTCCATGAACCTAGATTTTTCAAATTAAATTATCACCCATTAAATATAATGACTAAAATTTAAAAAATACTAATAATTTAAAGACTTTTAAATAAAAGACGAAAAATCATTCAAATTTCAATATATAAAATATATATATATATATAACTACAACCAAATACATGTTATATTATTTTATATAAATTAAATGATAAAAATAATATATTTTAATTATATACATTTATAATGCTATGATATATTGATTATTTTAATATTTTAAGAACAAATAAAAATATGAGAAAAGTCAAATCAAACAAAACGAAAAATAAAATAAAAGTACATGGTAAAGTGGGAGTAGCCTACACAGCTACACACCCGCTTTTGCAGGAAGCATTTTAACCACACACGTGGTTATCAGTGGAGGAGAATAATTTAAGTGCTACCTCCACAATATTTTTATAAAAATTTCACAATAAATTCTAAGTGGTAAGTTGTTACTAGTTCAAATTTTAATCCACAACTTAAATAACTTTTTTAGGCATCCGTAATAGCCAATAATAACTTGTCACTTAGAATTTGTTGTAAAAATATTCTGAATATAGCATTTCTTTATTAAAATAACTCTACTATATACACACACATATATATATATATATATATATATATACATACTATTTTTTTTTCAAATATTTTGGGGGGGCCAAGGCCCCCTTTGGTGCCAATGTGGCTCCGCCACTACTTTATCATCAGACCATGACACCAATCAATTTTTGATGTAGTTACAATGTTTTTTCTATGGCGACGATGAAACTTGGCCTATTTTAGGGGAAGCTAATGGAACCTGGGAAAATCAAACTTCACAGGTTGGGATGTAATATGCAACCAATGCAGATTCTGGTGTTGCCATGCTTCCTGGTGTCACGGATTCTTGAAAATTTTACTGTGTTCTCCTCTCGTTTGCTTCAGTTAACTTCCTATGCTAGGGTAATGGAGCTCAATTCTTGATTGATGGAACTCAGCTATTGGTTGATTGATTGTGATGATCAATGGTTTTCTTGAGGTTAGTAATGGATTCATTCATGTGGGAAGTAGATTGAATTTCTATCATGATTCAGGAAAGATTGGTTCTAAATACCAAATGTTTATGTCTTGAAAATGGAAGGTTATTGATAGGAAATTTATGAAATTGTCTAGATTTGAGGTTAGCCAGGCCTCCTAAAAGAGAGAGAAAAAAATTAGAAAAACAAAGAAATTGATTTATTAAGGACCGTGGCCAAAAATAGTGGCTAAATAATCGACCATTGCATTTAATGCTACTAGACTTATCCATTCCATCTACATATTAAAAGTAGTATATACATCCCACCAGCCGGCCTAAGGGAACAACTAGTTGGCAAACTTAATGCCTAATTTTATGATGATTGGAGCTACTACCCTAACACACTTTCCCTTAGTTGACACAAGGAAAAAGGCCAATTAGCAAATCTACTACTAGGTTTTAGGGTGATTTCCGCAAAAAAAAATTTATCCCCCATGCTTTGCCCATTCACTTAGGGTATGTTTGGTTGGAGGTAGAATAGGGAGGATGGAAGATAAATGAGAGAAAATAGGTTTAGTTGTTGTTTAATAAGGAGAGAAAAGATGGAAATCTTTTAGTATAGCTCAGGCATTTTCTCCTCTAACCCACCAAAAATTCATCTCTCCAAATTGGAGAGAAAACAAACGTGAAAACTCATGTTCTATTGAATGATCAAATTGCCCCTAAATTATAATGCTTCTCACAAATCTCACCTACTCCACCCACTTCACCACATGGTCCACACACCTGACCAGTAGGCCTAGGACCATGTATATAAATAAAACTGAATTTGTGTTTTAGGTTTCAAGCTCCTAATAAAGTCTTCTATTCACAAATAATAATAAAAAGAACATGCCCAAATTTGCAAAATGGACTTTGACAGTGGCGGCTCTAGGATTTTTTTCTAGGGGTGTCAATAGTGTCATGAGCTAGGATTTTGTCGTAAGGGAGTAAAAAAATTAAGTGATTAATTTTTTTTTTTTGGTATATATATACAATTGTCATATTACATGCAATAATCTCACATAGTATTTTAAATAGTATACAATACAAATATATTGTACAATAGTCTAAAAAATTATTAATAGTTTAAAGATCAGTAAGAAAACAACAATTGAATGCATAAATAAATAAAAATAATAACTAATCATAATATTTGTCAAATTAATAATAAGTTATTATAATCATGTTTAATATCAATTAAATAAAAATATATGATAAAAAAGAATAGTAACACACCTAAGAGTAGGTCGGGGAGTAAACGTGAAACTAAGGAAAAAAATAGTAACTTATTTAAGCTTTTGCTTTTGAAGTATATGAATTTTTAATCACACATGTGGTCATTCTCTTGAAGTTGGAGCAAATACTAAAAGACTTTTTGGACTTAAAAAACTGTAGAACACTTATCAAACTACTTGATTAAACATAAAGAAAATATAGAAGGGAGAAAGAGAAAATGAGAAAAGAATCATAGATGTAAATATAGATCAGTTGATTGTACAAGTTTAATTTTTAACTGATGAAGAAGAAAAGTATAGGAAAAAACAGTTTCGATATTCTACTTTTAAAGGTAAAGTAAGCCAGAGTCTAAAGAGAATGTTTATTTATTTATTAACAAATGAGCAATTTTAAGAGTAGTGTTACTGACACAATATTTACATAATAAAATTTAGGTGGCAAGTTGTTAAAGGTATGTAAAAAAGTGATGTCAATTATGAGTTTGGATAAAAAGCCAATTACAACTTCTCACTTAACCTTTTTTTTTTTTTTTTTGATACAAGATAGAAATTCTACTCTAACCTAATATATTAAGTATATATGTGTGTGAAGCTCCCTCCTGGAGACTTAAACCCTGGCCCTTGCCTCCCACACCCCCACAAGCATTTATACTTGTGGAGTGACCACCACACCAAGGGTGCGCGGTGATTTCTCACTTAACCTTTATTGTAAAAATATTGTGAAAATAGCACTAAGATAATCATATTTCAAGTTTATTTCAATTGGGCTTAAACAAAATTTTGGGTTAAGGTGTTCAAAATATTATTTTAGGGGTCACAAAAAAAAAATTACATATAATTTTTCTTTTTTGGGCTAGACCATCTTTGAGCTGTAATATAGACTAGTGAACATGTCCAGCACCGTTATTGTTGCCCAGTTTTTTTTGTTTCCACCTAGCAACAAGTCCAGCCCAGTATATATTAGATTATAATATTTATAATAATTAATAAAGATAAATAATATAATTTTATATGTATGATATGCTAATTTTTATATTATTTAACGAGTACAAATAAATTATTTATTACATATTATATATGTAATAAGAACATAAGAATAAATTTATATAAATTACATTTTTTATCTTTTCACTTTTTTCCTCAATCAAACAAAAGAGTTTTCCATCTTTCCCACTTTTCACCCCTCCAACTAAACACAATTTGGTTAGATTCAAAGCCACTGTTACGATTTTATTGTGTCCCCTAAATTCATCGACCTACAACTATGAGAGTATCTGTGAGAAAGCTAGACAAGAAACATAGAGAAGAAGATTTAAAAAATAAATAATAATAAATAGTTTTCAATTAGGAGTGTATTTGTACGTGAATACTCCTTATTTTTTCTTTTTGGAAGTATGATGTGGTAATATTTTGTTAGATACTATAAACATAGTGATTTACACCGAATTCTTATTGAATTTAATCCCTTTTTATTTTTTTATTATTTTAGAGGTTTAAAAACAAAGAAGTTGTTTATTAAAAAGGAAACCAACAGGTCCAAATCACTTAAGCATGTTACAGCAGTCAAGGCCTTCGTTACGATAAGGCCTTGCGCTATTGTAGCCAGTGTCACACTATGCTTAGACCATTGGGCACTTCACTATTCGCATATGCATCCTATATGGCTATACGTGCTATTCTAGGAGAATTTTAGTTTAATATAAAGCTGTGCCTGTGTCCGTGTGCGTGGTATGCAGTTGGTACTAATTAAGTTCAGCTTCACTATACAATTATCATAATTCTCCAATTATAAATCCGAGTACACAAATAAATTGTCACATGTACAATGAAGTATTGAAGAGAATGAAAGACGTCATAATCCGGATGATTTTGACATTTCCATTTTGGCTGCATACACAATGATCGCATAAATGCAGTCTAAAACACTACTTTTCTCAAAAAGGACGTGGAGAGACAACTAAGGCTTATATTTATGGAGATATGTATACTATTGGCTTGAGCTCTTATAATGTAACAAATTCTATCATCCAAACGCGAAATCTTTTTATGACTTACAGCATATTCTCTTATTCACAAGTCAACCAAATTCCTCCAGAAGCACCATGCTTTTTGCATGGATGTGGATTCCTACATTATCGATAATCCAGATTTGTTGAACAGAGATCCCGGGTGGATATAGAAGAAGATCCAGCCCATTTTGCATCTGATGAATGAATATGGCTCTCAGCTTCATTTGAGCTCATCGGTTGTTGTAGGATCTGACCAGACTGGTCTTTTAAGGCTCTAATGCTCAATTCATCGCCATATATACTTGGATCTGTGCCAAGTTCATGAACAACTATTTGGCCTTTAAGCATGCTTACTACTGCAGACATGTTGGGTCTAAGTGCTGGTGATGGATTAGTACATAAGAGTGCTACTTTTATCATTCTAACTAATGCCTGAATTGAACTAGTCAAGGAATTTTCAACATAGTTTAGGCTATTTTGCTTCTCAAATCTAAATTAATAGATTAGGATGACCAAGTTAGGTGGAGACAGAAAGAACAACAAGCTCTACAGACCGTGTCTTTGTTGCATATATTAAAAGCAAAATATAGATCTTACCCAATCTAGAAGGCAAACATAATTTTCATTTGGTCGATATTTCATGTCGTTCTTCCCAGCAACAATTTCCAATGCAACGACCCCAAAACTATATACATTTGCTTTATAGGTTAAAGCCCCCGTCTTGAAGTGAGTTAATGACTTCCTTCTTGTCGCCTAAAGCCCGGTAGTCTGCTTCCTCTCGCTGTCTTCTATCTAGGAAGCTCGCTTCAATTCCTCCTCCATAATGCATATTCTGGTGATATGTATCCTCTGCAAAGTAAAGACTATATTATGACTTAATGCTTCACTTGTATGAAGCTCTAGTCTTTTCTCTTTAACAAAGCCCAATATGAATAGAAACTTAGGTACCAATTCATATGTCATTTGCATCTAGCATGAGATTATGCAATCAATAACGGTACCAGAGTTGATTGGTAAATTTCATTCCATTGAAGATTAAAAAAAAAAATTCATCAGTAGGGAAAAATAAAATTGTCTCTTTTGAAACCCTCAAGTGATAACTGACGTAGTCATGTACACCTAACTGAGTTCCTAGAAATGAGTGAGGAAGAATTTTAGGCCTGACTGCTAAGGAACAACCATTCTAGACACACAAGTTGTTTGGTCATTAAGCTCAAGTTAGTGTCCGCTGGACATGATTAATTTTGTCATCTTATTTTTGCTACTATTCATGGGTCCCATTGCACTTTTTAGTTTTATTCATAGGTACCACTATATTATTTCAATTAACTTTTATCTTTATTTACAGTACTTTCAGTAAAAAGTTTTCAATTTCAATAATGGAGCAGATTCAGAGATTTCATTTTTTCCTTGGGCCGGTAACAATGGAGCAGATTTTGAAATCTATATATATATATATATCAAATTAGAATTCAATTAGAGTCTAATTTTGCGCCATGTATCTCATCTAATCTAAGCTTTTAAATTTTTGTGCCAACTTAATTCAGTATAGAAAACAAGAAGTCCAATATAAATAAACCTATATATATATATATTTCATTTTTTCCTTGGGTAACAATGGAGCAGATTCTGAAATCTATATATATATATAGATTTCAAATTGGAATTCAATTAGAGTCTAATTTTGCGTTATGTATCTCATCTAATCTAAACTTTTAAATTTTTGTGTCAAGTTAATTCAGTATAAGAAAACGAGAAGTCCAATATAAATAAACCTATAAATATAAATATATTTATATATATATATATATATATAATCAAAACTTAGAGAAAATTTTATTAGAATCAAAATTAGATTATGTCTTTCTTAGCTTTTCATACAAATTAAATTATTTAGATTTTTGCCGCTATTTTTTTTTTTTTTTCTGAACTAATGAGTATATATTTTTTATACTGTTTTTATTTATCTATTTTGTATGTGAAGATCTTAAATGTAACAAACTGTAATTGAGCTAAATGATTCAATGCACCTATCCCCATTCAATTTAGGAGATACTATTGAACCAATTTATTCTTTTATTTTGTGTTGTATGTATTTAGTAAAATTTCACATAGAGTGATAGTTAATTGATATTGTATATATAGTGTCCAATAGTAATTTTGAAAATTATATACATAATAACAGTGTAATGAGAAACTTGGCGTAACCAATCTATATATATATATTACTAAAAGCTGAAACGTAGCGTTTAATGCTACTGCTCTCACATTGCGCCACATCAACTGCCATGTCATTCTTTTTTTTCTTTTATTTTTTAAAATATAATATGTCCTACAATTTTAAAATGGTTTTTATAATTTGTAGCCCTATAAATGTAACCCACTACTTATTTATTTACTTTTACTGTCACCCTATAATAAATCCAGCCCACTACTTATTTATTTACTTCCACTATCACCCTATAATAAATATGTATAATTAATTTAGCCCACCTCTTATTTATTTAGTTCCACAATCAAGCCCAACCCAAAACCTTTTCAGTTAAGCTTTAGGGTTTTGTATGAGCCTTTTCAACTTAAAACAAAAAAACAAAAAGCCAAAACAAAAAAACAAAACGTTGAAGCCTTTCAAGCTTTAGGGTTTTTTTTTTTTTTTTTTTTCCCAATTTTCTTATAATTGTTTTTAACATTTATTTTTTTTAATATTTACAATTCTTCAACCTTTCTCTCTCCCTTACCATTTCATCTCCCCACTACTTCGATCTTTCTCCCTCCCTTACCTTTTCATCTCCCCATTACTCTTTACATTAATATCATTTTTTCTCTTTCTCTTCATCTTCCTTTATTTTTGTCTCTTCTTATTCACACCCTCTTACTATAAATTTGTCACTATCTCTTCTATTCTATGCATAGGTTTTCCTCACATCAGCTGTCACATCATTCTTTTTTTTCTTTTCTTTTTTTAAATATAATTTGTCCTACAATTTTAAAATGGTTTTTACAATTTTCAGCCCTATAAATGTAGCCCACTACTTATTTATTCTCCAACCTTTCTCTCTCCCTTACCATTTCATCTCCCCACTACTTCGATCTTTCTCCCTCCCTTACCTTTTCATCTCCCCACTACTCTCTACATTAATATCATTTTTCCTCTTTCTCTTCATCTTCCTTTATTTTTGTCTCTTCTTATTCATACCCTCTTACTATAAATTTGTCACTATCTCTTCTATTCTATGCATAGTTTTTCCTCACATCAGCTGCCACGTCATTCTTTTTTTTTTCTTTTCTTTTTTTAAATATAATTTGTCCTACAATTTTAAAATGGTTTTTACAATTTTCAGCCCTATAAATGTAGCCCATTACTTATTTATTTACTTCCACTATCACCCTATAATAAATCCAGCCCACTACTTATTTATTTACTTCCACTATCACCCTATAATAAATATGTATAATTAATTTAGCCCACCTCTTATTTATTTAGTTCCACAATCAAGCCCAACCCAAAATCTTTTCAGTTCAACTTTAGGGTTTTGTGTGAGCTTTTTCAACTTTAAAAAAAAAAACAAAAAAACAAAACGTTGAAGCCTTTCAAGCTTTAGGGTTTTTTGTTTTTTTTTTTTTGTTTTTTTTTCCAATTTTCTTATAATTGTTTTTAACATTTATTTTTTTAATATTTACACTTCTCCAACCTTTCTCTCTCTCTTACCATTTCATCTCCCCACTACTTCAATCTTTCTCCCTCCTTTAACTTTTCATCTCCCCACTACTCTCTACATTAATATCATTTTTCCTCTTTCTCTTCATCTTCCTCTATTTTTGTCTCTTTTTATTCACACCATCTTATTATAAATTTGTCACTATCTCTTCTATTCTATGCATAGTTTTCCCTCACAAAAGAAAAGGTCCCCTCTCTCTCTCTCTCTAAATTTTTTGGTGGATTTTTTTATTTTTCTTGCATCTCTACTTTAGGTTGATAATTTTTTATATTCTTTAAAACTCTATTTTGGGTTAATGCGATTTAGTTTTGTTTTTAAAATTGTGATTTAGTTTTGTTTTTTAAATTGTTGTTGTTATTGTTGTTTTTTTTTTTTTTTTAATTCTCTTTGATTGTTAAATGTTATCCTATTGCGTTCTAAAGAATTAAATATAGCATATAAAAATATAATATTATTCTATTACATAGCATGATTTGGATAATTTGGTATTTATTCTGTTACATAGCATGATTTTTTATAGTGCTCAATTTAGATGTTAAACTATGAGACTTTACTAATTTTTGTTTATTTTCTAATCTTTTGTGGTGGACAAAGTACTCTTAATAGTTGTATTAGAAGTACTCTATAATGCCATTTATTTAAAGAAAAGCAAAGGTTGGCCAAACGAAAATAATTGGATAAGTGACAAATTTTAACTTTTGCAATTTTATTTTTATTATTATTATTTTATAACAATGCATGTATAGAAATTTAATTCTTAGATTTTGCTAATAATTGTTTATTTGATAATATGTTTTGGGTGGCCGAAATTATAATTTCTACAAGTAAAATAACCTTAATAGATTATCAAAAACAAAATTTTATCCTAATATTGGTTCAATTAATCATTGTTAAGTTTTATTAATTTTTTTTTTAGTTTACGTTTTTTTGGTGTTTTGGATTGTTCTTATATTACATTTATGATTGTTCCTATGATAAATAAAAATATAATTAAAAAACACATTATTCATTATTAGATTAGTTTAAATTGTAAATTTTTTTTAATAAAACCACCATAAAAATAATTATCACGCGCAACGCGCGGGTTCGTGACTAGTATCATTAAAATTGCAAGAAAAATCATTTTAGTACCTCCAAATGTCCTATGTACTGTATTCCAAACTAACATTAATAGCACTACTATAATTTATCATTCATGTGCGTAAGCACAGGTTGCATACTAGGAAACAAAGGCCACGGCATTAACAGTATGGGAAAACAGAATATTTGAACACAAGTTTATTCTCCATGCTATTTATTTATTGATTTAAGGGAGTCAGTGTTTAGGGCTAGCATTTACGTCATGGTTGAGTAGATAGATTCTCTCTCTCTCTCTCTCTCTGGTCTTCTATGTTGTATATTTTTTATTTTATGAGGAAATAGAGCAGATTGTTTGTTGTATAAAGTATTGAGGCATATGAAACTACTGCAAATTATTAGTACATATTTCACGTTCGGACTTGTTTGCAAAGCATGAAAATTGGTAAATAATTCTGGAATCATGTTGCTCTGAATTTCTCTGAAAGCATGCTTGTGTTTCAATCCTAAGAAATACCAGATACAGGAGTTCAATATTACTTTCTATATCAAAAACTTTTGGTATACGGAGTTTAAAATGCTATTGTGTTCTAATTTTTAGTTTTAGGGCAACATCTCATACAAACATAAAATATAGTGGCCCCTACTAGTTATCTCTGAGCTAATAAGTTAGGGAACCAAAATGAAAATTAATATTAGATTCATAAGTAGACTACAAATTGAAGGAAGGAGGGAAAAATGTAGCTTACATTGTTCCAGCAACTCAGGTGCTGAAATGGGTGTTTTCCTCTTCATCAAGCTTGGCCAAACCAAAGTCAGAAATCTTTGGGTTAAGGTCCCTATCCAGTAGCACATTTGTTGTTTTGATGTCTCTATGAGCAATTTTCAGGGTTGATTCCTCATGTAAGAAAGCTAGACCTCTTGCTATGCCAACACAAATATTCTACCTTGTAGGCTAGTCCAATGTCAAGTGTTCATCTGAACCGGCATTTTCCGCAAATTGTCCAATGGGGAATAGATCAACTTAGGTCTTAAAATATATCATTTGGAATGTTAGGATTATATGCTTTCCAGTTGACATAAAATATGCACATAAAAATATTGAGCTTACCGAATAAAGCATGTGCCAAGCCATTGTTTTCCATGTATTCATATACCAAGAATAATTGATTTCCTTCAATACAACATCCATACAATCTAACAAGGTTTGGGTGCTGTAATGTAGATATCATGCCTATTTCAGTCACAAATTCACAGTTTCCTTGTTTTGATGTTGAAGAAAGTTTCTTAACAGCAATTATAGTACCATCTAACAGTATACCCTGCATCGGAATAGAAAAATATATTTTTAGGTATGTATTTTATTATGCAAGAATAAAGAAAAAAACCTGTAGCAGAAAGAACGACTTTGTGGGACTATGATACCTTGTATACAGTTCCGAAACCACCTTCCCCAAGCTTGTTTGCAGCATCAAAGTTGTTGGTGGCAGCTTTGATTTGTCTGTAGGTGAAAAAACCAGTTTGCAGATCTAATCCTCGCAGATCTGTCAAAGGAATGCATAGGTGAGGCTAAGATGTCACATTGCATATTATATATGAATATATGATAAATTTAGAGAGAATGAGACAAAGCATATTCCACAAGTAGGCTCCAGGCTCCAGTTGATCAGTTACTTAAACCCAACTTGCGGAAAGATTGAGTTTCGTTTCTTTTCCTACTTCAGTCATGGAATTGCAAGTATATTGGGAGTCAAAAAAAGTGAAAAAGAGAGAATATTTCCATGTAGAATCTTAGGATGAGATGTGCCTTGCGCCTCTATTAACACTTGAAAATTGAAATAAGATCATTGTACAACTAAAAAAGAATAGTCATCAGGAAAACTAATTCTCGCATGACATTGAAAACATTTCAGAAGATAGTTAATTCAAATCATTAATACTTTTCTCAGAGACACACTTGATTGCGCAGATACTTCTTAGACATTTCATCTCCCATGTACAAATGACTATTTATATTTAATGATAAGCAGTGATCTCATAGTTTTGCATGATTTTGTGAGATCATTTTCTTATCATAACTGGAAGCAAATGAGTCCAATTTATGCAGGATGGAATTTCCAGGAAAGCTATTATGAAGCTAACTTTGTATGCTCTGTAATCAAGCAATATATGGTTTCCTTCATGATTGTACTTTGGATTGCTAATTTTTCATCTAGGAAAAAAGGTACAATAATAAAACATATAAACGGCAATTGTATGTAGGCCCTAGGGAATTTCTGTATATTTTCCAACTTCATGCAATAGTGGAGAAGATAAAAAAATATCCTATATTCCTATCTGAATTTTAGACCAGAATATGAGAATCATGATTACCTTTTTCCCTTGATATCCTGCCTCCTATGTAGCCTTTCCACCAAAGGATGCCTAAAATCATAAAGAAGAGGAATAACGTTAATATTCCAGCTCCAACTCCAATTAATATCTTCAGCTTGCTATTTCCAGGTGGACTAAAATCTGCAGAAGACATAAATAGCCATGGAAAGTGATTATGAAATTGCATTCTGTAATATATGTAGCACCATACAGATATGCATAGTTAGACCAACGCACAAGAAGGTATAGATGTTTCAAATACAAAATTAGCAGTGTAAAGGTAGGTAGAAAAAAGATGATAAAATTTTGGTGCCTTCCATCTAGTTGCACTTGAACTTGGTTTTTAAATAATAAGTTCTCATGGAAAATAATCATTTGTTCTACTTCCACTATATCCCTATGCTTTTATTGTTCACCAACTAATGAGTGTGAAAGAATTGGTTACTAGCTTCCACAGAGATTGCTGATATGAGAGGGCCATATGTTCCTCTCTGTGGCACAGCTGTTGTCCCTTTCCCAGCCCAATGAAAACATATCTGTAGAACTTTGTTCCTCACAACTGCTTTAAATTCCATTACTTTTGCTTTATCAACACCTTGTGCAGCATTTTCAATATTAAAATCCTTCAAGACTAGTTGTTCCTGTAACAAATTAACTCAATAAAATTGCTTTCTATGCAAACAGAAAAACTAATATGACTTTATACCTGGATGTAAACATTGAATATCCATCTTCCAAGACTGTAGAAAGATCTGTTATCTCTGAATACTATCTCTGCAAAGTATAGTTTCACTGTATAATTTCCATTTTCCAAGCAACGTGCATAATATGTGAGAGAAAGAGGAGAGAGCCGTGCACTCATGTATAATTCAGAGTTGTTCATTCTGAGTATTGATACATTAGTTGCTTTATATTGATTTGAGGTACTGTTAACATCCCAAAAATTTCCACTGCTACTGAATCCCCAACTATTTCTTACAGGGACAAAATTTGTTGTGCCTGCTAGGACTTGATCCTCTTCAAATTCTATGTTTCCAATGGTGGTTGCAATTCCACCACAATTTATATGCAATGAATATTGTTCTACAAAAAAACAGGTTTTTTAGGGAAATTAGATAGAAGCAAACATCATAGAGCTAAAAGAAGATCAATATTGTCTTGTTTGTTCATTTATTTAGTTTCCTAATATGAGATGAAATATGTAAATGAATTGTTTTCTATATTTACAAAGAGTTTTCAGAAGCCGAAAACATAGTTAAAGCATACACCCTAAGCTTTAATTCTAAGGTAATATAATTATCTTTTGGACAAGGATTGTTCTTCAAGCACTCGCCAAGTAATCTTAATTGGTATAGCAAAATAAAGAAGTGTGAGCTTATGCAAAATTAAAGTGAAAAAAAAAAAAAAAAAAGGAAATGCTTTTGCAAAAGGAAAAAAAAAATGAAGACAAATTTGCTTTTCTTATAAGTTTACAAGTTATTGTATGAAAGATCTATTTGGCTGAACATAATCATAATACTTGTTAATAAGTCATTATAAATCCAAAAAAGGAAACAAAAATACAGTTTACAAAAATTCTGATAAAATTTAAACAACTATAAGTGATAAACATCAGCAGAAAATTGTAAAAGGAAATGATTTCAATATTTTAGAAACATCTAGACAGATAAAATTTTTCATTTGGGCAGATAATTAAATAACCATGCTCGCAGCTTTCTGCCCTAAATCAGAAATCTGCACAATACTTGCAGTAGTAGTATCATTGTTTTTCGTTTTGCTGAATCAGTAGTAGTTTTATTGACTGTATCTAAAATGTAATTTAAATTTGGAGTTTAACCGATGTACCATATTGCACTTACTAAAACTACACGCCTGGTTTTTGTCAATGCTAATCCTATGTCAAATCAGGCTCACACCACAAACTTGTTTAGCCAACTCAAAATTTTCTGCTCTTATAATGTTGCAGAGAACAGATAACCAACATAAGAATGTAAAACAAATTTGTCCACAAGTCTTTTTAACTGGAGTCACATGGTGCAAGACTCAAATCAAAGTTGCCAGGAAATTGGGTCAGTCCACCTATTGTTTATGACTCTATAAGATCTGAAACTGATCCTAAAGAGGTTACACGATGAATCAAAATCCAAAGAAATGTATATTTGAACATTATGCATTTTTGTAAAATTTATAACTGCAGACTCCATAAAAAATTACACAATAAAAAGGAAACCTTGTCATGCAAAACTAATAAAAAATTTAAGGTGGATTACGTACTAGCGACTATCTCTGCCAGTGATCCAGTTCGGAATATTCCCAGTGAGCAAGTTGCTTGTCAGAAACCTGTTCAAATAGCAAAGTAATGACATTATAGTTAAAGCTGATTTATAAGATTACTATTGGAAGAAAAACTTATCAATTAAATAAATAAATAAATAATAGAAGATAATGGAGGAAATTCGAAGGTAAAATACTTTTTATGACTTGGTGCTATGATGCATCATATATATATATATATATGAAGCCTTTCCCACATATATGACTTGGTGCTATGATGCAACATAATAGGCTGATGGCCACAGCCATAGGAAAGTTAGGCCCATCCATCGGTGAACTGACATTTTTGTGGGAGATGGTGAGTGTTTGACTTGTATCCATTAAGTTTCAGAAAGTAAGCCTCCGGATTAACATAAAAAGGATCTTCAAATAGACAAAATACTTATATGGTTCAACAATCTAGAAATTTCCGTAATAAATATGGTGACAGTATTCTAGTTCCCTCAATGAATCTACATGCTTATTTTAGTCTTGGTGTCACTCAACCCCTAGATTCACATCACACATGTAATGGGCCTTCGTCAAAGTATCATAAAGGGGAATCAAGAGGCAAAGCCCCCTGCCAAGCCAACCCACTCTACATTGTGGTGTCCTAGTTTGGCAGAGCTTATTTCTTTTGGCTTATTGAACTTCAAAAATATGCTGGGAAAAAGTACAGCTGCACATGGAAAACGTAAAGTTCTAAGAAGTTGTACATAAGCCAAAAAATCTGAATAAGATGAAGAAAGAAAAGGCTATGGCAACACTAGTCATAAGAGGGTCCATTTAGGATTTGTGTGAGACAAAAGCACTACAATCTCCTTGATTATAGAGAAATCCCTGGCATCTTTAACTGTGGACATAGGACAAAAACCAAATCAGGACACATGAATTTTGTTAATTTCTTATTTGAACTTCTCTAAAATCAAACTAGATTTAGAGTTTTACTCTTACATATTTTCCAAGGAATCTAGACCACTCAAATCTGGAACATTTTCTTCCAATTTGTTGAAGCTGAGATCTCTGCAGGGATATAACAAAGAGGTGTTACAATGAAACAAAAGAAGGTTTAATAAATAAATTAAAATAAAATATAGTAAACCTTAGCAAAAGAACATGGTCTAATCCAACTATCTGGGGTTTGCAGTTAACTAGTTTTTTTAGCAAAAGAAGCAAAACCTAAAAGGAAGATGGAAAGGATAGAAAAAATACAAAATTTTGAGGTTAGTCATTTTTGAAATGTATGCTGGGATAGGTCCAGAGAGATTGCAGCTCCTCAACGTCCTGCAACATAAACCGACATCATCTTAGAAAATTTTCTTTAACTTTGTATTAATTTAGTTGAAAACCTTATATCAAAAAGAATGACTTACAATTTCTTCATGCCTGTCATATTATTCAAGATTGGAAATTTTGAACCGTTACCAAGTAAGTAACTTATCCTTCTGCACAAAATTGCATCATCAATAATTGTTAATGGATTAAGCAATAAAGAATTTTAATATGACATAAAAATAACACAGAGATTATGCAACACAAGAATACTTAGAAGGTATGACTTACAGCTCAATTAAATTACTCAAGACAGAAATGCTAGAAGGAATGGGCCCCTCAAGACCACTAGCTTGGATCTCTCTGTTGAAAATACAATTCTAATGTGTTAGATTACCCCTAAAAATTGTACTAGAAGAGATTTAAATAAAATTATGGGAAAAAAAATGCATACAATTTCTAAAGTTGTTTCCAACTCTGGAAAACGTCAGGTATTTTTCCAATGAAGTTGTTCCAACCAATCCTACTGCATATGGCCGAAAATTGAAACAAGACTAAATTACATAGAAACTTGAAATTTTCTTGGAAAAATATAAAATCACTTTTAGTATAGAAATGGAAAATTTTACAACCACTTACAGTTCTGTTAATTTGGTTAGATTAGTGATAGCAACTGGCAATTCACTAGTGAGATTATTAGCATTAAGAATGCTGTAGTCACCAAATGATAAGTTCAAACCTGTTCAACTTACTGTTGATTGACTAAGTAAATCATTAAGAATTTTGAAATGAATCGAAAATTATGATTTGCAAAAGGATAAGAGGGAAGAAAGAAACACCGACAGATTCTCCAAGTTAACCAGATTCCCAAGTTCAGGGGGAACAGTTCCAGAAAATAGATTGCTTTCTATGCTCCTGAAAGTATACAATCTTCTTTAATGTTTTAGCAGGGCTAAGCTAAAAAAACAAAAATAATACTTTTAAAAAAGGGTGAGTAAGAAGGATATAAGAAGAGCATACATATATATATATATATATATATATATATAAGAGTGGTAATGTTTCCCAAGTAGCTTGGGATTGGTCCTAATAAATTGTTTACAGTAATGGACCTACAGTGAATTAGTTTAATAAAAAGAATGAGCATTTACTGGCTAACCTGTGACACTAATTGAGAAGTAACTTACATGTATTCCAACTTTGTAGAAGCCCATTCAGGTGGTATTGTACCAGAAAGGTAGTTTCGAGTGAAATCACTTCAAGAGGAAAGTGTTTTATTAGATTTGAAGCTCAAATCAATTTTCATTCTGGTGCTAATAAGTGAAACAAATAATTAGTTACTCTTCTTACATTGTATTTAGGTCGGGTAGCTTCACCAGGGATGGTGGAAGCACGCCATCAAGATCTTGCCCTTTAAGAAAGCTGTATGAAATAGGTAAATAGATTAAATGTACTAGCTCATGTATTTGGAATACAATCATAATCTTCACGTATATGTTTGAGCAGAAGATGAGAAAATTGAAAATTTCACTAGAGCAAGGGTTAAAGAGAACATATCAGAATACTAAGTCTAGTACTCGAGCTTGACAGCACCTTGGTGGTGCCAATAGGCGTGCTAGTGCTAGTTACTCTCTTATTGGAAGCATATTTGGTTAACTAAATCGGGGATCATCTATACTATTATTGTGCTCTCTCCAGAATATAATAGGAAAAAGATGGTTCCTTAAGGCCTATTGCATTGATAAACAACTTGGCTGTTGGGAAGATGGATTTAATTGGACAATTGCTGAAATAGTTTTATTGAGACTACTTAAACAGCATGTGCAGCTCATGCTACTGTGTATGTATGGAAGGGAATACCATATATGATGTTTACATTGAAGAAACTCGTTCTAGATTAAAAACACTGACTCGTAGATTATAATTCAACACTGAAAGTCCTTTTAGATGTGTAATTACAACTCACGCGACAAGATGTGATAGAGCCTGTGATTTTTTGCTCCATTCTTTTTATTGTATAGAAGGGAACATGATGCCATTTGGGTTCATGTAAGAGTACTCTAGATTGGATAGGCCGATGAAACATAGCAAGTCATTTTTCACATTGGTTACAATTTGTAGTAAAGGGCAGGGTTTCTCTAGTTCGATTTTTAATTATGTTTTTACATGAATTTCTTCTCAGCATTCTGACGCTACTAGACCAGAAACTCGTTATCAGATTTTCACATAGTTTTCACTTATCAATCATCTAGTTTGGGGAGGTTAGCGTCTTATTCTAAACTAGAGGTGAGTTCAGTGTAATAACTTCAGGGAGGGAGGTCAATGCAATGTACCCTGATATGTATAAGTTGTATAGAATCTATAGATATAATTAAAGCTGGACAAACATTTATTTAAAACAAAATAGAATAGAAAGGAAATGAAGTGTGCGTACAGTTTAATCACGTGACATACACCAGAAGGATAGGAGCAATTGCAAATAAGAGAATTGTTGTACAATGGCCTCAAACTCGAATGTGGTGTTGCCCAGCTCGAGTCATTACTACATGGGTCTACTCCAAAATTCCAATCTTTCTTCCCCACTTGTGCGGCTATTTCACGAAGGGCTTGCACTGCAAAATAGAACTACATCAGACTTATCAATTTTTTGTTTCCATTTATTAATTTATTTTGTGTTTTAATGTTCCACATTTGAACCTGTTTATTACCAAAAAAAAAAAAAAAAAGAAGTCTTCACAATTTTTCCATTCTGCCTCAAGCTCTCCTCAACCCTCTTAATTGCAATAATATTCTACAGTTCAAAAAAACTTTTGACAGATTGGGTGTGCTCACACAAGAAGTAAAAATCAATAAATCTATAAAAATACAATTTTCACAACTTTTATTTATTTATATATTTTTTTATAAGGTTTTCACCATTGTTTTAAAAATTGGACCAACAGGTTAAATTAGTTCAAGAACTGGACTCAGAATGATCCGGTCAAAATTGATAAAAACCGGCCAAGAACTGGTCTCTTTTCCAAATTTTTTACCGTTCTAGTTTTTAAAGCCATAATTTTCACGCCCGGTTAAAATAATTAGACACTTCAAGAAATATATTTGTCATTTTAAAAAAAAAAAAATCGCAGAACATGTAATAAAGGTAATATATGTACAAAATGTTAATTGCCACATGCGTGGGAAGGCCCATATATTTATTTGGAAATAATCTATAGTATTCTACTTTTCGTTTTCCTCTTGGGATCAAATCGATAAAATAAAAGGTATATTTCATCGATTTTTTTTTTCCATCAAATAAATCAATAACATTTACTTTTTATTTTATCTTTTAAAAAAAAAAACTCTTGAATATGAGAAATTGTGCGGTCTTCATGGTGAATCACGTCACTTGTCAACCATTCCATTAAAAAACTTCCATTTGTTTAAAATTGCTGAGTCAGTAATCAATTTCTGTTTTAAAAAAATTTCTTACTTAACAATTTTAAACAGGTAGGAGTCTTTTAGTGGAATGGTAGACTACGTCACTTGTATACCATGAGAACCTTATAATTTCTCCTTAAATACACACTAACATACTATTCGAAAATCACAATTTAATTTAAAGTCACAATTTAAATTTCGCATGTGTGGACATTTAAATTGTGTCAATGTGTGCCTAAAAATAATTCTATGAAGAATGGAAACTTACACACACAGAGAGAAAAGGTAAAAATTTTACTTTAATCTAATCTAAGTGCATATTTGTGTGAAGTTATCTGTTAGAGACTTGAACTCCAGTTCTTACCCCTCACACTTCACAAATATTTTAGAAACAATGCATTGTCATGGAAAATTGAAAACATCTTCTTAAAATAAATAAATGGCATAGGTCTTTAAATATTTATGGGTTAAAGCATTCACATCCACTCTTGCAAAAATTTCTATTTATTTTAGTATAAAAAACCTACCTTTTTCCCCCCTATTTTACATACTTTCAAAACATGTTATATGAAATTATTTATTTTACACTATAATTCAATAAAATATCAATTTTTCTTGATTTTTTTAATTGTTTATCTTTCTTTATATACAACAACTACCATTTACTCTCTTCATCCTTGAGATACGTAAAAAATTAATAAAAAAATAATACAAAGTGAATTGTGCCAGTGTAATTTACACAGATACTATAGTAATTATGTATTTTTTACAATGGCTGTTAAAATTTGGATTGGACTGGTTGGTTCAACTGGGAATCAGACCCTCAACTTGTTTGTTAAAAATCTTAAAAATTGATGGTTCAACTATAAAAATCGTCAGTTAAAAGGGAACCAGGTCATTTTTCGTTTCTTTGATCAGTTCGATTTTTAAAACCGTGTTTTTTACACAATTTTTGCATAACCCAAAAGCAACTGCATCAGTGATTGCAAAAGTTTGCAAAAATATAAAAAGTGCTTAATTTTACACATTTTAACTAAAAAACAATCACATCAGTCCTTGCAAAAGCATGCAAATATACACAACTGTTACAATGCATATATGTACGGTCACTGTGGCTTTTTTATACATTATTTTAATATTTTTTTCTCTCCCCTCACATTCTCTCTTCCCCTAACTCTCTCTTCGACCCATGATTTCTGCAACTGATAACCCCCACTGCCAACCACACAGACCCAGCACCACCACCCACATCACCATAGCTCAGCACCGCCAAACACCACCACCACAACCCAGCACTGCCAACCACCACAACACGGACACACCAAAAAATCAACCAAAAATCAAACAAATCCACACACGATCACACCACAAAATCAATCAAAAATCAAACACACCTATACACAGACACACCAACAAAGACAGAGAAAGCATTTTTGTGAACTTGTGGCTATGGGTTGACTGGAACAGTGTTTGTGGATCATGGATTGGTGCTTATGGTGCTTTAATTGTGGATCGTTGCTTGTGGATCATTGATCGGTGATCATGGATCGGTGGATTATGGATTGGTGATTGGAGAGGCGATTTAAACCAAGAGGGGACGAGGGAAAGGCGATTTCATCACCGTCGCCATCGCCATCGCCATTGCCACCACCTATCTACACCGCATGTGGATCAGTGCTAGCAGTGTAGATAGGTGCTTGTGGGTTGACGGAGATCGGTGGTGCTTGTGGGTTTTGGTGCTTGTGGTTTTTGATGTTTGTGGTGCTTGTGATGGAGAGTTGATCTGACCGTGAGAGAAAGAAGAAACAGCAGAGAGATAAGGAAGAAGAAGGAAGAAGAAAGAAGAGGAAGAATAAGAAAAAAGAAACGGTAGAGTAGAATACAATAAAATAATATTAAAAGAAGAATATAAAAATATTATTTATATAAAATATAGTGTATAATAGATGGATTGATGTGAGTGTTTTGTAAAAGTGATGGTGTAAAATAGAAAAAAAAAAAAATTTGTGTGAAAATATACATAATCTTTTAGAAGAACTGATGTGGTTGCTCTAATATGAGTGACTTTTAGGTTTGGTTAACTAAAATGTGGTCATTTTTATATTATATAAGCACTAATCCGATTGCTATTAGCTTTCTACGTTAAATGTCAATACATATAGACCAATTTGCACCCATCCTTTTTATTTTTATCAATTTTTTTTTTTTGTTTATAGTAACTTAAATGTGTAAATTTTATTTGGAAAATAAATAAAATATTAAAAAATCGTATAGTATATATCAAGTTATTAACAGTAAATTTATAAAAAAAAATTATTTAAAGTAAAAATATATTATATAATATTTTATAGGTTTTATTAACAAGTGCTTTTAGGACATTTTTTAATAAACTATTTTAGAAAAACTTTGATTCTATTTTATGAGAAATATAAAAATATGTTAAACAAGTCAAATATTTTTTTTACATAAATTTTTTTAATAATATTTCATAAATTAATATCTTTTAACGTGTTTATTACTATTCCCATATTTTATAAACTTAAAAAATCGACATGTTTAATTCGTTTCATTTGTCAACGACTAAACGGCATTGGGCGGGGACAAAAGCTCGAACATGACATTGAAATTCCATGTTAAGAGTGGCACAGCTCCCTAATATTTGACTAGCAAGGCCGATCCATTTGCTGAATGTTCTCTAGATAATCCCACACACACATACACACACATATATACATATAAACCAATCTCAGAATGAACATAGTCACATGTTGCTTCTCTACATATTAATAGCGAATTACAACCATGCCTGTGCCTTTCTGTTTCTGATCTATGAACACAACATACTATAAAACATGACATTGAGCAAAGAAAATAAGTTGCAAAAAGCCTTTTAGCTTAACTTATTGACACTTTTTAGGGTTCGTCTAAGAATAGTTTATCTAGTCGAAATTGAAAACTTTTTGTTGAAAGTACCGTAAAAAAAAAGTTTAAAGCTAGCTGAATAGTACAATTGAACCAATGAAAAATATTAAAAAGTGCAATAAGACCCGCAAATAGTATTAAAAAAAATTAAAATCTCAAATGAGCTGAAACTTGCCTCACATCCCAAATAGGCTCTTAGTGTTTTTAACTTTTATATGTACTAAGGATTATCTAACTTTGTCATAAAGGGAAAGTATTTGTATGTTTCATTTTATGTGTAGAAGGATTTATGGCAACACATTAAACCCAGCTATATAGTCGGAAATTGCTAGTGTAATTTTTTAAAATATATATTGGGTAGTAAATTATGAGTAATGCTACATCAACAAACTATTTTACAACATTTTTACAAACTATTGATGTGACAAATTCTTATTAGTTCTAATATGGGTCTACTACTAACATTACATTTATGTTTACCAATAGTTATTTGAAAATTACTAAAGCCACATCAGCAATTTGTAAAAATATTGTAAATTAGTTTGTGTCTGTAGCATTACTCGTAAATTATTACCCAAAGCTGGTAGCCAACTGGCAAAAAACTACTAGTTATTATGGAAAAAATGTTAGAGATATAAATTTTGGGTAAACTACATATTTGGTCTCTAACTTTTACACCATATTTCAATTTGATCCATAATTTTTCAGTGTCATGTCAATTTAGTTTCTGTCGTTATATCTTGGATGAAAATTGTTGACATAGCAAATGACCAAATAGAATTTTAGTTTATTTTTACACAATTAAAAAGTTAAGGATTAAATTGAAATATGGTGTATAGAATAGGGGTCAAAAACGTAGTTTACTCTAAACTTTTTTACAAAAACTTTTACAAATGGTTAATGTGATGAGTGATTATTGGTAAATAAATAAAAAATGATATTATTGATGGGCCTGAATGATAACTAGTAAAAAATTGACTATAACAATAATTTATAAAAATGTTGTAAAATAGTTTGTAGTTATAGTTATTAGCTTTTACTTTTACAAGAAAAAACAGAGTGGGATTACATTACATTGCCAAAGCCAATTGGTTGATAAGGATTCATAGCAAGCATAATCCAATCAATATAATATAATGGGTAGTATAAAAAAGATAAAAAAAAATAATGATAATAATAATAATAGGAAGTGCATCCACACCACGGAAATCAAAAGATGGGATTTGATTTCCGTGTCAGATTCACGTGTCCCTAACATTGTGTTTGACCAAACCGACACTGAGTTTCAATACCATTGATCATAGATTGGGCTTAGAAAGCTAAAACCACGATAATTGCGACACTGGTCTGGTCCCTCAATTAAGCAGAAACTCACATTACAGAATGAAGGGAATAATAATGCCTCGGATTAAATTTTTTTTACCAATTGAGATGGGACCAATATAATGCATATATATATAATTGTTATCCAAATTCATCAAGACATTATCAGCCTAGTCTTAGTAACAAAAAAGTGGTTTTGAAATTAGTGCATAAAGAAGAAGAAGAAGAAGATTTGCTCCCCCCAAAAAAAAAAAAAAAAAAAAAAAAGAGGAAGAAGAAGAAGAAAGATAGTTTATTACCTACATCAGCAGGAAGACGCGCTACTTGTGCTTTGACTTGGAATACTCCGATGATGATCCATAGAAGCAGTATGAGCGTATTACGGGTGAAGCTGAAGCCCATCTCTGGATTCTTCTGAGCTTTAATTTCTTGCTGTATTATCTATCTATCTCCACCAACTTGGTATGCACTGAGTTCTTCGTTCAAACTTGTATTTGTATGAATGAAAAGGACGATAAACACCATGCTACAATATTTATCTATACTTAGCAAAAAAATAAAAGCAAAAGAAAATAAAAGAGAGATTGTCACTACGGTTACGGAACTTTGTTTTTTTAATAAGGGTGGGTCAGGCAGGCTCTGATTATTTGTTGCCCTTCTTGTTTTAATTTCTTTGACTTGAGTTATTGAAGAAGAGATTTAATGTATCATATCTTATGAAACTGAGATATATATAGAGTCTAATACTTAGCCCCCCCAAGAAAAAAAAAATGCTCTACTCTAATATGTCTTAGGGTCAAACGAGTATACCCTCCCCAGGATGCCATCTTAGGGCCACAGGTAGGGTTATAAATAAAATAAAATAAAATAAAAAACAAAGAGAAAAAAAAGAAAAAAAAAAAAGAAAAAAGAAAAAGACAACTAGACACGTGCAATGAAAAATGGTCTTCGTTTTGATTCCTAAAAAAAATAAGGTCTTTGTTTTTTTTAGACTTTTTTGTTCTTGTATAGCTGGTTGTTTTACATTTGACTCTTTTATTTTCCCAATTTTAATTATATTATACGATTCAAATAAAACCAACTATTCCATGATGATATTATGATGGTACATTTATTATTAAGCAAAAACATTCATCCACAAATTTATGTAGTCATTTTTTTCAACATGACTGTAGTTGGCTCTTGTTATGTGTCATGTTGGGAGATAATATCTTAAAGAGACTCTAATTAAAGACTTAGGCTGCATTTGTTTTGGCTTCAAACCATTTCAGGTAATCATTTTACATCTCACCGTGTGTTTGGTTGCGCATGGAAAATAGAATTTTCCAGAATAACATTTCATTTGACCGTATAATAAAGGCTTTGACCAGGAAATTGTTTTACGTTTCTACTTTCACTTCAAACTATTTCCGGACTTAGACGCACAAAGAGAGAGAGAGAGAGAGAGAGAGAGAGAGAGCCTTCGACTTCGCGCAACCAAACACGCCGGCGAGATCGCGCCCCAACCCTAAATGCGTTGGCGAGATCGCGCCATCAACTTCGCACCGCCGAGATCGCGCCACATGAAGCTTACCGTTGCTTGACCGGTCTCGTCCTCCTCTGGGTCGATCTCATCGTCTGCCACTCGCCGATCTATCTCCTCCTCTAGGTTGATCTCGTTGCCGATCTGCTTTCTCTCTTTGATCTTTGTTTTTTTTTTTTGTTGTTGTTGTGGTGGTGTGGGTGGTGGCATTTTGGTGGTTTCTGTGTTGTGTAGTGGTGGGTTTTGTGTGGATAGTGGTGGATTTTGTGATATAAAATTTGTTTGGAAGCTGAGAAAATGTGAAAAATTAGTAGGAAAATAACATTTTCAGAATGTTACCAAACATTGAAAATTGTTTTCTAATATAATTTTAAAATGCAACCAAACACTAGAAAATATTTTCACCTGAAAATATTTTACACCCGAAAAATATTTTACAGTGAAACAAACGCAGCCTTAATATAATGATTTAAAAATTGGACAAAACAAATAACCGGAAGATATAATACTTTTTTGTTTTAAGGTTGGATTGATAATGTTAGGGATGACAATTTTGCCCCACTTTGCTTGACCCGCCCTTCCCCGTTTCACCCCACGTGGATTTTCCCCACCCTGCAAAGGTGATGGGGTGGAGATGGGGCAAGATTTTAGTCCCGTCCCACCCCATTCCCGCCCTGCCCTACATTGATAAGGGCTAAATTGTAAATTTTTCATACCCTAAAACCCTACTATTTAAAAAACATATTATCAACTTATTTTATTCTACTCAACGAGGCGTTCTATCTTCTTCTTCTTCTTCTTCTTCTTCTTCTTTTTTTTTCTCTCTCTCTCTCTCTCTCTAGTAAGGTTGGAAATAAGGTACCAATTTTAACATTTTCTTTTATCTTTATTATAAAACAAATTTATATACTATTGAATCATTGATTTTGTATTTTGAGATTTTTGTTTTTGTTTTTTTTTGTTTTTGGTGATATTTTCTTGTTAAACATTTTAATAATATTATTCAATTTTTGCTAAAAATGAGTTTGATTTGATGGGATAAATTTATTTGTAATTTCAAGTATATTTTGATTAATGAAATAGGTTTTATTAAAAACAATTGTAATAGTTTTGGGCAAATTAACAAATAGTAGAGCTTCACGGGGTGGGACGGGGCCCCAAGGGGCGGGGATAGGGCAAGAAAATTTTCCCCTGTCATGCGGGGCGGGGTGGGGATGGGGTAAGATAAAACCATGCAGGGCGGGGGTGAAGACACCATCATTCGAACCCGCCCCGCCCCGCCCCATTGCCATCCCTAGATGATGTCATAAATAATATAATAAAATTATAAAGAATATAATAAATTTATAATATATAAAATATTAACTGAAAATATATATAATTTAAACAAATTTCAAGTCAATCACAACTTATATAACATAACTTCTTAATTATAAACATCTTCAAACAATGACTACGAATGAAAAAAATATAACAATTGTTTATTTAATTACATCAATAATGTTTTTTTTTTTTTTAATTACTTACTTGACAAAAACAAATAATAAATAACATAAATTTTAAACATATCAAATTCTCAAACTTGGATGCCTTCGTTTGCTTGAAGAAATCAATAAAAGATTGTGCACATAACAAAAACCTTCAAGCCGACTCTATGTAAGTAGGCGATAACTTATTTTTAGTGGTCTTTGAGGAGGAAGTTGACATAAACATCATTCTCCACAAGCCAAATTTTACTATTAGAATATGATAGGCCAAAAACGAATTGACCCCTTGTGATAAATTAACCAATTAATTTAGCCAAGTGAATTAATTAAGTTAATTAACATTCAAACGCATGGTAGCACAAACAAATCACCAATAAACTAAGTATGCAGCGGAAAATAAATTTGATACGGTGATTTGTTTACGAATGGGGAAAACCAACACGGCATGAACCCCACCGAGTGATTTTAAGGTCATCACTCCCAAAATTCCACTATTATCACAACAAACGGTTACATGTAAAGGAATCTCAGTACCTTATATCAACTTACAGTTGAACCCTTATCCCAATACCCAATTGGACTTGTTCTGTAGTGACAATTTCTCCTTTCGATGCACGGCTCCCAGTACATGACTAACCAATTGTGCGGATCCCAATACACGACTTCAATCACCAACTAGAGAAGTTTGTTGGCTGCAAAGTTCTTCAGTTCATTCCAACGATGAAGATCAAGAAGATGCTTGGTCACAAAACTCTACGGTGCACGAACACAGCAACTTCTTCACAAGAATGATGAATTAGGGCAAATTCTGTCTCCGGTCACAATTTGCTTGAACAAACTTTGCTCAACACTTGTGCAACTTTTGAACACTTTGACAGCTCTTAAAATAATCATTTTTATATGTCTAGGGCTATGAGAAAAGAAAGCCCAAACACATAAACATGGATTGGAGTTAAAACAGAACTGAAATTCTGTTTTTCATAAACCTCGACAAATACCCTATCTGTCGAGCTACTGTTGAGCCACGAGCTTCAACAGCTCTACAGGTCTCGATGGATAGCTAGCTGTTGAGCTAGCTGTCGAACTTTAATGAACAACACTTCTTCAGCTTGTTTCTTGAACAGACTTGCATGACTTTAACACTTGATCTTGAAACACAGTTTCTTGAAGTATTAAACACATCCTAGATCTAACCAATTACAAGTAAAGTGTATTTTGTCAAAAGATTAGCCAATTACATAAAATAGTGACATATTTTCCTAACAAGTGAATCACATATGTCCTAACAATCTCCCCCTTTGGCAATCCGTGACAAAACCACAACAAACAAATGAGATATGAGAGAAGTCATAAATCACTCAACTCATATTCACTTGTTGAATATAATAAAATCTATCCTAACACAAACTGTTGAAAAATTTTGCAAGAAGAGAGTTTATGACAAGTAGACTTTGACAACTTGTATTTCTGAAACACTTTAAACAAAACTCATCAAGGTATCTTTGTGTGAAACATAAAAAATAGATTGCATACAAGTAATAAGAACCATGTGTATAAAGAAAGAAAAGAAACAACACATGCAAGGGTAAGTGAAAGAAACATACATCAACATATATAAAGAAGATAAGTACAATGTATGTCAATAATGGTCACAAGACCCATGTACAAGAATAAATGTATCTAAAATAGAGAAAAGAAAAAGATACATGTAATCCTCACTACATTCCTCAAAAATATCAACACTCCCTTTAACAAAGATGTCCTATACTAACTCTCCCCCTAAAAATGACTACTCTCATATCTAAAATTACTCCCCCTTTTTGTCACGAGTGACAAAGGGTAAGAGTGTCAAGTAGACATCTCATCGATAGAGCTAGTATCTCCATCATCATCATCATCAGAAGCATCATCGTCATCAGAAGCATCATCTTCATCACCATCATCATCGTCCTCATCCTCAGAATCAGAAGTCATTAGAGGAAGTAGAGGAGAAGCCTCAGGAGCAAAGCCACCCATGATCACCTGCCACCGTGCAATACGACCGACACATGATGTCTCCAAGTGACACATCGCTTGTAGAAGAGGAAGGAGTAAATGTGGATAGACCTGAAGAGATGGTGCCGAATGGGAGGGAGGAGCTACTGAATCCGATTGCCATGATCGAAACTATGACTTGCTCCATTTAACGGTAGTAGCGTCTATGGCACACATGACAGAGAAATGGTCGGAAGAGGGAAAAGGAACAGAAAAATGGCATGAAATCTGCATGATAGCCAAAGGGAAAATGAGCTTATCATGGATAGTCGTATCCCTATACACATCTATAAGAGAGAGAATAAAATGTGAAGGAAAATTAATAGTAAAATGCTTAAGAAGAGATAACAAAAATCGAGCACGAGGCTCTGTGATAGAGTTGTAGTGAGAGAATGGGTGCAAAACAAAAATCATCACCATGTTTATGAATCTAGGACCTTTAGCAAAGGCCTTACATGGTGTAAACTGACGATCACCCCAATTAGAAGGGTGCTCGCAGAAAGTAGAGATCATCTCGTCTTTAGACATAGTCCTCAGACGCTCACATCTGAGATAGTCAGGATGCTCTACCCTCGAGAAATGAAGCACATCCGCAACAAGCTGCGGTGTCACAATAATGCGCATACCTCGAACACAAGTAGAAAAGAAAGGTACTGAAGAATCGAATCCATGCATGTTGGAGTAAAACTCCTGAATCATCACAGAAGGACATGTAACCGGGACATCGCACAGTGACTCCCAACCCCGACTATGAATGACATCGGGTAGGTCAGTGTCGGCAAAGTCCGCCAAAATGACTCGGTGTTTCGAATGAACACCTCGTCGAGAAAATTTCTGTGAGAAGTCCTTTCAAACATCCTCATCACGGAACTGAATATGAGAAGGAGTAGGATCAGAAGATGAAGACGATGCCCTAGAATGCAAAGGGTTTTGGGACGGAGCTGACTTACGCTTAGGTACCATAGACACGACTAACATAAATAGAAAAGAGAGGGAGAGAAATAAACAATCAGAAAAGTCCCAAAATAGTTTAAATATAGCAAGTATATTGAAAAAGGAGTACGTACGCATGGGCAATGCATGAACATGTGACATGCAAAGGAAATTGCATCATGGGCTCAGCCCAATCCAATCCTACTAGCACACAATCAGTTTAACATATATATCACACATCTAAATGCATGAAAATATAGTTATAATGCATGTGTGATGCAATGCATGAGATTTTAAACTCATTTAATCAAAAACCCATCCCAAAATTTCACAATAACTCTTTAATTTTGAAAAACCCCAAAATTTTTCAAAAACCCCAAAACCTAGGTTTCAAAACATGAAATGCATGTAAAAGAGACATAAGAAACATACCAAGTGAAGAAAAAAACTTGAGAAAGCTTGAAGAACACTTGGAATTAAGGTTTGGAGTGAGAAAAAGTGTTTAGGGAGGAGAGAACACAAAGGTATCGAGAGAGAGATTGAGAGAAATGAAGGTTGGATCACATAGAACCTATATATAGAGGTTTAGTAAAGCTCGAAAGATAGAGGTGTCGAGAGGTGTTGAGCCATCTGTCGAGGAAGGTGTCGAGAAAAACAACGTCGACAAATGCAGCTGTCGAGAAGGTGTCTAAGTACAAGGCAAAGACACAAGAAAAGAAGCTCGATCGATCCACCAGCTGTTGAGAAGCTATCGAGGATCCAGGAACTTTCTCGATCGATCCACCTAGCTGTCAAGGATCTGTCGAGATTGTGATAACAAACAGCTTAAGAGCTCAACAGATAACCAGGTGTCGAGGAGGTGTCGAGATTGCTTAAAATCAGTTTTTCAAGAAGGGGAAAAAAAAAAAAAAAAACAGATATGAATGCAATCAAGCATGCAACTCAACCAAGGATCCAATCAACATTTTAAGCTCTCAAAATCATCTCTCAATAACAATTTTTAAGCACATAGATCCCAAAAACACACACACACACACACTAAACAAGTCTTACCAATTTTATATTTCAAAAAATAAGTTAAGACAGTTTAGTGAGCATACAACACATGTAAACCTTGTGATGGCCAAATCACATTGTACCTGCACATGTATCAAGAGTAGCAAAGAATATTGTGTGTTGTATGTGAAAAACATCGTAAGATTGCATAAGTGTATACATGTTATGACGATTTGAGATATGAGAAAATCACTTTAACTCACACACAATCATAACTATTTGATGGAGATTATCACTTTCGAGGTACATCCTATAACTTCCACATCTCCTAGAATACACGCTTGCAATCATATTTAAAGCATTTTGATCTTTTCTCTTTTTATTTTTCTTTACATATTTTTCTTTTTAAGCAAATTATGCATGGGCATATAAGAGATAGAAAAGAAATACCCAATTATGTTAAGCTTTTGATATTCCAATTTTGCTATGCCAAAGCACGCAAATGTCATTTCATGATTGGCGGGCAACAGTGGTGAGATGGTTATTTATGCATTTCTCTTAGGATTTTATAGTCATTCCCGTCAAAAAGAGTGATACGAATGTTAAGTACAAAAGATTAGTTAATCTTACCCATCACAAACACGAGCTATAAAGCTCACTTGTTTAGTTGTATATAGAGATACTCATCTAAGCTACAAATAATACAAAGTTTAGAAAACTTTGTTTCAATGGCCATCCAAAGTACAGAAGTACCAATTTACACAAAACACACTGTTTTTGTATTTTTCTGATTTTTCAATTTTTTTTTTTTAATTTTTATATCAAAAACAAAATAAACAAATCTGAAAGCAAACAAAAACATGTTAAAACAAAGCAAAGCATAAAACTATATTGACTCAAAACTTGAAAGCAAAACACACAAGTAATGCACACACAAAAACAAGAAGAGAGAAAGAGAAAAGTGATAGAATCACTTAGAGCTCTTTTCCTTCCACACCCTGGAAGAACCTTTCATTTGATTAACCCTTGAACTGGCGGTGAGGGGGAATAATTGAAACCATTCAAGTTCGAAAGGAACATGAGGGCTTTGAGAAGATCTCCAAGGGGAGCAAGAGAGGATTGAAACTGATTCTGGCTTCCAGATGCTATCATGCTATTGCTCTGTTGAGTGGCTAACCACTTATAGCAATTTGGTCTAGTATGACCGGCAATTCCACAATGATGACAGAGATGCCGCTTCTTCTTTTTAGGCTTTTGAGAGTTAGCCTTCTTAGCCCTTGGGTTTTTAGCTTCCTTCTTATCTTGCTTAGGGGGTGCTCCTAAGATAGATTTACCTTTGTCTATATTCTCACTAGCTAAATCAGTTTTAACATCATTGTTCTTGATTTCAACATTATTAGCAAGAGGAACAAAAACAATAAAACTAGTAGAAGCAATATTAGAAGAAGATAGACCATACTCTAAACCTGTTTGATTAGAAGCAGATTTCTGAAGATTGATCATCTCATCAATCTTTGCACTTGAAGTCCTCTCCAATTGAGCATTGACTTGAAATAGCTCCGCTTTAAGCTTCTTGGTCTTCTCAACCAAGAAATTATTCTCGAATCTCAGTGCTCCAATAGTCTGATTGACCTCATCAAACTTTGTAGAATGCTCTTCACGATTAAGTTCCACATCATTGAGCTTCTTGGTGGTCAACCTATAAAGTTTCTCATGTTTCTCAGAAAGCTTGTATAATTTCTCATAGGCTGTATGGATATCATCTTGATCATCCATCTTCTCAAACTTGGACTCCACCACTTCCTCTTTTTCATCCACATCTTCAACAATCCCATCAGTAGGATTGATAGTGGTAGTGAAGGCATTCAGGATTCTGTCATTCTCATTGTCGGAATCATCCTAAGGCTCGGTGTCGCTTAAAGTAGTTGCAAGTGCCTTGCTCTTCCCAATGTTCTTGAGATATGTAGGACACTCCTGTTTCATGTGATCAAAACCTTGACACCCAAAGCACTTAGGTCCTGTGGGAATAGTGTACTGATCGCCATCCCTAGCATCCTTCTTTCCTTTGTCTTGGCTCTTGAACTGAGAAGAACTGGATTGCCTACCGTCCTTGTCGAAGCCTTTCCCATTGGCATTCTTCATGAACTTCTTGAATTGGCTGGTGATGTAGGACTTCATCTTAGAATTTTCATCGTCTGAAGACTCATCTGTGTCACTGCTCTTTGCTTTCAGTGTCATGCTATTACCTTTACCCGATTTGCCAATTCTAGTTAACCCTAGCCTGTAGGTCTATAGATTGCCAACCAACTCTGTCAAAGGAATCTTGTCAATATCTTTTGATTTCTCGATCCTTTGATTCCTCGATCGTTGTGATCTTTGCATGGAATCTCTCGGGTAGAGATCTGAGCACTTTCCTCACAATCTTGGGTTCAGAAATGGTTTTCCCAAGATTGAAGGCTGAGTTCACTATGTCTTTGAGTTTGGCATAGAACTCATCGAACGACTCATCCTCCTCCATCTTGATTTCTTCAAAGCTTGTAGTGAGCCTCTGAAACTTTGAATCTTTGACAGCCTTGGTTCCCTTATAGGTTGTCTGGAGAATGGTCCATGCCTCCTTAGTGGTTTCAGTAGAGGATATCTTCTTGAACTTCTCATTAGTGACTGCACTGAATAAAGCATTCAATGCCCTGCTGTTAAAGTTTGCCACCTTGATCTTGGCATCATCCCAATCGATCGATGCTTCCTTTGGCTTGGTCCAGCCAATCTCTACAGCTTGCCACACCTTCTCATTTAGAGACTGTAAGAAAGCTCTCATGCGTACTTTCCAGTATACATAGTTAGTGCCATTAAATAAAGGAGGCATTATTAATGACTGTCCTCTATCTATGACAAACAGGGGTCAATGGATCAACACAGCAAAGATTAATCCTAATCAGAATGTCCCTGCTCTGATACCACTTGATAGGCCAAAAACGAATTGACCCATTGTGATAAATTAACCAATTAATTTAGCCAAGTAAATTAATTGAGTTAATTAACATGAAAACGCGTGGTAGCACAAACAAATCACCAATAAACTAAGTATGCAGTGGAAAATAAATTTGACACGGTAATTTGTTTACGAATGGGGAAAACCAACATGGCAAAAATCTCATTGGGTGATTTTAAGGTCACTACTCCCGAAATTCCACTATTATTACAACAAATGGTTACAAGTAAAAGAATCCCATTACCTTATACCAACCTACAATTGAACCTTTACCCTAATACCCAATTGGACTTGTTCTGTAGTGACAATTTCTCCTTTCGATGCATGGCTCCCAATACATGACTAACCAATTGCGTGGATCTCAGTACACGACTTCAATCACCAACTAGAGAAGTTTGTTGGCTGCAAAGTTCTTTAGTTCATCCCAACGATGAAGATCAAGAAGATGCTTGGTCACAAAACCCTACGGTGTACAAACACAGCAACTTCTTCACAAGAATGATGAACTAGGGCAAATTCTGTCTTCGATCACAATTTGCTTGAACAAACTTTGCTTAACACTTGTGCAACTTGTGAACACTTTGACGGCCCTTAAAATAATACTTTTTATA